>CM034706.1:149475746-149492965 GCA_020142125.1 Phrynosoma platyrhinos
CACTGTACTTTCTTCCCATTATTATAAACATACCTGCACCCACAAATATGGTTGCACAGTGGAAAACACAGTATAATACTATAAAAGAGAAGTGTTTACAGTTAAAAGCTGTGGTGGCAGATGTCCTCCCAGTTGCTCAGTAGTGTCCTGCATCCCTCTACTGTTTATCATTACATGTAATCAAATGGCTTTCACATGTGATCCTGGTTTATATATTTGTACCTGATTTTAGTCCAAGTTCCTCCTGTGGCCCTGCCTTGGGCTGGCTAAGATGGGATGTCTTTGCCATTATGTAAACCCTCTAAAAACAAATTGAGGCTTAAATCAGGGAGGAGTGCTGAGAACAGTCAGAGCTCATTCCACAATGCAGATAAAGATGTGTCCTGCAATGCTCTGATCTCAGTTTCAGCATTTGGCCTTCTTGAACACAATACAAAATTTGTCAAAACAAGGGAAGTCATTGAGATGCTGCATGCATTTGCATCTTTCCCAAGTCATGAATTAAGGCATGGGTGAGGGAACTTTGACCCTCTGGATATTTTGGACTCCATCTCCTAGAATCCCCAGCCAGCATGGTCAGTAGTAATGGTTTATATGTGTTATAGCTCAAAACATCTGGAAGGGCAAAGGCTCCCCTCCTCTATGTGAAAAGCTACTCATCAACAGAAGGTTTTTACAGTGCAATCCCATGTGTGTTTACTCAGAAGCAAATTCCTTTGTTGTTCCTGAGGCATTGTCTCTTGTAAGTAATGTTTAGAAATACACTTTCATTCACTCTCAGGCTTTATCTGCACTGACACCATTTTAACTCTCATGCCTCAATGCTATGGAAGAATGGGATTTGTAGTTTTGTGAGACATTTGGCCTTCTTTGTCAGAGGGTTCTGGTGCCACAACAAAAAACAATGCCCAGAATTTCTACCATGGCAGTTAAAGTGGTGTCAACCTGGATTATTTCTGTAGTGTGAATGCAATTTTTCTCCAGTTGAATAAAGGAGTGGATTACCAATTCATCATCACTATTAGTGCGTTTTTGTGGATCTAGTACTTCAAGATACAAAAGATGCACTAAAGATGGGGATCTGTTTTGCCCAGTGCATCCTCTGCAGGCTGCATAGAAACATTTCAGCTGAGCTGGATGTGACATGATGTAATTTCTGGTTTCATTTTTAATGAAACAAACAGCTAGCTTCAAAAGAGGGAGATTGATCCAGACTGGCACATTTTTCAGTTGTTTGGGTGATTTTCAGATGATTTTCCCCACTTCTTTAAAGTTTGGGAAGTTCAAAGATGTTATGGATCTCCTTGGCACTGGGGCAGAAGGGAGCACAATACAAGACCTGTGTCCCATTCATCCTATGAACCCCCCATACCTGTCTATGAAATCAAAGCCTGCATTGATTAATGCTAGTACTTTTATCGTGTTACCAGAAAAAGGTGTGACAGAATTTGACAGGTTGGAGAGAAAGGTCAAGTAAAAGACTGCAGGTGTTTGGTTTTTTTTAAGGTGTCTAGCTGTTAGCTGCAAGAGCTTCAGATTCATTTTTATGGCAATGAACATTGCCAAGTTTTGGTACAGCTGCTAAGATATTACAAATCATTAATGAAGTTATCAGCATTACAGATCAATTGGGGGAAAAACTTGACAGCGTACTGTGTCTAGACACAGATGAAGCTGTGAGCTGGAAGGGATTCAAGAGGAGGAGGAGGAGGAAGAAGAAGAAGAAGAGAAGGCAGCTTAATCATGATATGAGTTAGTTGTTCAACACTGTGAGAAGGTATACAGAGGATTGGTACATGAGTACAGCCATGAGTCACATGGGTATCGTGTGAATAGCAAAATGTGAATGACTGCATAGAAAACAATGGAGATAGAGAAGGTACTGCAGATCTTTGTGCCTTTCTGTTCATAATACTTTGATTTTTTTAAATATTTTCCTATTACTATAACACATTAGTGTCAAAATGGCTTACCAAAAAAAAAGTAACTAGTAGATTTTTCTTCAAAAAATCTAGGGCTCAGCAGCTATAATTACAATCTGACATAATGTAGGAAGCAGCCCCAACCTATTGGAAGGGTGATCCCACACATATCTCTTCAGAAATAAATCCAATTCAGTTAAATCAGACTTACTCCAAAGAAGGTTGTAATCTATGATATTGTGGCCTATGCCTTCAATTTTCACCCCGTCTCCATCTCCCCTTCCTCCAGTAGGCAGAGTGTTCATTTTATTCATTACATCAGTTGTTTTAAAACTTTTTTTAATTGCTATCAGTTTTTGTGGATAGGAAAAATTCTATGGGACTTATGACCCAGCTGGGAGTGAGAAAGCCAGCTGAAAGACTGAGCAGTGGTGGCAGGACATCCCAGAGCCATCTAGTTGGTTACATCTAGTGTGAGTAGAGGTCTGTCAGACTAGCCAGCTAACCAGTCCCATTGATTGGATACCATTCCCAGGTTGTTTCAGAATGTTTTGTTTTTCTGATTTTAAAAGTGGAAATTAGGATGGCAATATGAGTTGTACAGGGCAGAGGGAGGTATGGTGATGGCAGGGTCACATGCTCTCACAGAGGAAGGCGAGAGAGAAATGTTTAATATATATCTCACCTTCCACCTTCCAGTCACCTTGCCAGCCTTGGGAATGTGGGAAACTGAGCCAGGCCACCCACAAAAATTCATCTTGCTCTTATGTAATGCCAAGTCAGTTAAAAATAAAGCACACATCATCTATGACCTCCTCAATGAGGAGTGAGTTGACCTGGCATGCTTCAAAGAGACCTGGCTGAGAACTGACAGTGGTTCAACATTGGTACAGGCTCTCCCACCTGGCTACAGTGTTAGTGAGCAGGTATGGGAATTACCTGCTAGTGAGCAGCTGGGAGGGAAGGGTAGCTGTGGTCTACAATGACCATTTCAATCTGACCAGAGTGTTTATTAGAGAGCTAAACCACACTGAGTATGTATACCTGAAAACCAGGGATAGACTGGGGATTCTGTTAGTTTACTGTCCACACCACTGCCTTTCAGACTCCCCGGTTGAGCTCACTGAACTTTTATCAGAGTTTTTGTTAGAGTCCCCCAGACCATTGCTTCTGATCAACTTCAACATACCATTAGAGCCCAGTTTGTTAGGTGTAGCTCAGGGGTCCATGCTATGTCAAACTTGGGCCTATTCCAATTGGTTTCAGGACCTACAAATTTGGCAGATCACACCCTAGATGAAGTTTTCAGTTCAGAACATATGGATCTGTGGGCAGAGGTGACTAATACCTCCAGGCTGTCATAGACAAATTGTTATCTGGTCAGGGCTAGCATGACATATACATAGACCCTCAGGGAGCTGAAATGGGAAGGATAATGGATAATGACTAGAGCACAGATGATGGAAACTCAACTTCTATGTGACAAGACACAATATAGAGAACATCTTTGTTCCTATAAAATGGCAATACATACAGCAAAGAAAGCTTTCATCTCTACGCATATTGCATCTGCATATTCCATCTTTCCATGTTGTTTAAAATAGGTAGGTTAGACTACTGCTGAAAAAACACTCCCTGGATCCTCTAGATCTTAATAATTACAAACCAGTATCAAATCTTCCTTTTTTGGGCAAGATAATTGTGAAGGCAGTTGCCTTCCAATTCCAAGTAACTTGGAAGACACACACTTCCTTGACCCATTTCAAATTAGTTTTAGAACAAGATACAGAGTTGAGACTGCTATGGTCACCTTAGTGGATTATTTCCATCTTAACACCAACAGGGGTAGTGTATCCTTTTTGGTGCTCTTAGACCTTTCAGCAGCATTCAGTACCACTGACATTTCTTTCTGGAATGCCGGGGGGGGGGGTTCAGAAGCCTGAATTGCAGTGGTTCTGGTCCTACCTCTTAGGCAGGTTCAAGATGGTGGTGCTTGGGGACAGCTGCTCCTCAAAAAATGAGCTGTTATATGGCATACTACCCCAATGCTATTCAACATCTACATGAAACCACTGGAAGAGATCATCTTGAGGAATGGGGCAGGATGTTATCAGTATGCTGATGACACCCAAATATACTTCTCCAAAAACATCTTTTAGCTAAGGATAGTGTATCTCCTCTGAATGAAAGCTTGGAGGAGGTAATGGGTTGGATAAAAAAACAAACAAATTGATGCTGAATCCAGACAAGACAGAGGTGCTTACTGTTAAGGGTTCTAATCTGGGGTTAGAGGTGTGTCAACCAGCTATAGATGGGGTCACACTCCCCCTAAAAGTTTGGGAGTGCTCCTGGATCCGTATCTCCAAATGTCAACTCCTATAGATGTGATGGTCAGGAGTACCTGTTATCAGCTTCATTTGATACACCAACTGTGCCCTTTTCTAGAACCAAAAGATCTAAAGATGGTGGTGTATGCACTGCTAATCTCAAGGATGCTAAACTTCAGCAATGCACTATACATTGGGCTGCCTTTGTACCAAGTCCAGAAACTCCAGCTGATTCTGAATATGGCAGCCAAACTGATTATGAGTACATCCAGAAGGGATCACTGACCTTAAAATCATTCCACTGGCTGCCAATTGGTTTTTGGGCAAGTCAACACTTGTGTAAAAACTATTGATCCTACTCTTGTTGCTGAAATAAATTTTTGGTACAATCAGTTGCCAATAACTAAGGTTAATGGTGAATGGATCATTTCCAAACAGCAGATTGAAACAGAACTAAAACAGATTCAAAGCTACCCCTGCTTACAGAAGAGGATGCAGAATCCCTTGAACACAGGAAGTCATTCATGGCACCACAGAACCCGGGCTAGCCCTCTCACTTGGAAATAATCAAAACACCGAGGATTGGTTAAACTGGGGCCACTTTATTAAAACTATTTAAACTTCCTAACCTGAGTTGAGTCTAGAGAAGATGGACCAGGAAAACACAGGCTGAGCCTGTGCTTTCCTGGCCCTGGTGCTAATTTGGTTTGGCCCCTGGGTCAGCACAGGGACAGGTAGCTATTCAGACACCCATCCCCTCACTGACCCAAGGACCCAGGACCAGCATGCCGCTCCTTACCTTAACAACCAGTAATTCATATCAGAAGCCCCCCACCCACCCTCCATCACCCTGTCTGATGCAGAAATGGAGCATCTGGCTGCACCCACATGGCCAGGCGCTCTGTTTCCACATCAGATGTAGCTACTAGCAGGCTTCTCAGACAGATTATCAGACGTTAAGGTAAGGAGCAATGGTGGGGGTCTAAACAACCCAGTTTTGAAATGGAGTTTCAAGGAAATACCACAGAAAACCAGGCCTCTTTTATCTTGGGTTAAAGGTTATTTACCCCAGGATTGGGGCAGGTTCTCTGGATCCATATCTAAACAGGCAGGATTGGACCCAATCCTACCCCAGGTATTTAAGCCTGAATAATCTAAACTAGATAGCATAAGGCCAGGGACAATCCCTAGGAATTGTTTCCTCCTTGACCATGGGTGAGCATCTGAGGCCCAAAGCCACCTGTATGCCTACTAGCTGACATTCCACATCTGATTGTTCTGATCAGGAAGACCCTTCCTGGGCAAGCCCTATGACTTTGCTGAGACTCCACTCCAGGCTGGTCCCAAGTGTTATTTCCCTTCCCACAGCTTGCTTCACTCAAACTTAGATCTAAATCAAGGAACCCACTTACATCAAAAAGTGCACAAATGAGTACCCACCAATATCTAATTCTCTTCTACACTAACCACTAGTGATTGAATTCTGAATTAGACTATGCTCCTCACCAATTCTCCCAATGCCTATAAGGCCTTAAGTAGAGGGAAGGCTGAAAACAAAATGAAAAACCCTCCCAACCATCTTTCTCTAAATTTAGCAGGCAGATGAGATGGGACAAACATTCTGACACAGTGCTGAAGTGATCAGCCAAGGCCTGCACTGAATCTTAGCACAGTAGAGTGGGCTGAGTGTGAAAGGGCAAACAGGCTGGCACTTGGAGAGAACAGGCTTATACGCCCTCTGCACTACTGCCCCTGGCCCCACTGTACTCCTCAAAGACATATACAGTATCTCACACACGACTACCCACAGGCTGTGATACTGAGCTTCAACATCCATAGTATTTATTCTCCTTCTGAAGGAGAGAGCAAACCTGACCCACCCATTCCACACCCTCAGAACTTGTAATAGGTATAAAGTGAGGAATTATAGCCTTTACGGGTTGCTCATAACAAAATGCTTCAGCTTCATAGGTGCAGTGGTGGCTGGTGGCTTCCAAGTGAATGAAGAACTACTTCCAAGGTCCAAAATACACTGCAGAAATAACCCAGTTTGAGACTGCTTTAATTGTCCTGGCTCAATGCACAGGAATTCTAGGAACTGTAGTTTTGTGAGACATTTAGCCTTTTCTGTCAGAGAGCTCTGGTGTCCTAATAAACTACAATTCCCAAGATTCCCTAGCACTGAGCCAGGGCAGTTAAAGTGGTCTCAAACTGGATTATTTCTGTAGTTTGTTTTGGACCCATGATTTTGAATCTATATGTGTGATAGTCTTCAGCACCTTGGATAGTGCCTTTAAAGCTGAATCTAGTATCCCAGAGTAGATTTCTGACATGGAAGACCCCTATGCTACTGCACAGGGGTCTGCAGAATCAAAGGGATAGACTGTATTATGATGGAGCATTCAAGAAAGGGAGAGATAAGGAAAAACAAGAGATAACAAAAAGAAAAAGGGGAAGGAGAAAGCAATCTGTATCTTACCATTTCATCCACATGCTAACAGGATATGGAAACATTCAAAATGGGCAGCAGGAGGATCTGACTGTTTTCAGATAAACACTATCACCCAACATCACCAACTGCCAGTTTGTTTCAGGAAACCAGTCTGAGTCATGCTCAATATATAGGCGAGGAAAATGTCTTGATCAGAGACACTTAAAGCATATGGCAGTAGGGGGGGAGAGAATCCAAGATTATTTTTTTCTTGAGATGTGTCAGCTGCCTTAATGTTTTGCAGGGAAATAAAGATAGAAATGCTGAACTGGTTTATGCTCCCCTTATACAGGCACAGCTTGGCAAAAATGAACCTCCATTCCATATCTTGTCAGATCCAGGAAGGTGAGGGGCTTGTGTTCCTTCCCCTTCAGTTTTCACAGATATAACAATCCCATCTTGCTTCATAAATTAATGAAGTGAGAGGAAGTGGTTGCAGTTGGGAAGATCATGGACAGTGGGACTCATCATTAAGCCTTGTGTCAAGGATGGAGGAAACTGCTATCCCTACCCATACTTCCTGTGCATATTTCCTATGGTAGCTTGGTGCCTCTGAATGTCTAATGTCCCAGTCAACATCTATACAACCTCTTGGATTATCCCAGTGCTCCAGACACTGGAGGAATTGCAATACAAAGATGAGCTTTTATAGTATTGGATTGCTAGTAAGCAATAATAATTAAGATTTGACATTAACTGATATGCAGATTTATTTAATAGTATCTAAAACACACAAAGGCTTCATACAGTACTGATATCTGTCAAATTTCATATCTTATGCCTGTCAACAAAACCAACAACCCAAATTCAAGTTATGCCTGGTTAAATACATAGTAGCCTAGGGAATGCATATGCTGCACCATTTGCACTGCTGGCCATCAGTCCAACCCCTTCTCCAGGCTGACCACTTATTTTAAGCCAAACCAGAGATTAGTTTAGATAAAAAGTGCAATTGGAAGCCAGCTTTTATAATTAATGTGATTATGCAGAGGTCAGGATCAAATGATGTCCCCTCTCCAGTCTTCTTTTTGCAAACTCTACTGGCTTAATTCTCACCTCTAGCCCAGTTCTGATACTAGAAATAAGTCATCTTCCTGGTTGGCGTGGTCCTCTAACAGAAGAGAAAACTATATTACTTGTTTTTGTGGCATGTGTTGATCAGCTCTAAGAATGGTTCATAAAATCTCTAGAATCTAGTAATCTCTAGAAGATAATGGGTATTTTTTTAAAAATCTAGAAGTGTAGCACTTCAAGCATCCAGTGGCAAGTTACATGTTTGAATTCTATGACCGAAAAAATCCTGTAAGCAGCAGAAAGATAGCATTTCAGAGAAAAGCATATGTTAAACCTTCACCCTGCCAGCCTAATTTTATGCATGCAGGGAAGTAGGTGATTCTCCCACTATACTCCCCAAAGACATATACAGTATCTTTCACACACATACCTACAGGCTGAAGTGGTAAACTTTACCACTTGGTTCTACTGAAAAAGTGTGTGTCTACATAGCCATTAGCCATTAACACTGGTTTCCCCCTGCCCTCATGTCACCCTGTCCAGACAACACAGGGCCGAAAGCCTGATTTGACTGCGGACTATCTTCATATGGGAAGGGCAGTCCTGCAATGAATCCAGGTCATCCATC
The DNA here is from genome assembly GCA_020142125.1 of Phrynosoma platyrhinos. Lineage (NCBI taxonomy): Eukaryota > Metazoa > Chordata > Lepidosauria > Squamata > Phrynosomatidae > Phrynosoma > Phrynosoma platyrhinos. Next base: position 149,484,129 of record CM034706.1, read on the forward strand.
CCTTAATCTGATTTAAAAACTCACTATATTATCCAGATCTTCCCAGAAAATCCAGAGCACTTTGGAGCCAGACAGGTGCTGTCACCACCAGTAGAAGGAGTCACTCCCTCTGAAATCCCAAGGAGGCAATCAGCCATATGATTAATGCTGGGCACCTCATGTTTGGCTCAGAGGGACTAACTTGTATAGACAGCCACCTAGAATAGCTTCGCAAGTTCCCAAGTAATAAAGAGAATTTGGAGCAGAATACTCCAGGAGAGTCCCCGAGTATTCTGGCTTGTGTAAACCCTAAATAAAATAGCTTTTTGGCACGTTGATTCCAATAGGACTTAAGCACTTTTATATTTCTCCAGATTGTGCTCAGTTACAGTAATATAACATAGCAACTCGTTTCCTAGAGACATTACTAATGGAATAAGACTTTCCATCCGCACTGTAAGTAGGCCATGATGCAAATACTGTTCCATGAAAATACTATAAAATCCAGCTGAGAGTTGGCCTGTTCTTTGAATCACATTGGGAAAATAAGAAATAATTCTGGCATATGAAGCATAACAACAAATTTCACGTACTGCAAAGTAGTCACAGTGAAATGGTTTATCCTGGGATCTGGCAAATGTTTACATGTGGATTACCAAGGTAAAACTATGAAATCACAAACAGGAAGTATTTGATCCCAGGCAGATTAAAGACGTCCTTTGAGTCATTCCTTGGCGGGATTCAAAACATTGTAATCAAACATGCTTTTCCAGAAACAGAAACAGCATAATTGCAATACGTTTCTGAATGGGCTTGATTTGCAAACAACAGCCACTTCATATTTTGGTTGGTGCACCACAGATGGAGTAAATAAGGGAGGGGACATATTTTCCTTGATTGCTACTCAAAGAATGATCCCATGCAGCTGTTTGCAATGGACTCCATGTCCTTTGGGGATTTATGGGTCTAATTGTTCAACCTTTCTGGAATACTAAGATCTGCTTATGAATTAACAGAATCTATGATGGGGCTGTACACATGGGCCAAAATGCCCATTTTCCTCCTGGCCTAGTATCATTTAGTTCAGATGAAACAGGCTAACATCCCTAGGCTGGGAAAGGGTAGATCAGACACCATTTGGGCAGATGCAGCCCAAACCAAGCCCAACCTACCATTAGGTGGTTTTAATAACTGGTTCTTTGTGGCCCGTCACCGCATCAGACCAAGTAAGTGCCCAAGGGAAGATAGGCCAGATCCAGGGGCAGAATACAATGGGGTTGGACCGTCATATCCTGTCCATGCATTGGCTCCTTATTTCACACTGGCTTATTTTACAAAACATACCCAGGGCTAGCCATATTAGCCATACACAAAATACAATAACATCAAAAATCCACAAAACAGCTATACATTTATTGAGCCAACCTAAAATGAACAAACTAAATCATGCAAGCTTTCGAAGCTCTATTGGCTTCTTCAACAAGAAAAGGTATTTAAAATTATGCAGGAGAAGAAGAAAAATGACAGTGCTAAATTTACAGGCCTACAACATTTATTTATTTATTTATTTATTTATTTATTTATTTATTTACTGTATTTACACCCCACTCTTCAGCCACAAAGGCTCTCAGAGTAGTTTTCAGATTGCTAATTTGACAGTTCCCTGCCCTCAGGTTTACAATCTAAAAAAGCATGACACAAAAGGAGAAGGGAATGGCAGTGGGGAAGGGGATCAAGTCCACCAGTTCAGGAGAGTGGCAACTGGAATGGAGGGAGGGCCTTACATCTGCCTCTGTGACCAGGCATGATGTTATTTGTGTTGTTATCAGTTAAGATGGTCTGGAGGGATATCAATGCGGGCAGAGGTCACTCCTCTCTTTGGCCATGTGGGCTCAGGGAAATAAAGAGTTATGAAATCCAGGCAGTAGAATTTCAACTCTATTAGCAACGGAAAAAAGTAATCTCCCTTGAGAACCAGGCTGTTTCTGTCCTGGGTGAGGCTACATGCCCTTTCTTAGGCTGAGATCATTGAATATCTCAAGTAGCCTCTGTATTGTTGCATCTGGAAAAACATTTAGGTGCTACATAGGAAAAACCTCATAAATACAGTCCCAATTTTTTAAAAAAAAAAATACTGTTTTGGAGGTAGAAATCTCAGTTAGTCCCAGTTCGTTGGCTCCCCTTTAAGATTCCCCTTATGTGGCTTAAACATGGTATCCTCAAATCCAGAGAACTTAGCCAAGGGTAGCAGTGTTGACCATATAGTAAAATGCATACTGTAGTTTTTAATGCCTTTGCCTAATGTAGAAGCCAGTGGAGCTTGAAAAGCTTGTGTCATGTATTTTGTGCATCTTTGGTCACTCCAAATCCTCTGTTATGAGGATTCTGGCTTACTTTAAGAATTCAAAAACCAGCTCTCTGGATCCCTTACCATATTATCATGGGATCCCCATGTCGCAAGCAGCATGAAGTTTCACAGGGCAATCATAGAATTTCATTATTTTTATAATAATTATATTTTATAATTTTTATAAATATTATTATTATTTCTTACTCACCTCTTCCCATGGATCAAGGTGGGGAACAACAATTAACAAATGCACAACATCAGTTAAAATACATATCACTGTAAAAGGACAAATAAGATATAAACATATTCATTTAAAATGCACAATTTTAAAATCATCTGAATAAGCCTGCTGGAACAGACTGGTCCTTAATGTTATTTTAAATTCAGATAGTGTATTCACCTGTTGAATCTCTTCCAGCATGTCATTCCACAGTCTTGGGACAGCTGAAGAAAAAGTCCTCTGGTTGACAGTTACCAACCTAGTCCTGGCTGACTGGAGTAAATGCCCATCAAAGGAGGACAATATCCTTTAGGATGAGAGAATGAGTATTGGAGAATCATGATCTTTCTGTGACATGTGTATGAAAATTTGAATGCACTATCAGCAGTCACATCTGGTAGCTTCCATGTCAGTGGAATAGGGAATCCATTCCAGGTTTTAGCCTGAAGTGGAGGAGCCATCTAAGGTGCTGGGCCTATTTTGGAAATTGTGCTCAGGAAAGTATCGTTCTTCAAAAAGTATGCTAGGAGTCTGGATCAGATATGGGATGAGGCTGAGTTGGGCATGGAGGCATGAGATAAGATCTGTTTTTATCCATTTATGCCTGTGCTCAACCCATGCCCAGATCAGATGAAAAAAGATGTGCAATAATCTCCTAAGGAAATAGGATTGCTGATCACCTTATTCTTCATCCCCAGGCTCCATGCATTTTTTGCTTACAATGGAATTAAAGGAAGTCTCATCGAAAGGCAATCAGTGACCATGCCCTTTATCTCACCTTAAGACAATATTTCTAAACACACTTCCTGCCCAATCACTGCATTTTCCCCTGGACCTCTCTTTGGGGCCAGTAATTATCACCTTTTTCAGTCCCTGACTTCTCTCTCTCCAGCCTTTCACACTTTCTGATAGTCTTCTATGATTCTTAAAGTTGCCTCAATTCTTGTACAGTCAGTCCTCTGTATCCATGGATTTTTATATCCATAGATTCAACATCCACGGTTTGAAAATATTGTAAATATGTATAAATTCCAAAGAGCAAACCTATATTTTTCCATTTTATATAACGGACACTACTTTATTATGCCATTGTCTGTAATGGGACTTGAGCATCTATGGATTTTATTATCCATGGGGGGTCCTGGAACCAACCCCCAGTGGATACCAAGGGCCCACTGTATGTCTGTATACAGCCTTGCACATTTCTAAATAAAATACCAGTTATTACTGGTATTCACAGGTGAAAAGATTCCTGCAGTTACCTCCTCTCAGAGGCCTCCTTTGAGCTATAATTTCCCCAATCATAGCATTGCAGGTGGGGATCTCCAACGTCCCTCACCTTTAAAGGTAACATACCACAGCCTGCAAAAACTAGTGAGGATAATTTCACTAGGTTCTGCACCTAAGTCTAGGAAAGTTGGAGAATCATTAAAAAAAAAAGAAAATTTTAAAAATCCTTTTCCTTAATACTTAGCCAAAATTCATAGTAACCTACCATTAAGAATGTTTTGAGAGGTCCTGTTTTCAGGACTACCTTAAGACCTAAGACAGGACTTCTTTTTTGTCTTTTTTCAGTGGTGGTCCTGTATTTATCTGCCAACCTGTATACGTCTGTGTCTGAAGACCTTTCTGCTTCAGTCTGCCATAGCCTCCAACCGTACATATTTGGCTGGGACACTCCTAATTAATCCTCTGTCACCCTACTTTTTCAACTGCTTTTAAAATGTCCTGTTTCTCTCCTCCTCCAAGTTAGCTCCTTTATTTCAGTTGCTGCAAATTGAGTTTGAATTGCAAAAGTACTCAGTTTTCAGAGGAATAGTGGAGATGGTGAAAATCTTGCCCTTCCCAGTAGGTGCACACAAAATCAATCTGCTGGCTTGTGTGTTTTTCCTCATTAATGCATTTTACCACCTTGACCACAGTCTGATGATCTGTGGAATATTGGAGGGAATTATCTGCTTTTAGTTAATATGCCAGGTTAAATTTCTAACTGAGAGGTATACTGTCTCCAGTAAAAGCAAATCACAATTATGCAATTTATTGCATAATTACTGTATGTCTTTATCAGAGGCACTATATACTTCTCAATACCAGTTGCTGGGAAACATGAACAGGACAGTGCTCCTTCCCTCATAACCTGCTTATGTTATGCTTCTCCGAGGCCTCTATTTGGTCACTGTGGGAACAAAATGATAGACCGAAGGGGACTTTGGTTTGAGATAGCAGAGTTCCTCTTATGTCCTGATGTTAAGAAACTACACTGTTTCTTTTTTCATGGTTTTCTTTGAATCACTGTCCTGACCTGCAATGTTTTTGAAGGATTGGTTTCAGTTTTGTATCAATCTTAATAAATCCTTTGTCATCCCACTTTTCCAACTGCTTTTAAAATGTCACTGTTTCTCTCTCTTCCTGCCACCTTCCCATTTCATCCTATGCCTACTTCAATTGCTGCAGAGTAGTTTGCATTCTATTAAGTCAGCAAGGTGGAAAGAAGACAAGGGGTGAAATCTTGCACTTCCCAGTCAGCTCAGGCAAAAACAAACTGCTGCAGCCTCTCCTCATTTGTGTGTTCTCCTTCATTCATTCTTCTTTTGCCATCTTGACCACACTTTGATGTTTCTCGGTCACACATGCCCTGGTTTTCATCTGTGAAATGTTGAAAGGTATGCAAAAGAGGCCATTTGCTCTCTATTTGGGCCAGGAAAAGGGCAACTGGGAAAGTGTGGAGGGGTCAAGGGCTGCAGAAGCAGCCTTGGGAGCAGCATACAACCACAGGGCTTTATGTTGCCCACCCTTTCCATTTAATGGTAGCTATCGCACTCAAGCTCAAAAGAGAAAGGGGCATCACATCCATGTGCATACCATGGTATACAAGGCAAGGCTGTCTGTTTTGGTGTGGTTTTGCCTCCCTTCTCTTCAACAAGGTAGCAAAGGAACACTGCACAGGTGAATCAGAGAGGGAAATAAATCTGGCTTTAAGCTGCAGTGAAGACCACTGACCTTCCTGTTTCACAAACCTCTGCCATTTCTGGCAAGATTGGAAACATATCTCAGGGAAGCAGATTAATCAAGATGAGTGTGCTTTCATGTCTAGGTATTATTAAGAAACAGACATGCCCTGTGTTAGTTTGCTGGGTTTCCCCACAGTTTTTGATCCCCACATGTGTCATGATTTTATCACTGTAATGCAATGACATAGAAGGTGTGGCCTTCTGGATGTGGCTGGATTGCACCAACATTCACCCATCTTGTTCAGCTGTGGTTCATGGGAAGTACAGTCCTTCAGCACTTGGAAAGCCACATGTACCCCACCTGCTCTACAGTAGACACAAAGCTGTCCTTTTCTGTACTATAGTAATGAATCACATCTGTGTGGTTCATATATGGGCACAAAGTCAAAAACTTATAGAAAGCCCATAATCTATTCCATGTTTTCACATTCTTGTGATGATGCACCTTGGTCTCTCCTCTCCACCCATGGCATTCTGTGAAGTAGACAATATGGACACATTTGCTCAGAAAGGCTGAGCCTCAAACACTACAGTTGGCTTACTTCTCATTAGAAGAAGAGGTTCTGCAACAGTTCAGATAAGATAAATCCTTTTTAGGGTGCAACACAAGAGAAGCTCTTGTGGGTGGAAATATTTTTCAAGTACAGTTTCATAGTGATATAAAAATAATCCAAGTTAAATCATGAAGAGGAACAGCTCTGCTTTCCTGGCCCGGTGAAACCAGATTCCAGTCCTATTTTTAAACACACATTTGCACACATATTATTGCATCTTTAAGCCAACAGTTGTCAACCTTTCATTTTCCAGCTGTTTTGAACTCCAGCTTCCAGAAATTCCCAGCCAGCAAACCCAGTGATCAGGGATGCTGGAAGCTGAAGTTTGAAACCAATAGAGGGTCAAAGATTAAGAACCACTGCTTTGGTCAAACAATGATTCTAAAGAATTGCAGTGCAGACATGAGTACAAAATGAGTATCTCCATTTTTATGTCAGGGCTTGGATTATTGTGTATTTATTTATTTGTTTAATTTATATTGCCTTTTTTGCCAAAAAAGGGGGAACACATTGTGAATAAAAAGGTGAATAAACACCCCAAATATTTTGATCAAAATATACAAAAAGAGCCAATCCATAAATGATTAAAATATAATTGGGAAGAAATAGCTGTACACAACCTGTTAATCTTCCTTCAACAAAAGACTGCTTGAATGGCAATGGACTCTCTGAATAAAAATAAGATTAATTTTAAAAATTGGTTGACTGCCAGTTGAAGAACAACAAAGAAGGAGCTACCCAACCCCTCTCAGTCAGATATAGCAATAACTTCATTCCAGGACAGGGATTTGAAGTTGCCAATTCAGTTTAAGGAAAGCTCCAGTAGTGTTGATAGATATTTCACAAATTCGCAGAACATTAGCACACACTAATATATTTATATACATACATACATTCCATGTAAGACTTGATCCAGAGCCCTTGAAAACACATTTATAGCCTACAGCCCCAGAGCAACATGCATAACAACACATCTAGATTTCTCTGTAAGACATCCAAAAGTTAAAGAACTAACCCTGCAAAGTTTAATTCCTGATGCTGTATATATGTGACATGAAAGAATAATCAAGCGCACACTATCAGTGATTCATGTTTTGCAGTGCATAAAGAGTTTTAAATCATTTCAGATTTTAAAATAGATTTCAGTAAGCCTCTGCCATAGCACATTTGTTAGGCTTTAGAATGCTAATGATGTTTTCTTGTAGAGAGTGTAACAGACTAAGGGCACTTCCAGATTGTTCAAATGTCTCAGGAGTGGTGGAATTTATTGCTGTTTTTTTACCACTGCTTTAGGGCTTTTCAGCATTACATTGTTATAGCACTGTGATTCCACTTTAACTGTAATGGCAACCTACTATGGCATCCTGGGATTTGTAATTTGTTGCCCAAAATGCTAGGGGTCCTGGGAGGGCACCTACAAATTAATATATTTTAGGGGAATTTGAATAATAGCTCAAAGGGGAGTTACAGTGCTGCTGGGTCAACAGGCAGCCTGGGATAGCAACCCAATGTATACCGGTTCCAAATCACACAGAAATCCAGATGAAATCCAAATAAGTTTTTGTATTTTAATTAAGGAAATAATCAACACACACACACATACACACACAGCACATGCACTCATGCACACACACAAGAACTGAGAAGCAAAAATGGGAGAAGTGGAATAGTGAAGGTCTTGCTAATGATGATATGTTACCAACCATGGATCGTGGTTCAAAACTATGGGAGTCTGGAACAGAGAAGGCTCAATAACCACCAAGGCAAGTGGGGTGGCAGGAGTATTGAGGAGTCTAATCTAGTTAAACCAACAATATCCCTGTCTGCTTGTAAACTAGAACAGGGAACTGCTGTTTTAGCACCAATATTGTCTTGGGGGCAGAAACCAAGGAATGAAAGGATTAGATTCTTGCTAAATGATTTCCCAGGAGGAAAAGAATGGTCAGGAGCTGCAAATGTTCAGGTGATTGGTATGGATGCTTCAGACAAAGGGATTTGCATTCCTTGGCAGGACATCCCTGTCCTATGTATACACAAGCAGTCACCTTCTTTGGCCATGACCCATTGTAGCCCTCTAAAAACAAAAGGAATTATGTTGATGCCTCAGGAAATCTCATCATGATGGGTTCCTTCCTTGTTGCTTTGCTAACACTACCCAATTTTCCAAGTGTAAAATGGTCATGTTTCTACAGTGGGGTCATTCCTAGGACACTCACCCTGTGTCCCTTCTAATATTAACTTGCTATTAAATATGAGGGGTGATCAGGGTTCTGATCTTGGGGTAACAAATTTTGAGAGGTCCTAGCACTCTATGGGTTAAAATTCTAAGTATGCCTCCCTAAACGTCAAGTCCCAAGATTCTATAAGATGGAAACATTTGAAGTTATTGTTGTTATTTGTATCCTGCCTTTCTCTAAAAATTGGGACTCAAAATAACTTACAATGCCAAAGGGCAATACAGTATAAAATAAAACAAAACAGCAATAGCTCAGTGTTAGATTATGTGTTTTCCATAGCAAAAGCCTGAAGTTCAGACCTTTATATCACAATGCAGGGTGCAAAAGAATCCATCCAAAATTTTGATGAGCTGCTAATGATGTAGGATGTCCACTGTAGGCAGACAGTACTGAGGGAAATGAACACAACCTCCTATGTTTGCATTGACAACCATGGGTGCTGTCATGGTCAGTCAGGAGCTGGACTCGGAGGATGAGGAGGAGGAT
>CM034706.1:149535042-149552626 GCA_020142125.1 Phrynosoma platyrhinos
AGCTTGTTTTCTGCTGTTCCAGAGACTAGGACATGGAGCAATGGATGCCAACTGTAGGAAAAGAGATTCTACCTAAACATTTAAGAACTTCCTGAAAGAGCTGTTTGAGCTGTTCATCAGTGGAATATGCTGCCTCGAAGAGTAATGGAGTCTCTTCCATTGGAAGTTTAAGCAGAGTTCTGTTGACCATCTGTTGGGAGTACTTTGTGTATTCCCACATGGCAGGGGGTTAGACTGGATGGCACTTGGGGTCTCTTCCAACTCTATGGACCTTATCAAACGCTGGCCACAAAGCAAAAAGTAAGCGAAAACTAACCGAAGTAAGAATAAATTCAGTTCTATACCGAAACGAACTGAATTTCGCCTGCGCGGCCATTGCGCAATGATTCCAAAAGCTCCCTTGTACTTCCCCGAAAAACTGAATGTCAAAAGATCCCCTTTCACTTCGGATCACGGGAAAAAAAATACATATTCGATCCAGATTGCTTTTGGATATGTGTAAACACACGGAAAAAAAAAATATGTATTAGCTTTGGATTGCCTTTGGATATGTGTAAACACACAGAAAAAAAATACGTATTAGCTTTGGATACCTTCTGCTTGGGACCCCCGTGTGATAAGGTCGTATGACTCTATCTGAAGTGGTGTCTATAACTTGCTGCTGATTTCTATACTAGAGATTTATCCATGCCCTGCCAAGTTGAATGCAATTGCCTGGCAACCTTGGCAGATTGTGCCCAGCTGACAGGCCTAATAGCAGTAACACCTTGTACCTGTCTGTTGCCAATTAGGGATGCCATAAGTCATTTCCTGTCTGGAAAACAGTAGCTAAATTTGTACTCTTTGATAGTGGGACACTTGGATCTGGAACACAAAGCCAGCAGAATAATGATAAACACGGAAATATGAACCCTCAGAACAGTCACACTCCAAAAGGAGAGTCCAAAAGGGCAGGCAGCTGTGTTGAGCTGCATCCACAGGGGAAACAAATATTTCTAGCAATATCTAAAGGGATCTTGTAGCACCTTTGAGACTAACCAAGAAATACTTCTTTCCCACAAGTTCGTTTGCACAGTTAGTATCAAAGATGCTACAAGATCCCTTTGCATGCTGATATTCCAGAGGAACATAGCTATGGCTCTGATTTCTAGCAGTGCAACTCCAGTAAGATGTGTGGTTTGTTTTGTGGGTTGTTTGTGGGGAGCTTTTTTGTAATGTTAATGGATCTTTCTTTCCCCCTACTGCAGATAAACTGGGGGAGGAATGGTAATCCAAGGGGATGTGTGTAGATGATGCCATCATGCTTGCTACTCAAAAAGTCCTAGAAGTCTTGGCTGCTCTGGACAGAACAAAAGAAAGGGGGGGCAGCAATTCCTCAAATTGTGACCCAGTTTATATGCATCACTGGGACACCTGGTTGATCACACACTCAATTTCTTCATGTAATCCAGTTCTTAGGGCCTTCCCTCACTTTGTTTTACCACTACCACAATTACTTCAATGGCAGGTTGCAGCTGTAGACTAAGACTAGCACTATGTTGTCTGCTGCTAGATGCAGAACATCAAATCATACCATTGCCATCAAGTTGCATAGTATCTAAGACCAAAGACCTTCTCTGAGGCAGAAAATTAAGGAACTGCCTCTGACTGGCCGTGCAAATACAATAATTTTAAAACTAATATATTAGCTGCCACTCATGCTACCCCAAATAAGCTTCCTGAGGCAGTTGCCTCACTAAAGGGAATAACAACCAGACCTGCTGCAGACAGATATTAGTGCTTTCACTCTCAAGAATAATCTGGGTGGCCCACAAAGAAAAACACATTGCTGTTTCTACTTTACCCGATTAAATATTGTTCCCCTGCAAAAGTCTACATTTCTGTCTCTTTTTACTTATTTTAAAATACAGCCCTACCACATGAAGATCAAAGTTCTAAAGCAGAGATGGGAATCCTGCAGATATGAGTTGACCACAATTCCCATCATCCATCATGCTGGCCAGGGCTGATGGGATTTGTAACTGACAGTTTCAGCACTGCATGATTCCCATCACTGCCTTTAACTTTTCAGACCAGGGCCCTCCAGAAACCACAAGCTACAACATGAGATCTATATTGAATTTTTGTCAAGCCCTTTTCTTTTCCCTTCTTTTATTCTACCCCTCATTCTATTTAGTCATTTAGTTGTGATCTTGGTATTGAATAGAAGGAGATATGCAGCCCATTACTACTCATCTACTCAGTTGTAAATCTGATTAATTCTAATGGAGCTTAAATCCTTAACTGCATAAAACTAGCCTCAGCAAAAACAAAAACAAAAAACCCAATAATTTAATTTAAACAATAATGGCATAAATCACTCAGCTGCAATTTCTCACAAGAAGTTCCAGATTTTACAAGAACACTCTTTTCGGGGGCACATTTCACTGAAACTCCCTTCACCCATTTTCATTTAAAATCTGTAGGCAACCACAAAATAAGGGGAGTAGCACAACTCAATGAAATGCTGTGTCAAAGTGTTCACATTGCCCAGCTTGACCTGGGTCAAACTTGACAAAGGCATCTGAAAGGTTTGTTGTGGCTTATGGCCTCTAACAGAAGTATTCTTAATTCTGAAGGACAGTGCAGACTATAGCAACTCTAAATAGTACTTGAAAGCCATTTAAAAAGTTTTATGGCACACAGCTAAAAGTGTCTGAAAAGTCCTCATAAAGGACTTTGTTTATCCCTGCAATTAAAAACATAAAATTGAGTTCTATGTTCTGGGCATCCTGACAATCACTCCATTTGGCCCTTTGCCATCAGTCTTAGTAACAATGTCATTATGAACTCCTTGCTTTATCTGCCACTGCTGGAGGGCTACTGCAAATTACAGTTTTCTCTCTTTCTTTTTTTAGATTTTTAAATTTAATTTTAACACAATCTAATTTACATTCAAATAATATGCAATCAAAGATTAAAAAAAAGTTGGGTGGAGTAGAGGGAAGAAAAAAAGAGGGAGGAAAGAGTGAGAAAGAAAGAAAAAGACATATAATTAATACACAGTAGGGCTTTGCCCCCTCCCCCAGTTGTGATGAAAAGAAAAAATAAAAAGAGAAAAGTTACTAATAACCATAGCCACAGATTATAGCATTATTAGGTTTCTAATTGATCAAAAAGTGCATAAACATTTTTCAGTCTTTAAAAAAAAATCTTCAATTGTCTTATCTTTTAAAACCCACATTCATTTGGTTATTTGGTCTAATTCAACAACCTTAAAAATCCATTCTTCCATCATCAATGTGTGAAGACACACCCAACTAAAGGTGGTGGCAAATATGGGTGTGCAACGCCAGTACCCTGGTGAGATCAAACTCTTTTACCCAAAAAGGCTCCAAGGCTGAATGTAAAGTCCAAAAGGGGGAAATTTATTTTGAAGAACAAAAGGGGAGAATTTAAACAGTCCAGGCTGGATATCACAATCAGTGTTTCAGTCCATTTCCAAGTTTGAGCAAACAATGTTCTTGCTGCAGTTGTCATATACTCAAGAAATGATTCATATTTACTGTCTAGTTCTTCACCCATAATACACAACACACAGTTTCCTCTCTGAGTGAAATAGTAATCCCAGGTCGGAAATGGTCATATCTCTTGTTTGTAATAATAATAATAATAATAATAATAATAATAATAATAATAATAATAATAATGCAGACTGAGATGTTGAAAGAATATCACCCTGGTAGGCTTGATATGGTCTTTGATCAAACAGCTAGCAAAGATTAAGGCCCCATTCACACTATGGAAATCCAGGATGACAGGGTTATTTCTTTGGTGTTTACACTCGTCCCAAATGCACTCAGTGCACTTTTGGAGGGGGCTACCAAAAAAAACCCCCACTTAACCCAGGATATTTGATACCAGGGTTTTGTTTTGTTTTTACAAGTTTTCCTGAAAGATTTGCATCAATCCACATCTTTGGATTTTAACCCTTTAAAAACACTTCCTAATCGATTGGGATCAGTCTGTATCATTCAAGAGAATGGAGACAGCTCAATTTTATCCTGAAATGATGGCATGTGTGAATCACACAAGAGTTAAAATGACTCAGAGGGATTCCTGAACCCAAAACATAATGGGACCAATGGTCCAAATATGCATCAGCATAACAATCCACATCTCCTCAGGACGGAAAAACTGAGTGTGAATGTCCCCTAAGTGTCTTGACACAGTACAATACATATGTTTGCAATATGCTAGCCTTAGGCTTGCTACTGCACCCTGTGTCATATAATGTGTCCACTATGAGTTGCAGTATGAAATCACTGAAAAACAGGAATGGGGAACATCTGCATTTATGGCCTACATAGGTTCTCCATCTTTTCTTCTTTTGTTCTCATCTCTGATTGGTGATTGGAGAAAAGAAGCTGAGCCAAAAAGGACTCCAGCTCCCAGGATTCTACAGCTACCATGCTCTGATAAAAAGCTGTTGAAAGCTTGGAACTAAATTCTGGGAACTGAAGCTCTGGATTGCAGAAAAGGGATAGTGCTACCATGGAACTGAGCTCTTGAATAAGCCAAGGAGAGGGCACAAGGTAGATTGGGATCTACTGACTGATCGAGGGACTGTTTGCAGTAGATCAGCCCAAGTTTCCTGTTCCCACCAACAAAAACAAAAAGACTTTATGTAAAGAGAAAACTATAGACTTATAAGTCAATGTTTCTGTAGGCAATGTTGGTACTCTGTAACAGAACATGTCACAACAAGAGATGGAAATGATACCTGAAACAACATGTGGATGATGGGGTGGGGGGAACAGCCAGGATATAGTGTTGATCACAATCAGGAGAGACATTATTCTTTGGAGCATCCACTCCCAGGTGCTACAACTCACATGAAAATTATCACGTATTCCAGCCTGGCACAACTGAACATCTCTGAGAATCTTAAACTAGAATTTGAGTCCCCACATATATGACTCTTTTGGTCTGATCTACACCTTTCAAAGAGTTACACCATTCCATAAGTAACACTCACACATATAGAAAACTGTATGCTACGTCAAAGACCAAGAACTACATTTAATGTTGGTCCTCCTTGAAATGAACAGGATTTGTTACAGTTCACTCCTAACTGGCCAAGATGGCTAATGCTAAACCAGATGAGGCTATGCTGAATCTAAAACCACCCAGCTCAGGTATGCCAGAATAGATTTAAGACTTTTCCTGACTTAATTTTGTGCCATCACAGTGGCTGTGTCCCTGGACTAAGGGCAGTCATATAATTTGGTTGCTCGCTCAACCAGCAGAATAGTTTTACCTGCAGAAGAGGCATGTGTCTGATCCTAATCCACCACAGGTAACACATCTTTGTTAGGATTTTATTGCCTGTCACAATTAAGTTAAAGTCCATTGGTTTTAGTGGGTCTACTGTAAGTAGTATTAACCTTGGTTTTATTATTAAGCTGAGAACCAGTGCAGGTTTATAGTTAATGTCAAACTAGATTGGGAAAAGCCTAGTAGATTGAGACTTGGGACCTTATCCCACGCTGCTCTCAAAAGTGGCAAGAAAGCGATATGAGCATCATTGCAGTACTATAGCGCTAGTATAAATATGGCGCTAGCGCTATAATAGCGCTATGGATCAGCTCGCGCTATTGCAATGCCCGCTGAAACTGACATTCAAAAGAATGCGATTGATGTTGCATTCCGAGAGGTTTCTTGCTGGATTCTGAGCGACGTCGTGTAATCACACGGAAAACTATAGCGCTATAGCGCCTGATTCTTAGCGGATTCTGAGCGACGTCGTGTAATCACACGGAACACTATAGCGCTATAGCGCCTGATTCTTAGTAGATTCTTGCTGCTTTTGGCCCCGTGGGATAAGGTCCTTGGAGTGTACATAAGAATGCAACAGGGTTTTGGTTTGTTTGTTGTTGTTTTTTTTAAATCCAACTGGTAAACTACCTTACTTGGGCCTTCAATCTATGCACTGCTAAAGACAAATTAAAAATAAGGTTCAGAGAGATGTTTTGTATCTTTAAAAAAATGTGTTTTTATGTCTACTGACTTAAAAGTACCCAGAATGAGCTGATTCCATAAGAAGCAGGGCCCTCATGGCAACCATCTCCAGTTAATGCAGGTTGAAATGCAGCAAGAGAAAGAATCATAGACTCAGAGTGGAAGGAACTACAAGGGCCATTTAGTTCAAACATCCTGCTATGCAGGAATACACAACTAAAACACCCCCAAAAGATGGCATCCAGCTTCCAACCAAAGAAGAGAATCCACTACCCTCAGAAGCATTCTATTCCTCTTAGTCTGTTTAACCAGATTCTCTTTTCATGTACTTCAAATATTTTGGTTTATGTCTTAGTCTCTGGGGCATTGGGGGAGGGAGGGGAAATTTACCCATCTTCCACTTGACCTCTCTTCAAATATTTATAGATGGCTATCATATCAGCTTCTCAGTCTTCTCTTCTCTGAGCTAATCATGCCCGGCGCCATATGCCATTCCTCATAGGGCTTAGTTTCCAGACTTTTTACCAACTTGGACATGCTTCTCTGGACATGTTACAGCTCGTCGATAATAGTTCTTGAACTGGACACAGTATTGCAGATGAGGGATGACCAAGTAGACATAGTATTCCAGATGAGGTATGGCTAAAGCAGAACAGAGCAGCAGTATATACTTTTGAATCTTTCTCAATTCTTTGGCTCCTGCATGTGTGGGCATATAAACATACCATACACACTGCACACATAAATGCAAAGATGATGCAGTAATTTCCATTCCAGATGTTACTACCCCAATTCTGAGTTCCCACCAGCTCTTCATTTTGGAGCATCAGCATTGTTTTGTTCATTGCATAATCTGTGTCCAATTTCTTCCAAATAATAAGGAAAATGAACTTTACACAGCTTTGGTTGTTTGCTTTTCTTTACCAGACTTGAGATCATAACTCTCCCCTCCTCTGCCCCACCCTGACTACATTTCTGTGCAAGGAAGCTCGAAATATAATATAAAACACAGAATTTTGTTTTTGTTTTAAATAAATAAATAAAGCAAGCAAGCTTCCGTGAGCTATTTCCACAGTAGATGTTTAATGGGGAATCGCCATACCCCCTTCAGTCATATTCACAGGCATCCACACAGCACCATTCATTTGTAATCCTCTTGTGTTTTGTATGTACTCCTTAATTTTACCACTGAAAGTCCAACCATTGTAAGTATAGAAGAATATGTAATCTCCACAGCTGCAGAGGTGTCCTTAGCATTACTGTTTTGTCTTTTTAGAGGCATGGTGTACACATGGGCTGTGACCTGCTGGGCAGATGAACCAATCTTAGGACAATAAATATGTGCTACAAACATCGTGGCTGGCACCTTTCTATAACCCATTATTTTTATTTGGGTTTTTATTACTTCTAAAAATTCTTTTTTTCCTGAGTATTGTTTAAGAAAATGGATATTTGTGAAATACTGCTTAAGTGAAAGTGTGTTCTTGCAACAATACTATTATTTTTTAAAAAGAATAAAGGGGGGAAACCTTTTGGGTCACCACCATTGTAATGATATGTGTAACATCCATCTTAAATTAAACAATTCCAGCCCAAAGCAAACATTAAATGGGATAGTTTTAGACACTTCAGAGATAGCAGTGAACAAATATACTACACACACACACACACCATTTTTAAGACTTGCTTAGATTCCTCCCTCAATTTACAATGGCCATTCAGGTGACTTGAAGCTTTTTATCCCACAGCAGTGTCATGTCCATTGGTATGAATGGAATCTAGGAGGATGAACCAACAGAAAAAGTGCAGTCTTGCTGCTAGAACAGAAGGTCAATTAGAATCTTGGTTGCAGCTTAGTGTGGAAAAGTAATGATTTATTACAATGAGGAATTAGTCATCTGGAAACAGCCCTTGTTTTATAAAGATATGCTGAACAGTGGGTAGGAAGTGCCTGATGAGAGTTCAGAAGCTATTAGGATGGGTGGCTAAGGTTCTGAATAAACAAGAATTGGATTTTGGTGCTCTATATGATTCCTTCTTTTTTCTTGTGTCTTGAACTGCCTTGCTCAAATGTCCTGTGCCTTCCAGATGTGTTAAACTACATCCACCATCATCCTCCAGACACTGGCTAGGTAGGCTGGGGGACAGTAGAAGTTGCAAGCCAACACATCTGGAAGATGCCATGTTGGGAGAGGCTGCTCTAGAACAAGTGGAATAAATAATGCACATGAGGTCCCACAGTTCAGATCACACTTTCAGAGAAAAGGTTTTGCTCAGGACTATAGCTTGGGAGGAAATGGTTAAAATTTGACCTCCAAACTTGAAGGGAGACCAGCCCAAACTTATCAGGGCTGGTCTTTTCCAGTTTTCCTTTGCCCATTTGACACCCATTTGATACGAAGTTCAGTTTGGCCATCTTGAATCTCTTGACACAGGGAAAGTATAGAAAGTACTACAGTTGAGAAAGTTGGTAAGTGAAGATTCCCCCCCCAAAAAAAATTACGATTGCTTTTTTTCACTGTATAGTAATATGTGTCAGGCAACAGTAGTGTGGGGGACATAGGAAAGTAATAACCATCCGGAGCGACAAACTAGTTGGAGCCAGTCTTACTTTTTCTAGCTACTAGGGAACATAACTGATATCAGATTACTTCCCAGGCTTTCTCTCAAATGACTCTTCTGCCTTTCAAAACCAATTCTTCTGAGGCTCCACTTGCAATTCTACACTGTGACTTGTTTATTGAGTGCAAAAGCCATTTTATCTTGAAAAGAAACAAATAATTTGGAAGATCAAAGTTTTAGCAAGTTACAAAGTACAAGTGAATCACAATGACGCCACTGGTTCCATTAATGAAAATTAAATATGCCTGCCAATGATAACCTAGTAATCATAGGAGCAAAGTACTCTGTGTTTCATTGGAATATTTTGGGAAGGTTTTGTTGCACTGCAAATTTAGAACAGAGCCAACATGATGTGGATCTTGGATGAGTTCCTGATTTCAGAGCTTTCTCCATGTTAATTTGAAACTTGCAGGGCTTTTACAAAGTCAACTAACCCCATATGGAAAATGCACTTAAGAGTGGAGCAGTGTGTTTATTTAGCTGGTGCATTTAGGAGATTGTCACAGACGTCAAAGGAAAAGCAAAATAATGAAAACCAAAAAAGGATGCCCAAAAGCAGGAGGAGGGGAAGTGGGTGAGGTGTTTCTTCATGCATAACCACTTAAGCCAGGATTAGATCAGCCCTTGCAGCTGTACTAGCCATGGAAAAAAATTAAAATGCTGAATATATAGCCAAAATGAATCAGACTAAGATCTATTAGAGGAGCAAGGAACATGCATCCCTCCAGATATCTCTGGACTTGAACTCTCAGAAATCCTAGCCAGCATGGCTAATGGTAAGGGACTGTCACAGTTACTGACCCAAACACATTGAGAGCCAAAGGTCCCCAGCTCTGCTCTGTGAAGTCTGATACACATTTACAGCCATAAGCAGTTGCCATAGGAAAGTTCATAACCTAAGCAAGAAGATGCAGTCCCATCACAGTTATCAGCTTCAGGACTGGTGTTCAGGGGTATGTATAGTGATACTGTCCATGAAGGTTCATTGTAGCAACTACGCCTAAATGTTTCTGATGCTCCTGTTCACCAAGAATTTATCCAATTCTCTGTAAAGAAGCATGAATCTAGTGATCACCACACATTCTATGGCACAAGAGAAGCCATAAAAGGCTATGGAAACCTAGATGTAATCCCTAGCATTTAATTTCTATTCATGTTCACAGTACAGTGCACCCGTGCCATACGCGAGCTCACCATATGCAGACTCAAGGTCATGCAGACGGCAGGCCCCAGCTCTTCTAATGATGTGGGGGGGGGGTTGCACACAGCATGGCACACAAAAGCGCGCTGCCATTAAAATCAACAGGACTTGAGGTCCCGCAGTATTTCGCTTACGTGGGGGGGGGGGGGGGGCAGAATGGATCCCCCACATATAACAAGGGTCCACTGTATTATCTTACTGTCAAAGTCAGGAACCAATTGTCCTTCAGATGTTTAGACTGAAACTCCCACAGTCCCTTACTATTGCCCATAATTGACACTGATAAGAGTTGTAGGCCAGGCATTTTGAAAGCCCAAGGTCCTCCACTCCACCCAAACCACTATCGTTTGAGTGTTGGACTATGCCTCTGGACTCCAGCATTCAAATCCTTATTCAGACATGGAAATCCACTGGATGAGTTTGGGTAAGTCACACTCTCTGAGCCTCAGAGGACCACAAAGGAAAACTATCTCTGAACAAATATTGCCAAGAAAACCTTGTAACAGGTTTGCCTTAGGTTTGTTATAAATCAGAATCAATGTGTAGATACACAACAACAACAATGGACATGAATTTTTTCACTCTTCAATTTCTCCATTTGCACTGGGCAGGCTGTTTGCCTTTGCTTTGTTTTTTTTAATATATGCATCCTCTACCTTACAAAAAACAAAATCACCAGCCTGTTTTTAAACTCCAAAAATTGTTCCAGTGACTGGTGGAGGGAGGTATATTGTCAATGCCATGTATACTGTGACATCACAGACAGCTGCTCCTGGCTTAAGCTGCAGAATCTGCAGAACTAATTCCCATCCAGAACATCATAACAGAAAAGGCTGTTTATGTTCTGAGAGTAAAAAAAGGCCACACCAGATCTTAAAATGCTGCATCTGTTTTCACCCAATGTTCACATGTGGTGTCTGGGAGAGACACCAAGAAGGAACTGCTCTGTTTATACGCTGTGTGGGAAACTTGAAAATGTGACCACTTTATAGTTGTTCTGATGGCTTCAGACATCATCTGACAAGTTCTGCTTCCACAGGGAACTTGAAGTCATCAATTGCACTAAGCCTTCCCTGAAGGTCTTGTACTTACTGGAGTCCCTAGCGTTAAGACTTCTTGAGGTCATTACAATTAGGACTTTTTATCAGATCAGCCCAGTAGACTGTTGAGGGGTGCCTTGTCATATTTTCCATCGTTCAAGCTCTTCCTGAAAATTACTTCTCTTTTTACTAAGGGTGGCTTTCCGTTCCTGAATCTCTGTTGAACCAATGGCCATTTCTAAACTTGCTCCAAAGATTTCAAAAGCACCGTTGCAATGTGCTTTACTTATTCAAGCAAGATCTCAACCAAGAAATTTGATTTCCATTCAGAATCTTTGACACATAACTGTTGCTAACAAGGGTGTGAGGTTTGGAGAGTCTCCACTAACAACAGCAGTCTATCTTTAATATGTTGGGGAATGTTATCTTTACTTGTGAGAGGGTAGGTAACTGATGAGATGGCTTTTATTCAGGAGAAATATGAAAGAACACACACACTAGAATAATTCACTTGACATCAAGCATTCAGAGCTAACAGAAATGGAAAATGGAAAAGAGGATAGTAGTGATTGAGGGTTGGATTGAGGGGTGATATCTACCTGTCTTGAAGACTGGTCCACAGAAAGCTGGAATGGCTCAGACCAGGAGCCTATGGGCAACAGGAGTGGCTCAGATAGAAATCTGAAGGCAACAGTCAAGAGGTTAACTGTGTGCAAAGGGGCTAGGTTTTCCTAGTCATATTTATACCTTAAAAACTTGTTTCGGGATAAGGTGGTCTCATGTGAAACTATGACTCAAGAGTCCTTCAGAAGGACCAAAAAAGGATTTCTGAAGTGGTGGATTGCTTTAATATCCAGAGGGTGAAATACTTCATTGACTTCACAAAGCAGTGACAGGATCTGGGGCACCTCAAAATATATGAACAAGAAGGCTACTTGGGAACATGGTAAGGAATAAAGAGGAACACTGTCATTTTGGATCTGTTGGTGACAACCCATCCTTCACTTTCTGCTTCAATAGGAAATGCAGACCATGATGAGGAAGGATTGTAAACCTCTTTTATATTTTGTGTTTCAGCCTTCCACAAGTCTGGGGTCTATGCATGCCTCATTCAAAATGATACTTTTGAAGTGTTTATAAGGTCATCACAACCTCCTCAGCACATGCTGGCATCAGAACTACAACATAAAAATACAGATGTATCAAAACTGCATCATGGGAATATTTGGTGGGGTGCTTACATAACAGGTAGGATATCATTTAATAGTGGACTGCCGGCCATTATGAATACTACATAGTGGTTAGAAGGTGGCTTGTTTCCCCTCTATCTGGGGTGAGAATTGTAGAGCTCTCCAGATGTTCTTAGACTACAGTTCCCAGCAGACTTGGCCAGCACAGCCAAGAGAGAAGAATGCTGGGAGTTGTAGTCCAGCAACACCTGCAGGGTTGTATAATTCCCACCTATCTCCCTAAATGATAAGTTTCCCAAGTCTGTAAAGGTTCAGACAACTATGACTGGTTGAAAAGAGCTTCTAATCTCCTTTTTATAGCTGTGCTGGAAAAGGAGAAAGAATGCAGGAGCGCCCAAGTTATGAAGTTCATACACATTAATGTTATGGCCATTGCAATGGTTTTTATAAGTTTTTATAAGAAGGGCCTATATATCAGTGCATAGAGATGGGAGTAGAAATCAATGTATCTTTGTAAATTAGTATGTGGCGACCATTCTGCTTACACATGGCATCCATATATAGGGAAAGGCAAAGTTCAGGCAGACAAAAGCTTTTAAGTATTCTGTGAATAGAGAATAGTAGCATAATACTAGGAGAAAGTGTAGTGTAGTGGTCTGAGTACTGGACTATAACTCTGGAGACCAGGATTTGATTCCTTGCTTGGACATGAAGCCCACTGGGTGACCTTGAGCAAGTCACATATCCTCAGATTCAGGGGAAGGCAATTGCAAACCTCCTCTGAACAAATTTTGCCAAGAAAACCCCATTATAGGGTCACCATAAGTTGGAAATAACATGTAGGCACACAACAACAACAACAACAACAACAACAACAACAACAACAACTAGGAAACAGCAAACACATATCTGGCACGTATGCATTATCTGGCCACACCTGCCACTATCCTGATCAACACATGTTCACCATCACTAGGAAGTGGGCCAATACATATGCCAATTTGCATTTGTAGGCCCTCTATCATATTAGTCACAAACTTGTAGCTGGAGTGGGGGGAGGGCATTGCCAAACCATGCAGTTTTTGGATAGATATGGCTTGCAGTTGCAACCCTAATTCAATTCCATGTCTGTCTGACTAACCTGGGAATGTGGGAAAGAGTGAGTTGTGCAAAGATATTGTAAAAGCAGCAAGTTCTTCTGGCATGTCAGCAGAAGTTCCACTCTTTTAATAACTGGTAAATTCCACAGAAATTTGCTGCTCTCTTCTTACAAAGACCCCCGTGAGATTTGAACTGTATAGAGAGAAAATTGAGTTTTCACCACTAGGTTGTGTCTGTTGCTGCTACTGTCATATTTTCAAATGGAAAACTAAATTTTTATTGATTTTATTGCTCTGAGTCCTCAGCCCAAGTAGGCAGTCTCTGATTGCTTCCTCCCATGCCATTTCAAAACATCATGCAGACTATATAATTGTTGTCACTACCTCACCCCTAACTTTCTAATGAAAAATGTGTGCATTTGCTGATGAAAATGTGTGGATTTCAAAAGCTTGTACAAAGAATGTTATGCCTTTCTGGTCAGTCTCATAAAGGCCCTATTATAATATGGATTTTGAAATTCGTCTTAGAGTCAGCACAGCTACCCTGTATATGTATGACTTCCAGAAAGTTTTTCAGAACAAGGATTTTGCAGCTGCACCATCCCTGTCAGATGGTGTAGTCATCCACTCCTTAAATGTCTCCCACGAAGAAGCGCCCACCCATGCAAAATATCCCACTACTATGTGGCAGAAGCCACCAAACCCTTGATATTTAAAGTCAACTCTTACTTTGGCAGAGACAAAAGCACCACAAAATCTGTCACCACAACTTTCAGTTGCCAGTTACTGTGTAGCAATACATATCCTGGAACACAATTTGGCATTCAGGAGCCCAAGCCATGGGTAAACAACAAAGCATAAGTGGATCAAGGCTAGAAGCAAAGAAAAAGAGCAGATGTGAATTTTTGGCTCCAAAATTCAGGTAATAATGACAGCGAGAGCTTTACAAAACTCACAGTGGACCAAGATGGTTTATATTAACAAATCCCTCATTTGGTACAAGCCAAAGCAAAAGCCACGCCTCTCCTTCTTGTGTGCACGTAGAAGGATGCTGTTTTAGAGAAGAATATTGTGTGCGAAAATGACATGAAAGGAAGGATACCTTAAAAATGTTTGGCTCGTCTATATTTTACATACCAGCTGTTGCTGTTGCTGTTGTGTGCCTTTGAGTCATTTTCCAACTTATGGCGACTGTAAGGTGACCCTATCACAAGTTTTCTTGACAAGATTTGTTCAGAGGGGGTTTGCCATTGTATCATTCTGAGGCTGAGGGAGTGTGACTTGCCCACTGGCATTTGAACCCTGGTCTCCATAAAACCTTGGACAAGTCACACTCTCTCAGTCTTAGGGGAAAGACAATGGCAAATCTCCTCTGAACAAATCTTGCCAAGAAATTCTATGATAGGTTTACCTTAGGGTTGCTGTAAGTCAGAAACAATTTGAAGGCACACAACACACACAACACACACAACACACACAACACACCTGAAGTTCTCATCCAACTACTACTATACCATGACCATGCCAGCTCCCAAAGCTAATTAAAATGTTTCATGTTTTTCATAAAAGTAGGCATGTATTGAAAGAGAGCTGGCATGATGTAATGGTTTGAGTGTTGGACTAGGACACTGGGAGACCGGGATTTGAATCATGCACGGAAGCCCACTAAGTAACCTTGGGCAGATCACTCTCTCAGTCACAGAGAGAGGCAAAGGCAACCCCAACTCTAAACAAATCTTGCCAAGAAAGCCCTGTGATAGGTTTGCCTTGGGGTCACCATAAGTCAGAAATGACTTGAAGGCACATAACAACAGCAGACATGTGTCTTGCCATGTATTTAACTGTACAACTGAAATCCAGAGAACCAGGCCAAATCCTGAGAAAGTTATTTAATAAACAGAAGGGGCCCAAGCCAAGAGAGGAAGATATGGGCTTCAGGGAGGCATTGAGAAAAACACAGTGTGAAGGGATTACAAAGGAACTTATGCTAGTTCAGCCCAACTAGTATTATGCAATATTGTATGTTATAAAATGCCATATTAGAAAAACCAGAATAAAATAGAGGCAGAGAATTTATGTGAGTCACACAACACATACTCCATACCTCAAAAAGACAAGTAGGCCAATGGTCTGTCTGTGTGTGTGTGTGTGACACAACATCTTTCAGGCCTACAGGGTCTTACATGCTGTTAGGGCCATGGTTGTTTGAAGGTAAGCAAACAAATTTCCAGTCTTCAGATTACCCAGTCCTAAATTGTCAATACAATGAATCCCTATGTTACAAGTTCCTTTGACCCAAGCTTCAAGAAAAAAAAATTGCAAAACACCATATCATAACTAAGCATACTTCCTCATAAGCAAACCACATTGAAATATACAGAGCAACAGAAAGAAAACTCATTTGAAATGTGTTGCTGGAGAAGAGTACTTAGGATATCATAGACAGCCAAGAAGACAAACAAATGGGTTCTTGAACAGATCAGACCAGGGATCTCCTTGGAAGCAAAGATGATCAAGTTGAGAAATTATAAGAAGGCATGGAATACTAGAAAAAACACCAATGCTAGGAAAGGTAGAGGGGTTGAAGAAAGAGAGGAAGACCACAAACCAGATGGATAGACATAGGGGATTATGGGGAAGGGCTTGCAGAATCTGGGCAAGGCAGTGGAAGATGGGGATTCTTGGAGATGTCTCATCCACAGGGTCGTCATGAGTCAGAACCAACTTTTGGACAGCTAACAACAACAACCTCTGAGCATATATGGAGTGCATCAGCTGAGGCTTCGATATTTTAATACATTTAGTCATTCATATTAATGATATGTACAATTTCAGTGGCATTGGTCCCCATCCAATCTAACTAAAGCTGCAACCCTGAATGTGTTTTCTACGTGTTCTCCTGGTTACTCAGATGCAAACTCTGCACAGATAGATTCTGTCCTGGACCTAGTGCTGCTTAACATCTTTATAAATGACATGATGGAGTAGAAGGCATGCTTATCAAATTTGCAGATGACACCAAATTAGAGGGGGGTGGCTAATACCCCTGAAGACAATGACCTTGACAAATTGGAGAGTTGGGCCATGAGTGTGTTGTTCTCACTAAGTCTGACTGCAACTACAAAAACTACAAGCATATGGATTGCAGCATTCTTTGGAAAGGAAAGTGGTGAGAAAGAGGTAGCTCATTCATAATTTGCTTGTCATGAATGGCCATCACTTACCATTGAGTCCCATGAGTACCAGTGGCTTCTATTTTGTCAAAAAGAGATCTGTGTGGGCTAGACATGCCATGGGTTTACCATCTCTATTAGATTCAGGAAAAATCAAGTTGGAAGAGAACTCAGAAGATCATCCATCTCAGTTTCCACTCCAATAACACTACATTCTGGACTGGAGTAAAATCTCTGAATTTAATCTTCTATTTCTTTCTATGATAGCCAGGGAATAATTTGAGTGATTTAAGGGACATTTCTGCCAAGACCTCCTTGAATGAATGAATTATTATTAATATTAATATTAATATCCCACCCCTCTGCAAAGCAATTGGGGTGGCTTACAACATTAAAATTATGTATAAGCTTATGGTACAATTCAATAAAATCGAAGTCTACAAATCCCAAAATCCACCCCCCTTAAAAAAAACATTAAATAAATCATAAATTAAAATATTTAAACTAAATCTCAGAGGCAAGAACAGTCTCCAACAATATCCAACATAGTAGTAACTGCAGCAGAGAATAATAGAAAGGAGGGTGGACTAACTCTTGGGACTGGGAAATTTAGTCACGAAAGGCCTGCTGGAAGAGATCCATCTTAACAGCCTTTTTGAAGCTGCTTAATGTATTAATATGACGGATCTCGTCCGGCAGGCCATTTCATAATCTGGGAGTGGTTACCATGAAGGCCCTCTGGGAGGTAGTAGACAGCCTCATTTTTATCGGCTACAGCAAATTCCTCCCAGAGGACCGAAGAGTGTGGGGTGGATTATATGGGAGGAGGCGGTCCCAGAAATAGGTTGGACCAAGCCATTTAGGACTTTAAAGGTAGTAACCAACACCTTGTACTGTGCCAGGAAACTAATAGGCAGCCAGTGGAGAGACTTTAGTACTGGTGTTATATGGTCTCTACTAGATGAACCCAAGACCAGCCTGGCTGCCATGTTCTGTACTAAATGAAGTTTCTGGACCAAGCACAAGGGTAGCCGCATGTAGAACGTATTGCAGAAATCAAGACAAGAGGTTACGAGCACGTGTACCACAGTTTCAAGGTCCCTAATTTCCAGGAAAGGGCGCAGCTGGAGTATCAGCAGAAGCTGATAGCAAGCACTCCTAGCCATCGCATTCACCTCATTAGTCATCTGAAGCGACGAATCCAGGAGTGCCCCCAGACTGCAAACACAGTCCTTCACAGAGAGTGTGACCCCATCCA
>CM034706.1:149553928-149568966 GCA_020142125.1 Phrynosoma platyrhinos
TGCACGTATTGCCTCTCGATAAGACCAAAGAAAGTTCCTATGGCGAGTCTTGTCAGATAAGAATCAAATTTTCCACCAGGTGTGCTCCAGTTGTTGTCCAACCTGCTTCATCCTCCTAAGCTCTTCCGCATACTGTGGCTTATGGTTTGAAGCGGGTTGGAAAGGACGCTTGGGAGTGATTATGTCGATAGCCTTGGTAAGATCGATGTTCCAGGTATTAATCAAAGCTTCAACAGAATTACCGGTGTTACCAACCATTAAATCCTCTAAGGCTTTCTAGAACCCAATCGGTTCCATCAGCCTTTGAGGGCGTTATGGCACAGTCCTCTCCCAGCCAGGTCTCCGTAAAGCAAGCCAGGTTGGCATCCTCATGCAGGAGGAGTTCTTAAATAATATGGGTCTTATTCTTAACTAACCTGGCATTGCAAAGGAGCAGGGTAAGGTTCGGTGGAATGATTGGTTCACTCTCCAAACCATTTCGGGAAACGGGGTTGCAGACTGCCAGAAATAGTGCAAATTGAGTCCACTTTTAGGGTTAGGGTTAGTGCTAGGGAATCATGGGAATTGTTTTTTTGGTTTTTTTCTGAGACATTGAGCCTTCTCTCTCAGAGAGCTCTGGTGCCACAATAAAATACAGTTCCCATGATTCCCTAACCCTAACCCTAACACTTAAAGTGGACTCAATTTGCACTATTTCTGGCAGTTTGCAACCCCCCAGAGTGAGCTGAAGGCAGGATAACCTCCAAACATCTATCCTGCCTTCTTTTGTAACATCGCCTCACTCTGAGTGAATGAAGCTTGGAACTTATTACAGACTATGAAGCCCAGGAATTTAACCAGGAGAGTGTGAAATGATGGTTATAGACCTCATTAGTTGTTTATTGTTATCACCCCATCACAAAAAGGTTCACCTCTGATGTCTCTTCTTCAGGCTCTTGCTAATGGCACAAGAACTGGCATTAGAACCCATGGAGCCAAATGGATTCCTCAACTCAGGCAAAGTCAGCACAGTGTGGTAATGGTTTGAATGTTGAACTAGGATTCTGGGAGACCAGAGTTCAAATCTTCACTCAGTCATGGAAACCCACAAGTCGTACACTCTCAGATTAAAAGGAAGGCAATGACAAACCCCCTCTGAACAAATCTGGCCAAGAACCTCCTAGGATCACAACTCCATAAATCAGAGTCTACCTGAAGATACATAATAGGCAGCAGATCAGAAAGGGTAGCACATTATAACCTCCTTTCTTCCTACAGCCATGATGAGGATCCCTTCCCAATCCCACCCAGTATCCTGATTGTTGGTTGGTTCAAGTCTTGAACTGATACCTATTCATAGGACACCTCAAAGTGAAGTATCAAGTGTAAGGATGCTGCAGAGATCCTACACCGGCAACTCTTCTGTTATGGAAAATGTCACAGCAGGAAAGTGTCCAGAGCAGTTCTCCAGTGCAGCTACTGCCTGCCAATGTCTCACTCTTTCTGTGGAAAGTACTGCAATAGGCAAGGGTTGAGTGTGGCTCTCCATAGCAATTGTTTGACTGTTGTGCTCCAAGAGGTCCACAGGGTGAAAAATCAACTGATGCCTCTGGAGAGTGATTTGGATTGGTCTCTTCCTGTGGCAAATTCTGCAACAGGAAAACAGTGAGGAAAGTTCACCACTGGAGCTGGCTGCCAGATACTTTGCTGCTGCACCAAATGCCACCAGACAGCACAGAATGGTCAAGAGGCAGTAGATAGTGGAGAGGAGAGTGGTGGTGGTGGTGGTGCCTTCAAGTCATTTCTGACTTATAGTGACCCTAAAACAAATCACAGGGTTTTCTTGGCAAGTTTCTTCAGAGGGGTTTTTGCCATTGTCTTCCTCTAAAGTTGAGAGAGTGTGATGTGCCCAAGATCATTCAGTGGGTTACCATGGCTGAATGGGAATTCAGATCCTGGTCTGCAGAGTCATAGTCCAACACTCAAACCACTACACCACATTGGCTCTGGAGAGACAGCAGTGTTGTCTATTTCAAATGCAATCCAAGAAGATCTCTATGCTAGGCTTTGTGAAAGGTACAAAAGGAATGCTATCAATTTGTGGGCAGAAGTTAGGAGGAGCACTTTGGAGCCTAAATCCTTTCCTCAGAGGCCAGAGTAATCCTGGGCCTACTGAGTTAAGATTTATGTTTGGAAAATTTAGATGTTATTTTACATTCCAGGAGTGGTAAATAAATATCTCTTAGGAAAGGCATCTTGTGTGTTGTTTTGCTGTTTCCCATGTTCAAAAGATAGCAGCAGGACATCTTGCACCAGCCCAGGCATGTGTTTTTTTCTGATCAGAAGGCATACTCTCTAACAATTCACAGAGGAAAACCAGGACACTTGTGGCTAAAGCAACCTCAAAATGTGGTCCAAATGGCAAACTTTATGAATGAAGAAGCGTACCCAAGCTAGAAGAGGCTGCAGCAGTTTGCTTTTGCCTGAGCCTATTGGGAAAAGCAGGATTCTTCCCCTTCCTCTCCCCCGTGTTGAGTTAATGGAAAGGAAACTGCTTTTCTACTTCAAACTCAGTTTGCAACAACTGGTGTAATCTGGACACAAAGGAAGAAAGTGAGAGGAGAAACAAGAAACAGAGACATTTGAAAATAAGCTGAAAAAATGGAATGGCAGAGGATTGATCAGAACTGTCCCTGCCATATTGGAGCAGTTAGAAGCTATGAGATGGGAATTCTATCCTGAATGTTCCATATTAAAACTTTCAAATACAGGCTGGACAATCCAGTGAATTATTAAGCAGTCCCCATTTGCTTCAATGGTTAAGCATTCAGTCAACTTTATCTCCCAGGAATAGGAACAGAACATACTTAACTTTAGGTGGTGTTTGCCCATTAGAACTGGCAATGAAATGAATGCCACCCACTAACATCTACACCCAACATGCCCAGCAAGTAGGAGTACTTGTATAGCACAAATGGAAATGTTATTCGCTTCTCAGCCTTTTGGCTAAGATCAAGTGAAATGTTATGATTTATTTTACTGGAGTCTAGAATAGGGTGTTTTAAAGACTTTCATCAAACAGTTTAAATTTTTTAAAAATGCTTTTGACTTTAAAAGTGATTAAAAATAGACCATGTACCATGTAGATCATTCAGTTTGGCTGGAGCCATAGTTCAGAGGCCATTTAGATTAAAAATAACATTTAAAAAAAAATTCAGGCAGTTTGCCAAAATAAGCGCCTTTTGCTTTTTTCTGAAGCAACATCCCCTTCTTCCCAACATGTTTGCTTAAGCTCAGTAGTTCATTGCTATATCTTGAATGAGAAATGAAGTTAATGCCCAGCATTTAAAGGAGGGAGACAAGAGTTTCAACAGACTAATATGAAGTAAGTCCAGTTACAAAACATCCACTCCTGGCCCTGAAGTAAGATAGAGCTGATGCAGAAAACCATTGAACGTTACAGACAGAACATAATCATCTGATAAGCTCGAAACATAAACATTTGCTTCTGCATCACTAAGTACCCTTACTATCGGAGTTGTATATGATTGTTCCCGGAACATTTTCTCATAATTTTAACATGTTGCCTTCCAATATATGATTTATTTATTTGTACAATGGAGAGCCAGTGTAGTGGTTTGAACATTGGACTAGGACTCTGGAAACCAGGGTTTGAATCCCTGCTAAGCCATGGAAACCCTTGAACAAGTCATACTCTCTCAGCCTCAGAGGAAGGCAAAGACAAACCCCCTCTGAAGAAATCTTGCCAAGAAAAACACTGTGATAGGTTCACCTTATCCACTATAAGTTGAAAATGACTTGAAGACACACAACAGCAACAAATAGCAACAATGACATAAAAGCCCTTATCTATGTACATGTCATTTTACAAAGAATGACAGAATAGAGCTGGCCCAAATTATTTTGCTACCTTAGGAAAATAGCATGATGTCAACCTGTCTCTTCAGGATATGTAGAGAAAGTGATTGGACTGACAGTTAAATCTTATTTAAACACTGTCAGCACCCTCCACCACAGTGGAAAGGCAGGAAAGATTGTGTGACATACACAGTTGTCTCCTGTAAGAGGAGAGAACAACTGGGAAGTTCATGAGGAACAGCCAAAAGGATGTCCCCTGTTTCATGAGGTGTTTCTTCACTCTGTTTTCACACTAATGATAGGGCTGGCTGTGCTATAAATGGGTTTTTTGTACTAATTTGATAATGGAATTTAAAGTGTATTTCCTGGACTAAGGGCCATGAGCCATGGCAGTTAAAGCAGTGTCAAACTGCATTATTTGTGCAGTGTAGATACATCCCAAGTTACAAGAAGCGAGAAGAGGCTGTGTGGCTGTGGTTGCTGAACACTTGGCTGCACAATAGGGACCAACATGTGCAACGACTGAAAAACTACTACTACTTGTGAAACTATTTTTATGAGAGCCAGTGTGGTGTAGTGGTTTGAGTGTTGGACTATGGAGATTATCACACTGCTAATAAAACCAGTTTACCTGAGCCAGCTTAAAATTTAAAATGGATGGCATCCTGTTGTTATTGGAAGGATTTAGCTGCCGAATTTGCCACCTGGGTTCATCCTGGGTCCATCAGTTCACAGGGCTGCTCCAACGGCCATTTCCTTAAGCCAGAAAACTCCTGGCTTCAAAAAGAAGCATGCTGAGTGCCTCTGCAAGTGGGGATGGACCTGGGATGGACCCAGGTAGTAATTTCAGTGACTAAATCTTTCTGATAACATAAGGATGACACCCGTTTAAAATTTTAAACCAGCTCAGGTAAACCAATTTTATTAGTGGTGTAATAAGCTCAAATGACTCTAGAGATTACAGTTCGGTTCCCAGGTCGGCCATGGAAACCCACTGAGTGACCTTAGGCAAGTCAAACTCCCTCAGCCTTAGAGAATAGCAATGGCAAATCCCCCTGAAGAAATTTGCCAACAAAACCAGTATGATTAGTTTGCCTTAGGGTCACCATAAGTCAGAAATGACTTGAAGGCACACAATAACAACAAACAGTGCCCCAATATGATTCTCGCCATTACTACCCATGGTGGCCATGCTGGCTAAGGAGATTCTAGGAGTTTCAGCCCAAAATGGGAAATTTCCAAACTCTGCTTCCAATACCACAAAGATTATGTAGGGAATTCTTGAAACATAAGAGAGGAAGACATGATATAATTTCTCCCTGTGTCAGCATCACCCTTCTAGGAAACTGGGCTGATACTGGGACAGAAAGGAGCAACAGTGGAGAAATGTATCACAGGGCCCAGTGGGAAAAGCCCCTGTTTTCCAACAGCTGCTACTCTATGGAGAAATATCAGAAGGGATCCTTAGAGCTGGACAGTGCTGCATATTTCTGAGTAAGGGCTGATGCAGATGGCCCCTAAGGGCAGCTCTGTGCCGCCCCTGGGAGCACTGGATTGCGGCCATGGCAACCACATACCATGGCCCCGATCCTCCTTTTTGCCACTCCAAAAAGAGCTGGCAAATACTACTCCTTTTGGGGTGGCAAAAAGCCACCCTTAGAGCCACTGATGCGGCTCTTTTGTGCTCCTGTGGCACAGCATGTCTGCATGCTGCACCAACAGAGTGCCCTGATGCCGCAAGCTCTGGCGGTGGCATCGGGGCGGAGTTGGGGCGGCCAACATGCAGTTGCCCCACCCCAACTCCACCCCCAGGCTGGCCCTTTAGGCCAGTCTGCATCAGCCGTAAGTTTACATGGAATTAGACTTCAGTGGCCTAGTCCTATGAATATCAGAAGGGATCCTTACAGCTGGGTAGTTGTGCATATTTCTGAGTAAGGGCTTTTGCAGATGGCGCAAAGCACCATCTTGGAGGCAAGGAAGGGGAAGAGCAGCCTCACACCGGGCGCCCCAACCCCTTCCCAAGGACGTGATGGGAGAGCCCGCCATTCCACACGGTGAGCGCTCTGATGACGTCCTTCCAGCTTAGCGTCCAGACACACTGAGCTGGAAGAGACACTGAAGAGGCACGTGCCGCCTCTTCCGGCGCCCTTTACGCGCCTTGTGGAAGGAGTGCTATTTTAGCACTCCTTTCAGGGCCGGAAAAGGAGTGGATTGGGCAGAGGTATAGAGCAGCCTCAGTCCCAATCCGCAGCTTCTTGGGGCGGCCCACGGCTGCCCATCTGCAGAGGCACTAAGTTTACATAGAACTGAACTTTAGTGGCCTAGTCCTATGTGTCAGGGCGATTTAAGGTGAACAGAAGGAAAAAGAGGACAAGGTTCCTGCAAGGACCTCCAAGAGAAATTTGGGAGGACCAAATGGACTTTAAATCCACAATTAAGTATTTCAATAAAGATAATGGTCAAACATGAACTTTTATTGATGACAAACCCATGAAATAATGAGACCACATAGAACTTGGGATAAAATATGGGCCACTTTATTTAAACCACCACCTGTTTAGTGGACCAAATGGACCTTAAATCCACAGTTATATGTTTCAATAAAGATCATTTATAACATGAAAACTTAAAATTGTAGTTTTTCTTTCTTTGTAGAAAAACATGGTTATGGTTAAATATGAACAAAATATAAAGCTTTTTGTGAATGGTTATGAAAGCATAATTGACCATCAGTCTAATTTCAGGCTATCTGAATAAGCACTGGTAAACTTTTGTAAATGCTTTATTCCTGTGCACCAGAATCACCAGAGAACAATATATTTTATAGTTCTATAAAGCAATGATAAGCCTAATCAACTAATAAGAAGACATTTTCTGGCTCTTTTTGTCCTTTCTTGTCATTTCTGCTATCCTGCTTTGTGATGATACATTCTAAATGAATGGTTTTTAAAAAGAACTTGTCAAATTTGGACCAGAAAGACATAGTAAATGTATGTTATATAATTATATGGTGACTTTCCTGGTTACAATATGTCAATGTGAGCTATAATCGACAACTAGTATTCCAAATGAATAAACCCCATTTTACAGGGTGAAATGAGCCATTCTGTAGGAAAAAATAGACAGGACTTGGCAAAAAGCTAAGAAAAATGTCAAAAGCTACTTCTTTGCTAGCCTTTGTAAACTAGTGCAATGAAAGGAACTGTAGGGTTTGGGGAGGGGAGGTTAAGGAAGGGAACCATCAGAAATTCATGGGCTTTTCCTTGGCTCTGTGGGCCCCAGACCGATGAACTGGCTGAACCTATCATAGGCCCTGGTTCCTACCCCTTTCCCATAGAAGAAGGGATATCAACATATATAGTTTTTCCATCTCCCCACCTTATGGCTTAGAGATTTGCAAATGCGTGAGGCTTTGTAAATCCAGTGGGCATAGAACCCAAAGCTGATCAATTTCTGAAGTCTGTATTGTGATAATACCTTTATTCGGCCACTCCAAAACTCACAAAAATCTATGAACAAACTTTCCAAACTACAAAAAAAAAACTTTTTGTTTTCATCAGGCAGAGTCCATCAAGTTATTTCCTCTTGGGCACTCTCCTTCCTTGAGCAGTACAATACAATGAAAACAAAGTAAATATCCAAACGCTACCCTTTTATGACAGCCACAGCCTGCTGCTTGAGGCAGCTACCTCATTCTGCCTAAAGGTCTTGCTATGAGTACTTCCTAAGAAACAAGTCCTGGTTTTTATATCCATATCCCTCTGCACCCTAAGGAAAAAGACTTCATGGAATGTGAAGTCGTAGGCTTTCATGGCCGGCATCCATAGTATTTTTTGTGGGTTTTTTCGGGGTGTGTGGCCATGTTCTAGAAGAGTTTCTTTCTGACGTTTCGCCAGCATCTGTGGCTAGCATCTTCAGAAGATGCTCTGAAGATGCTAGCCACAGATGCTGGCGAAACATCAGAAAGAAATTCTTCTAGAACATGGCCACACAGCCCAAAAAAAAACCCACAAAAAAGCTTCATGGAATGTAAAACATGTGCAGGATGGAGTCACGTCTACAAGACTATTTAAAGTCTACCAGCAAAAGCTATTTGAAATACCATGGACCTAATGAAGGTGGGAAATGAGACTGAACATTTGCACAGGCAACATGCGTCAGCTCACCACAAGGTTAGGGGCTTATCTGCAGGGGACAGATCTGCTGGCGCTGACAGGAGGAAGGGATGGATTTAGGACTGCACTTTTCTTTCTCTCTCTCTGTTCAGCTGTCACAACTCAAGTACACATTTAGCTGTTAAAGCTGTTTTTGAAATATAATGTTCACATTGTACAATAAACAGAGTTCATGTTTGCTTAGAAGAGAGTGCCAGTATGTTCCACAGGGATTACAAACAGGTGAGCATGCATAGGATTGCAGTTTACACCTAACGTTATTGGAATATTCACATATTCTCCACCTGTTTACCCTTGCTTCTGTTTCCTTCCCATTCCTCAGTTTTATAATGATGCTTTCCACTACTACTGCTGTTACTACTATTTATAGTAATGTACAACAAGACCAGGGTAAGAGAAGAAGGAAAGTTGCCACATTTGACATAGACACACTCTCAACCAGGAGGATGCTGCTCTTCCTTTTACTGTTTTTAAATAAGTTGTATTATATTTTGTTTTAACCGCATTTGTTGATTGGCTTTTCACTGATAGCCACCTTAAGTGCAAGGTACAGTTAAATACAACAAACAAACTTACATATACACATACAACATGACAGTACTCTTAAATGAAGGAAATGAGATGTTAAAAGATCCCTTCCTTTATGTTGGTGTGTAATGTTTCCTGTTTACATGTACATTTGTTTTAATTTGATTTTATTGAGATTTATCAGTTTTGTAAGTGTGATTTTATTGGCTAATATTTATATAATTTTGTGATATTTTGGTCAAAGACCGTAAATACATTCTGATAGTGAACATGATAGTAGTTTGTTTTCAGATTTCACTGTCAAAATAGTTTGATACATCTTTAACTGCCGTGACTCCATCCTACAGAATCCTGGGTTTTGTAGTTTAGAGAGGTACTGAGCATTCCTCTAGTGAACACCCCTCAATTACATCATTACAGCTGTCTGACAGAGAATTCTAAATCCCTCACAAAACTACAGATCCCAGGATTCCATAGGATGAAAATGTGGTATCAAACTGCTACAATTGTGCAATGTGGAAACATCCCTGGCAGATAAGAGACTTAGGGGCTTTGCAGACGAGCGACCCTGGGCCACCCCAGGAAATGGAGGACCTTGGCCCCAATCCAACTGTTTGGTGCCTGGGAAAGGAGCGCCAAAAAAGGCGCCGGAAGAGCCGATGTGCAGCTCTTCTGCATCTCTTCTGGCACAGCACGTGAAGACACTGTGCCGGAAGGACATATTCAGGGTGCATGCCATGCATAATGGTGCATGCCCTGATGACATCCTCAGGGAGGGGTTGAGGCGGCCACTGTGTGGCGGCCCCTCCTCTTCCTGCCTGCAAGACGGCGCTTTGCATCATCTGCAGAGGCCCTTAGATCACTTCCTCATGAAGCTGTTACTCTATAATGTTGCTCTTGTTTAAGTACATAATCTCATGGAGGATAAGATTTTTGAGTTTCCCATTTTGTAAGCATCCCATAGTGTGTGTGTGTGTGTGTGTGTGTGTGATGTTTGGTTTTTTTTGGGGGGGGAGGTGGTTGCTTTTTATTGCCACAATATTTTAAAAAAGGAAGAACAGTTGCACAATGGTGTTTGATTGATATGCTAAAAGTCTTTTTTCTGGAAACATTCATAGCTACAAATTAAAAAGTCCCCAATTTGAATGTTGATTCTGCCATGAACACAAAAGGCAACCTTAAGCAAGCAACTGTCTAATCCTAAATCCCACATCGCTCATAACGGGACAAGAATCCCGACCTCCCTTGTTGCAAACTCTCATGAAAATAATGCACAGAAAGTGCTTTACAAAACCCCAGAAGTGCTGTAGGAATGTTGTTTGCTGGTCTGAAGATTCCGTGAGCTTCACCTATTTCCAGGCACCAGTAAAAAGACAGTGGAGTCCCAAAAAGGGAGCAGGCAGTTGACAACTCTGAAAAAAAGGCTATTTTTGTACCTTTAATTCTAGGGTTTCACGTGGCAGGTTTGAGAGCTGAAAGACTCATAACAGCAATAAATTATAATCAAATGTGAGCTGGTTCTTGGACAGAAAATGAACTGTGGAGTATGGACTAATCCTCTCCGCTCCCTTTTTTTCCCACTGACTCAGGGAATGACTCAGTCTGACTGTCAAGTCATTAGCCAATAAATTATGCCAAGAGAACTCTTGCTTTTTTTCATGAAACACATGTTCCTTTCCACTCGCCCAGGAGGAGGTCACAAGGATGGTGTTGAGAGTTTGAAACTTACCCTTGAGATATGAAATTCCTTGAAACAATTACCCAAAAGGCAGAAAGGGAGAGGAGAAAAAGGATCCAAAGGTGATAGGCTAGAGATAAGCTGAATCTCTGTCTGAGGAAGAAAGAGATTTGTACAAAGTACTGCTGTCCCAGTTTAAATAGATGTATGGATTTTATTTTTATTTAATAAAAAGTGCCACTGTTAAAGCAGATGGTGCATTGTTTAAATCAAGGCCATAGGCTATTATTTCAGAGGAAGGAACTGGCGAAACCACCTCTGAGTATTCCTTGCTTAAGAAAAACTTATGAAATTCATGGGGGTTACCATAAGTTGGTAGGCAACAAAGTACATAAACACTGGCACCTGTTAGAAAACATTCCAGGATGTGAACAAAAACCAGTGATTTCATTGAAAGAACCAAAAATTTCCAGAAATAATGCATATTGAGTCCACTTTAACTGCCCGAGCTCATTGCTAGGGAATCATGGGAACTGTAGTTTACTGTGGCACCAGAGCTCTCTGACAGAAAGCCTCAGTGTCTCAGAAAAAAACTACAGTTCCCATGATTCCCTAGCACTAAACCAGCACAGTTAAAGTGGGCTCAAGTTGCATTAATCCTGGCAGTCTGTAAAGGACTTTATGCATGCTGATTGTAAAACCTTAAGACAAATAGCTGAGAATACTGCAGTGGGTCTATCTAAACCAGTAGGACACCATTCATGTGGTCATTGCACATATTACATGCTCACAACTAAAATGATAGAATTTGTAAACTGTAACAATCAACAATGATAAAAAATATCCCACTTTAGCACATGCAATACCAGATTTGTGGTCTATACTATTGAAAGTACATGCAAGAAACTTTACATAGGGAGGGCCACTATATAGGCAAAATGTAGAATAGGGGAACACCTCTCTAATCTAAAAAACAGAAGAGTGGGGACTCTCTTAGTTGGTCCTATTGTATAAATGCACCATTCTACAGCTGATTTCCGATTTTGGGTAATAGAAGGAATTTATAATAATAAAGAATGTATTTTTTAAAAAAAAAAGAGAGAGAGAGAGAGAGAGAATGAATTCTAAGATTGAAATCCTTGGTGCCTGCAGGTTTAAATGAAGATTTGGACCTGTAATCTTTTAATTTGAATGTAATAGAAATATATATATATATTAGAACATATGTATGGATATGATTGTAATATGATGACATGAATAGAATGGGCAATTGTCTGGAGAGATTGCATCATATGTTCCTGTGTCCTATTAAGACATGTCATTGGTTATGCCTTCCCAAGATCATCTGAAATATGTATATATACAGAAATGCTGCAGTGTCTGTTCCCTTTATTTATATGGTCCTATATTTTGAAGAGTCTTTACAACTCCAGTGAATTCTTTTGAAGGATATGTATAACTATGTTTAGAACTATATGAATATTTTTGTATCACAGATTGATGAGTGTTGTCCTATCTTTTCATATATTATACCTAAGTGTACTTACACACTTGTCCCTCACAATTTGCAGGGGATCCGTTTCGGAGCCCCCTGCAAATCAGAAATACCACAAATATTGAAGTCCAATAGGATATAATGTCTGTTCATTCCTGCCATAGGCACACATGGGCACACATGCCATTTACTCCCTCAGCGCTTGCTGTTCACAAAAGACTGAGGGATGTGAATGGCAAGTCCGCAAATGGTGAGGGATGAGTGTATTTGTTTTCTGCCCCTGACGAAGGAACAGTTGACCATCTTTTAGCACATGGAGCTTGTCTCTTCTTTGTTTGCTGCTAGGCAACAAAGACACACATATATATATGCACACATCCCAAAATATTTCGTTGCCTGAGGTGGAGCAATAAATGGTGTTCCCAGCATGCTGAAAATCAAAGTGCAAAGAACATCAAACTAACCAGTTATTCTGGCACAAAGAAGGTAAGAAATCTTACAAGGTTTCTTTCTTGTAACAGAAAAATACAGTAGCAACTAGATAAATAATTAAAGGCCCCTTCACACCACACAGTTATAGTGCTATGATTCCACTTTAAATGCCATGGTAAAATCCTATGGAATCCTGGGATTTTCAGATTTGAAAGATGTACTCAGAACTCACAGTCAAAGAGTTCTAGCATCTTCCAAACTACAAATCCCAGGACTCCACAGGATGTTGCCATGGCAGTTAAACTGGAATCTTAATGCTGTAACTGTGTAGTAGTGTGTGAAGTCTCTGAGATGTTGCTGCCCTTTCATGAATCTGAAAATTTGCCGCCTGCTGCAGCTGCCTCCCTTTAGCTTATGGCAGTGCCCACTCTGATTTAGACATTTGCAGTCATAGAAAATTTATCATCTTGAACAACTATGAAGTATACTGTTCCATAAAAGAGATGAGGCAGCTATTAGTGATTGTTAGCTATGCTGGTTAAGTAGCCTCATTCCCAAAGGAATTACCCATCACGCTTCTATGATGATAGTCCTCAACATTGCATCATCTTGTGGCAACAACAAAATGGCAACAAAGTTCTGCGGCAACCGAGAGAGAAGGCCCAAGACCCCAGGACCCATGGGGGATGGGGGACTGACCAGATGTCACACCCTTTTCTGTGGTGTCACCCCCTTTCTGGGGTGACACCTGGTGCAGCCTGCACCCCCCACACACCCAGTGATGTTACTGATCTCACCTGAGTGCTGCAAGGTCTGCTCTTGAAGTTTATTTCTTGCCAAACAGCTTGGAGGTGGGGAGAATAACCCAGCCACATTGCCAACTATTCCCAACATAATCTGCATCATCAAGCCCCCATATATTTCATGTGTGGTTGCACTGAGCAGAGAGGCAGGCAGATGGTTGGAGTTAGAAATGGGCAGGAGTGCCTTTTGGCCAGCAAAGAGAAGGTCTGGTTGCCGGAAAGGCCACATTTGCCCCAGAAAT
Source organism: Phrynosoma platyrhinos (assembly GCA_020142125.1). Lineage (NCBI taxonomy): Eukaryota > Metazoa > Chordata > Lepidosauria > Squamata > Phrynosomatidae > Phrynosoma > Phrynosoma platyrhinos. Next base: position 149,567,140 of record CM034706.1, read on the forward strand.
GTGGGCCAAATTCCTCACACAATCACTGGCAAAGGCCCAGCAGTTGCTTCCCTGTGCTAGAGTCCAACAGAGTTCTGGTGTGTATAGACCTTATCGCATGGCACTTATAGAAATGGGAAATAGAACGAAAAGGAACGGAACGGAACAGGTCGAGAATGCACATTACTGCACAGGAGAACACCATCAATGCCACCGGGAGTCCCCAAGCCATTCCCCAGCCATTCCTGGCAGCTGATTTTTGAAGAACGAGAACCATTCTTCAAAATCGGCTGTCAGGAACGGCTGGGGAATGGCTTGGGGACTCCCGGCGATATCAGTGGCATTCTCCTGTGCAGTAACATGCATTCTCAACCTGTTCCGTTCCATTCCTTTCTGTTCCATTCTCGTTTCTGTAACTGCCATGTGATAAGGTCTTATGTGAATTTCAGACCCACTGGGACTATGCCACCAAGCGTTTTCTCTTATTCTTTTTCTGTATTCTATGCTGGCCCTGATCTGCAGCTTCTCACATGACCTCTCCTATCACTCAGGAGACTAACATGTGATGTAAATGGATCACAGCCTTTTATCTACTTGATAGTCAGCTATCACAAACTTTAGTATTCCTTGACACAGAACTAGTTACTTTCTTGGAAAGCAGCTCCCAGATTATCTTCACCAGCATGCCTAACAACCATGCTGGCAAGAGGATTTTGGAGATTGTATTGCAAAAATTAACTTTCCCAAGCTCTTGTCTTTAATTATTTTACAACAGCACGATATATACCATATACATGTACATAAATATGCACATGCACATATATATGTATGGAATGATGATAATGGAAGAGCTATATGAATTCATCCTAGATAACGAGAAAATTGAAATAGTCAAAAAGTTTCCATACCTTGGATCAAATAATGATCAGAATGAAGACTGCAGTCAAGAAATCAGAAAAAAAGACTAGGATTGGGAAGGGGAGCTATGAAAGAACTGGACAAGATCCTAAGGTGCAAAGATATAGCTCTAAACACTAAAGTGAGAATTGTCCCAGCCATCATATTCCCTATCACCATATATGGGTGTGAGAGCTGGAAAGTGAAGAAAGCGAACAAAGAAAATAAATTCGTTGGAGATATGATGCTGGAGAAGAGTGCTGAGGATACCATGGATGGCCAAGAAGACAAACAAATGCATTATAGAGCAGATCAAGTCCCAACTCTCCATGGAAGCCAGGAGGACTAAATTGAAGCTGTCCTTCTTTGGGCACATCATGAGAAAGCAAGAATAGGTAGAAAAGACAACAATGCTAGGAAAGATAGAGGGCAGTAGAAAGAGAGGAGACCACATGTCAAATGGGTGGATTCAGTCAAAGAGGCCATGGGCCTGAGCCTGCAGGACCCGAGCAAAGAGTGGAGGACAGGCGGTCTTGGAGAGGTTTGATCCATTGGGGTCACCATGAGTCATATATGTTTGAGAAACCTGTTGCTTCCGCTAAACACCTCAAACTCACATAATTATACAGTATGTAGAGAGATTGTGTAGCACCTTTGAGACTAACTGAAAGAAAGAAGTTGGCAGCATGAGCTTTTGTAGACTAAAGTCTACTTCCTCAGATGCATCATAGACTTTATGAAAGCTCATGCTGTCAACTTCCTTCTTTCAGTTAGTCTCAGAGATGCTACAAGATCTCTCTGCATACTGATTCTACAGACTAACACGGCTATATCTTTGAATTCTAACATTATTATACACTTTGATTATCTTTGCTGGGGTACTGTACCACTGAAATAAGATTTGTCCCTCTTTGCCCTTTAATAACAGAAACAATCACTTCCTGTCTTTCC
>CM034706.1:149582320-149594550 GCA_020142125.1 Phrynosoma platyrhinos
GAGGTCCCTTTCAATATTAAAGTTAGGGTTGTCTATGCCATCATACGGTGGGCCCTTGTTATCCACTACAGTTTGGTTCCAAGAGCCCCCTGTGGATATCAAAATCCGTGGATGCTCAAGTTTCATTAAATACAATGGCCTAGTAAAATTGTGTTCCTTATATAAAATGGCAAAATCAAAGTTTACTTTTTGAAATTTATATCTTTTTGCATATTTTCAAGCTGTGAATGCTTCAATCCGTGGATTAAAAAGTCCGTGGATATGGAGGGCCAACTGCATTCCCATTTCCAAGGAGATTATTGCACACTGAAAAACCAGTGGGAGAGACACTGGATCTAAAGGATAAAAACAGGTTGTATCACATTTGCCCATACCTGGGCTGTAGGCAGCCTGTATCCACCTGGGGAGCCCATCTACAACCTGGACTTCTCCCGCCACTTTTTCAAGAAGAGGAAAACTTCATTCTTGAAGAAGAGGCAGGAGAAGTCCAGGTTGTAGAATGTCTCCCTAGATGGATACAGGTTGCCTACAGCCTGTGTAAATGCAGTAAGATCTGTTTTTGTCTTTTAGATCCTGTGTCTTTCCCAATGGTTTTCCCCTGTGTGACAATCTCCTATGTATTGTTGTGAAAGTGCAACTGGACAGTAAAGAGAGCTGATGGGGGGAAAATCAACTAATTTCAAATATGATGCTGGAGAAGAGTTCAATATATACCAGAGACTGCTAAAAAGACAAATAAAAATGGTCAAATAAAACCTGAACTCTCCCTAGAAACAAAGGTGGCTAAACTGTCATATTTTGGCCATCTGATGTCCTCTATTTTGAGCCATAAAGCTTGTCCTTGTGTCAACCAATACCTCAGCGGACAAGCAAGAGGTAGCTCCACAGATTTATTACTGCCACCACTGCTAAAAAGGGCTTGTTAGTTTTCGCCAAGCAATAAACATGACCAAAATGTTTAGCCTGCAACAATACAACCTAATGGTTATAGAAAAACTATTGCTGACATCAGAATGGCAAAGGAAAGCGGGAGGAAGCAGCAAGGTTGCAGCATGTGGAGACACTAACCTGAGCGGAGCAATCCCAGCATATGGGGAGAGGGAAAGGGGTTAAAACACTATTGCTGACCATGTGGTGGTTTTGTATATGTGTGTGCGCGCTTTCTGATGGAGTTGTGGAAAAGAAAGGAGGATCTGGGTTATTGAAGCAGGGCAGTGGCACCAAGGGGAGGGAGTGTGTGCTAAAGTGTACAATTCAGACTGAGGAAGAAGCAGGAGGGATGAAAAAGCAAATGGACAAACTACAAATGAAAGTAATAATTTAAATGTAGATTGCGTCAAGGGTTTGTTGCTAATAAAGTACAATTTTAACCAAGTATATGCAAGCCAACAAGGCATTTTAACAGACATAAGTTCATCAGAAAAATATGGTTGAGTACATAATAAAATACAGTATATATTATATATCTATGAACAAATCATGAAATTAATTTATATTTACATTATTGGTTTTAGATTTTATTTGGTAATGTTCGACATTTTTCTTGAATGTCCTACATTTTGTGGTGCCTTGTCCTCTTTTGCATTTATGACCTCTGGTCATCCTGCTCCCATACAAAACAATAAGAATCCTTAATAATGTTTTATGTACTAACGTTACTCATAAATCATACTCCCCATATATCATAATTCCCATATATCAGTGTAATGGCAATAGTTGTGACACAGGAGTTTATCACACGGGGGAAATTCCGTGCGGAAATGGGGCTTGAAATTGGAAAAAAACGCAAAAGTGGTTAGATTTTCAGATGACGTCGTTGTTAAAATGGGGTTAACCTGAATGGAAAGTAGTCAGAAACTGCTTCTTTTTACTTTCGGAAAATCCCGAAAGTAAAAAGAAGTAGTTTTCTGACTACTTTCCATTCAGGTTAACCCCATTTTAACAGCGATATGTGTGAAAATCTAACTGCTTTTGTGGGTTTCCCCCACCTTTTAAATCCCGTTTCCGCACGGGATTTCCCCCGTGTGATAAACTCCATAAACAACTAGCCAAATTACAATTATACCTTTAAACTACAGTATCATACACACAGCCTAAATGTAGTTACCTATACATAGTTTCATGTGGTTAAAGTGAAAATTTGGTAAGATGTATTTTTTTTAAAGAAAAATTGAAAAAAATCTAAAAAAATTGGATGCTCTCCTTTCTCTTTCCACTGAGTCTCGTCCCCACTCATGCCATCCCTTTAGCTGAGTTCCAGCATTTTAAAGGGATGCAGGTGAATAATAAAGCCTGTTTCTGCCAAAAGGTAGATGTTTGGGGAGCAGTTGTTTCACTTCCTTGTAGTATCATCTGGTGCAATCTGCACCCCCTGTGCTCCCTGGTATTGCCTCTGTGGTGACCCTATCCTAGGGCTTTCTTGACAAAATTTATTATTCTTCCTCCTCATCATCACTTATATCCCACTTTTTCCCCAGTCCACAAGTCAGATTGCAACAGTTTTAAAAATTGGTAAAAATTCTCAACATACAAAAGTTAACAAATGATGAAATGATAAAAATAAAACCAGTTAAAAAAAATATCCCTTAGCAGAAAGAGGAGCTGAAAAGTATCTAGATGACTGGCAGAGCACAAGCTTTGCATGCAAAAGGATCATGACATCTTCAGTTATGTTTGTGACTTCCTGTTAATTGACCTAAAAGGCTTCTCACAGAGGGTTAAAAATAGACTTAAAAATTACAATGTATATAAACCATTAAAGCAGCATAAACACGAACAAATCTGAGCACAGGTCAGCCGCCTGATTCAAAAATGTTTAGTTCATTTAACTATTGTCCAGTATTGTTTGCAGGTGCTGCCATGAGAACAGCAGCAATGTTATCTTTCAGCCAACACTGTTGTTCACAATATCACACCTTCCTGTTGGTCACTGACTCTTTCTTCATTCTTTTCCTTGTAAACAAACAGCTTGTAATTGAATATTTTGTCTCCAGGTCTGAGACACTCTGTCACTTGTACAAAATGTGATTCTGTTTTGTTTGTTTCACAACATACAAAAGCAGTTTGTAGGTAGTTCAAGGTTAACTTGAACTACCTTCAATGGGATTTCAAACTGGAATGGCTTAAGATCCAAAGAAACACTTTTATAAAGCTTAACTCCAAAAGTTTTTCCAACATACCACACAGAACCTTGGCATTTGGCAGAACAGAAAGTGTGAGTTAAAAGACAAGCCCTGAAAAGCCATGAATCACACAGCAACACATTTAAAAGTATTTCAGTTTGTGCAAAAGGGAAACAGTTGTTGTGTTATCCCCCCCATGGATAAATATAATTGTAATTGTTCCCCAGAAGCTCAGCATCATGGGCTGCATCTGCACTGCAGAAATAATGTAGTTTGACACCACTTTAACTGCCCTGACTGAATGCAATGCAATTTTGGGATTTGTAGTTTTGTGAGATATATAGCCTTCTCTATCAGAGAGCTCTGGTGCCACAACAAATTACGAACTCCAGGATTCCATAGCATTAAGCCATTACAGTTAAAGCAGTGTCAAACTGCATTATTTCTGCTATGCAGATATAGCCACTGTCATTTCAAGTACATTCTTAACAAGATATAGAGTTTAAGCAGAATCTGGGTCGTGTCTGGATTGGAGTCCACAACAAAACAGGCACCAGGAACATAAAACATCCTACCTGTCCTACCTTCTTCCAAATGGCCCTTGTTTAAATGCAGAGGTTATTTAGGCAATGATGCTTAACAATTCATAATCATAAGGATCACACACACACAGCACCAAAACCCACACACACCAACATTCCATTTCGCAAGTTCAGAATTTGTAAAATTTCCTTTTTAAAGACATTTGCCAGATTCTGTCACCATGCCCTCTTCTGACTCTCACAAGAGAAGAATATGTAATATATAAACTTTTCTCCTCCTCTCTCTTGCCTCCTTAACTTTAGAACATGTATCTGGATACCCACAAGTCAACCTAGATACATCAAAATATCAGTCTAAAACATAGGCAAGCCTATCAATGTTGATCTTTCTACTTTCCTCTCTCCTTATTTAGGACCTTATCCCACGCTGCTCTCAAAAGTGGCAAGAAAGCGATATGAGCATCATTGCAGTACTATAGCGCTAGTATAAATATGGCGCTAGCGCTATAATAGCGCTATGGATAAGCTAGCGCTATTGCAATGCCCGCTGAAACCGACATTCAAAAGAACCCAAATGATGCTGCATTCCGAGCGGTTTCTTGTTGGATTCTGAGCGACGTCGTGTAATCACCCGGAAAACTATAGCGCTATAGCACCTGATTCTTAGCGGATTCTGAGCGACGTCGTGTGATCACCCGGAAAACTATAGCGCTATAGCGCCTGATTCTTAGCCGATTCTGAGCGACGTCGTGTGATCACCCGGGAATGTATAGCGCTATAGCGCCTGATTCTTAGTGGATTCTTGCTGCTTTTGGTCCCGTGGGATAAGGTCCTAAGAAGCAGCCTTTATTCATCTTTTTTCACCCAAAGGCCTCACATGCCCCCTTCTCTCTGTTTCCCTTTTACTGTGTATCTCTTGCTGTTCTCAAACCCTTGTATAGACCTAATAAGCTTTTGTCGCACTGTGTTCTCATAACATGATGAGAACGTGATGAGAATGGAACGGAACGTATTTTATCGCACGATATGATCCTCATCAAGTTCCCATTCTGTGCTCTGACAGTCCCTAGCCCATTCCAGGAGGAGAACTGTAAAAAATGCGTCCTCAGCCAGCAAGAATGCTTTCAGACTGTTCCAGATGATGTGTGTGCGATAATCCTACTGGTCTCAATCTGTCCTTGTGTTCTGATTGGCTAAGACAACCTCCTCCCCTCCCATCCTAGAACGTCCACAAACTCAACTCTTCCGGTGTTGATGCAAGGAAAGTGCCACAGGCAATTTTTTTTTATTTTTGTAGATTGAATTGCGTTGTGTTTACAAGAAAAAACAATGAATGCTCGCTACCTAAACCTCTCAGTAGCATTCTTTCCAATGAAGACATGGGGGTTTTCGCAACAATGAGCATGTGCCAATGAGGGGCGGCTGAGGAACTGCTTTAGCGCTGGTACTTGCTGTGTGATAATATGTGTTCTCATAATGTTACTATCCCGTTATCAATAATCTAATGCACTAACACCCATTCCCATATCGTTATGTGCCAGGGACTCGATGGGAACGTTACAGGTACTAGTGCGATAAGCTTACAAATATCTGCTGGAGTGTAGCTCAGGAGTGTAGCTATGTGTCCATGAAGGCATTGTCTCCCCCTAAAAGAATTCTGCACCAAAATGAAATTTCCCCTCAGTCCTCAAATTTCTTGCATTGCAGTAACTTAAAACTTCAGTTGAACATTTAAGAAACAGAAATAGAAGAGTTCTAGTTTTGAACGATTTTCCATGTCTCACTCCCTGCAATGCCAGAAATTTGGAGGATGGAGGAATATTTCATTAGAGACAGAATTATTATTTAGGGCCAATGCTCTTATGTTTTTCCCTGTGCCCTGTTCCACCCCTGTGGTTCCATTTTAATGATGCCCATGTGTGTGCCTTTTTCTATTTTCCCAATAAACCATATTATAGCTCTGCCTTATTATCTTCCAGATATTTTCCCATCCAAATTCTCCAATTACTGCTGCATCATACCATGAGCCTTTTCGCATTAGAAAATTATAGCACTATCATTCCACTTTAATTATCATGGCTGGATCCTATGGAATCCTGGGGTGTGTAGTTTGGGGAGGCACTAGAACTCTCTGGCTGAGAATTCTAAATACTACCCCTAAACTGCAAGTTCTTTTGATTCCATAGGAAGGAACCATGGCAGTTAAAGTGGAATCATAGTGCTATAACTATATAGTGTAAAAGAGTGGTCTTTTTGAAGAGTCAATTCTGCCTCACTCACAGAACATTGGGTATGGAGGGGAAGATATCATCTTTCTATTTGTAATCCTCCTGTACTTTCCCACCACTACTTTCATCCCATCCTCCAGAGAAAGAGAAGATTGACTATATATGAACAATTTCCCTTGATCAGTAGAGCTAAGGGCCCTCCATCTGCAAATAGTCTAGGGGGCTCTGCAGACCAGCCCAAAGGGTCAGCCTGGAGGCAGAGATGGGGTGGGGCAGCCGCACACTGGCCGCCCCAACCCCACGCTGATGCTGTCCTGACTCACGGCACGTGGCATCAGGACGCCCTGTTTGCCACTCTTTTAGGGGTGGCTCCAATCCATGGCTAACAGGGGTGGCCCAGAGCCACCCGTCTGCATAGCCCTTTGGTTAAAGATCCTTGACATGTGTCAGCCAGATATATGTATATGTATAACTGTGTGTACATGAGGACATGTGGTAACATGTAAATTGTAATCATGTAATAATGATGTGGTAGCACTAAAACTCACATTTTCAAGCTCTGATCACTGTTGCTAAACCAAACCAAACATGTGAACTGCAGTTCAATTATTCTGTTGCTAAAAAGAACCCACTTCCACCATGTCATCAGCAGTACGATCCTGTTTGGAATGAATTTGTGCTACAAAGACAGAGTTAAACATATCAAGGATGCATGTGCTTTATAATGGAAGGTCCTAAAATAAGTGGGAGGCCATTCCCAACATCTGCTTCCTGATTTATCTATTTTAACAACTACAACATGGCTGCTGTCAACTGTTGCCAGCAGTGTGAGGTGCGTTTGCTAGGCAGAGGTTGAAAGGAATGAACAGAAAAGTGGCTTTGTCATTTTCATCATAACCTAACAGAAGTGTCTAGACTTCTGTCCACCATGCCCAAATGTCTGTGTATTTGAGTGTCTATTAATTGTTGAAAACATACAAGATGAAGAACAGTTATTTTTAAATCCAAACCTATTGCCTACTTAAAACAAGCAATTTCTTAAAGTAAACACCTGTAATAATTTCCTGATTTTTATATCTCATTCTCCTTGAGTATCCTGCCATGCTCAAGCATAAAAGAGTTATTGAAAGAGTTTTTACAACTGCCCCAGTCAGGAAGACCATCTGAGCAAGGAGATTCTTGGAGTAGTAGGCCAAAAAAGGACATTTTCCAAACTCTACATGGATGAATATGAAGATATTTCTATTTGTTGCTATTGTTGTGTGCCTCAACTCACATTTTTTAAAGAAAGTCAAAATATAAATTCAATAAATAAATAAGTTGTTTCCAACTTCTGACCACCCAAGGCAACCCTATTCCAGGGTTTTCTGAGGCTATGAGTGTGTGACTTGCCCAAGGACACCCAGCAGGTTTACATTCAGACATACAGCTGCAACCTATTGTTGCATATCTGCATGTAAAAGTTCAGCATGTATTACAAGTTGTCTGTACACTGTCAGAAGCTGGGAGAGGAAAAGTTACTCTTTGGATTATGAGTCCCAGAATCTGCTAGCCAGCCAACGATGGTGAGAGTAACAGTTCAAAGAGGAACTTATCCAAGCACTATAATAAAATATGATCTTCTGAATAAAACAGATTATTTAGATCCATTTCAGTCTGTTAAATGGAATGACAGACATATAACCTGATCAGCAATTTGTTTTAAAAATCATAGTGGGAATGAGGCCCTAGATTCAACCCTGAGCCTGGAAGGCCAGCTTTCAGTGGTGGTCAGAAGTACATTTGCACAGTTAGAACTAGTGTGCCAGCTATGCCTGTTCCTGAAGATGACAGATCTGGCCCAAGCAACACATGCCTAGATTACATCCCATTTGGAATTCTTTAACTCAGCCTATGTGGGACTGATTTTAGTAACTGTTTGGTAATTTCAGATGGTCCTAAATGATGCAGCAACAGTGCTGATTAGGACTGATTATAGGGAACATATAAGTCCCTTGTTGAAAGAATTTCACTGGCTACCAGTCCATTTTTGGGCACAATTCAAGCGCTGTTCATGACCTGTAAAGCCCTACATGACTTACATCATGGCTACCTGAAAGACCATATTCCCTACATGAGCATGCCTAAATTTTGAGATTTTGGAGGAAAGGCTTTCTCTCTGTCCCACCATCATCACAGATAACATTGGTAAAGAGATGGGAGAGAGCCTTCTTAATGATTGCTTTCATAGTATAGATCTTCCAAGAAGGCTTGTTTGACCTCTTCTTTGATCTCTTTGATTTCTTTTCACTGGCAGGCAAAGCTTTTTTTTATTATTTATTTAAAAAGGCCCTTGGTCTCTACCTGCTTGTGGTAGAAAGGTCTTTTAATGGCATACACTCTAGCTTTATCATGAATTTTATAGGTATTTAAAACTTTTCAAATATTTTAATAGGATTGTCTATTTAATTTTTTTTTAAAAAAAGTTTGCACCACATATTGTTTAACTGTATTTTCTTTTCATTCTTAACTGTATTTTCTTTTAATACATTATAAGCCGCCTTGGTTCCCATATTTGAAGAAAGATTCGATTCAAAAGAAAGAAAGAAAGAAAGATGTCGGAGTAGAACTCTCAACAACCCTAACCTGGATCGCCAATGCTAGGGAACAATGGGAGTTGGAGTCTAACATTACTTGGAGATCTACATTATTCCTACCCCAGTGTACATATATACATAACCACTTATGAGTGTAGGTGGGTAAATGGATGGTGGAGATATCATTTCTGGTGGGGTTAGGAATCCAAACAGGTGAAGGCACTGGTGTTTTTTCCACACACTTGCTATGATTTCAATTATCAAACAAAGAAATATCAATAAAGGTGAGATCAGAGTGCCATGTTCTGGGAGTCATTTTTGGTATCTGTTGTTAATTCACATGATCCCATCCAAACAAAATGTGCAACGGAACAGAGAACCAAGAGCCGGGAGGGGAGGTTGCAACCTTTACAGTGTGTATTGTGATTGTAACATGGTATTTTTCATTTTACAACAGGTGTCCTTGGAAGAGAGAAGTTGAATTGATCTAAAGGGGGAATATACTGCAGGGAGAAAGGGGCTTAAACAAAATCCCTTTTCCTACTGAAATTTGCATATGTGTCACACACACAAACATAACTATTTTCCCCATAGCCTTCATGCCACTGTTTTTCAGACCAGAGCAATAAGCTGTTGTGAGAAAGGGGCAATGGGAAAAGGGATCCTACTCTTCCCCTCCTACTGAAGCCCCCCCCCCCAGGTGCTGAAACAAGAAGGGGGTAAAATGGATTCTGCCCTACTATGAGATAGGATGAGGAACTCTGTATCCATACTATAGAAATAATCCAGCTTGACACCATTTTAACTGCCATGACTCAATGCTAAGGAATTCTAGGAAATGTAATTTGTTGTGGCACCAGAGCTCTCTGAGAGATAAGGCTAAATGTCTCATAAAACTACACTTCCTAGATTTCCATAGCATTGAGCCATAATAGTTAAAGCAGTGTCAAAGATTATATCTGCCGTGTGGATTCAGCCAAGGGCACCATAAGCAGAAGATTTTGTGTGTCATAAAAAAGCAACAAACTGTTTTCAATCTCAGGTGAAAAACCAATTTGGTTAGGCATCTTGACTGATATGGATGGGCATGTGTCTGTGTTTGTGTATGCATATCTTCAGATGGCTCTGAGCAGTCATAAAGTGAGTAGTCACTCTTCAGTTCAAGAAAAAGAAAGACAGCTGAAGAAAGATCTCTTAAAACTTAATAAATTTATAAACATTCAAGAGAGAGTAGACACAGGAAATTATCCTCTTCTTTGACACTTTTAGGATTATCCAAGGATATTAACTGGCATACAGTTAAGGACTGATAAATAATTTTTCATTCTTATATTCTACCACAATGAATGTATCTTGGAATTTGTTGCCAGAAGAAAGCAGCAAGGGATTAGCTGCTGTTTTTTTTTTTACTTGTTAAAACCAAATCTGATTTATTAATGGAAGACAGATATATCAGAAGCTCTTGGTAGCTATGATCGCTTCATGAATCCTCCATTAGTTTGTTCTCATGGCAGAAGCTGGGAACAAACAGGAATGACATTTCCTTCCTACCCAATTTGGGGGTTGTGAGAAGCATATAGCAGACTGGCTCTTGATTAGGAAAGAATGAGAAGTCTTGTTCTAAAATATTCTTAATTTATTTTTGGTTTTTTGTAACACAGAACTTCAAACTTGTATTCAATGACATCTCATCCTGGCTTTCTTTTAGTGTGACTACTAACCAATTCACCTGTTTTTTTCTCTCTCTCTCTCTCTTTCTGTACCTTCTTGTGTATTTTGTAAATATTTCTCTGGTGTCTGCAGTTGTTCCGGATACTTAGAAGATAACTCCAGTATACACACATTTTAGAAGTGCAGGCAGCTTTGTCAAGACAGCTCCCCTCCTGCTCCTCCTTTTCTTTTCTTGGCTTTTATCATCATTTCTTCATAGTGATCAGGAAAAGATATTCTCTTCCCCATGAGATATGCTACAAGTTAGATCAAAATGACGTTTGAAAAATATACTTCCCATCATAAGTTCATGACATTTCACACGTTAAAAAGGGGAAGCTATGGATTTATTATTGGTCAGCTATTCCAATCTGATAGCACTATTTGAAGAGTGAGCTATTTCATGTGTCGCAGCTGGTCTTGTCTGGTTGTTAAGATCAGAACACAATGTTCTACTCTAACATTTATCATTGTTCTTGAAGTTCCCTCATTTGTTTCCTCTTACTGTTAGATACAACTGAAATTAATTTTGCTTCCCTAAACTCCATTTCACAGCTTCCCCTCGAGGATATTGATGTCAAATACCCTTTAAGGAGCTCAAATGTTTTGCCAAATATTTATGGAATACCTGATATTTGCATGTAACATTTGATGAAGTCTTATCTCAGTTTTTGATATTGAAAATCATATATTGGTGGGTCCTGTTGAAGACCTTAGGGGTAGGAATGACTTAGGACAATATACTGTCTGAAGGGGAGGAGCAAATGGTGTCCCCTTCACTCTATAGAGGATGCTGCCACACTGCAGAATTAATGCAGTTTGATACCACTTGATCTGTCATGGTTCAATCCTATGGAATCTTGGGATCTGTAGCTTGTTGTGGGACAAGAGCTCTCTGCTTATATCAAAAACTACAAATCCCAACATTCCATACCATTGAGCCATGGCCATTAAAGCAGTGTCAAACTCCATTAATTCTGCAGTGTAGATGTACTCTGAGTCAAGGGGCACAGATTGTTAGACTGGCACATGAGGGAGAAGGTCCTGCAAGCTTCTGTCCCTATCTCTGGCAGTAAAAATGCAGCAATGTAAGTAACTGCTTTCTGACCTTTCATGACACTCCATATCTGTTGCCTGAGGCAAGTCACTTCATCCTACCTAATGTAGGGACTACTATCTGCAATTCTGAAGAGCCCCCAATTCTCCTAGACCCCTCTCAAAATAATTTTCCAGGCACTTTCCCATTTCCAAGCCCCCAAAAGAGTTTTAAATGGCTGCAAAATTGTGCAGATTAGTCCCTACACCATCTCAAGACTCTCAACATATCTTAAAAGACAATAACTACTGAAAATGAAACTGGACATGATATGGTGGAGATTATTACATGCCAAATTGCCGCCAGGAGAGACATGCATTGTAACCATCACTGATGGATCTTATCACTGTCCTGCAGCCAGGCAGTAGGCAGCCCATGTCCAACCTGGGGTTCTTCTGCAGCTTTTCAAGAACAGGATTTTCCCATTCTTGAAAAGCTGCAGGAGAAGCCTGGGTTGAATACGGGCTGCCTACTGCCTGGCTACAGGGCAATGCAATAAGATCTGTTGGTGATGGTTATAATGCACATCTAATCTGGCTGGGAAATTGGCATGTAATAATCTCCTTGTCACTTTCAGCCACATCAGGGGGAGAGGGAGGCCTCTGCTCCCTCTGCATTTGCCCACCCTTAGCCTAATGGTACTGCCACTGGAACTAGATGTTACAAAAGAGCCAAAGCTGATGCCAGTCTTCTGGTCATTTGTCCGTCCCATATCATGGATGGTAGACATGTCACAACAATGGGTTTGTGACAGCCCCAGAAAGGGTGTACCTAGCAAGGTTAAAGGTGTGGTGTGAGGCAGAGGATTCCTACAGATGTCATACATATATCTCTGGATGCCTGATTGCTCATCTTCCAAGCACAAAGCCTACTGGGTTGTGTTAGTGAACATGCTTACAAACCTCTCCGTGAGCAACGACCACAATTAGGCAGGGTCCCTCTTCCTGGGAAATCTT
>CM034706.1:149618434-149630349 GCA_020142125.1 Phrynosoma platyrhinos
CACCAAGGACCTTCACAAGTTCAACCTAGACAACAAAGAAACAGAAATGGTAAAAGAATTACCATACTTGGGATGAAACATTGATAGAAATGGGAATTGCACTGAGGAAATCAGAAGAAGATTAAGAATGGGAAGAGTGGCTATGAAAGAACTAGAAAAGATTATAAAATGCAAAGACATACAACTCAGTACAATGGTTAGAATCATACAAGCCATTGTATTCCCTATTACCACGTATGGATGTGAGAGCTGGACAGTTCAGAAAGATAATAGGAAGAAAATAAATTCATTTGATATGTGGTGCTGGAGAAGAGTGCTGAGGATCCCATGGACAGCCAAAAGGACAAACAAATGGGTCCTAGAGCAGATCAATCCAGAAGCCTCCTGGAAGCCAAGATGACCAAATTGAGGCTGTCGTACTTTGGACACATCATGAGAAGGAAGGACTCATTAGAAAAGACAATAATGCTGGCAAAGGTAGAAAGAAGTAGGAAGAGAGGAAGGTTACATGCAAAATGAATGGACTCTATTAAGGAGGTTATGGGTATGGGTTTGCAGGAATTAAGCAGAGCAGTGGAGGACAGAGGGTCTTGGAGCTGTCTCATCCATAGGGTCACCATGAGTTGAGATTGAGTTGAAGGCAGTTAACAACAACAACAAATCTCTAGCCATATACCAGGTGATCCTCATATATGATCATTTTAGAAAACTGAAAACAAGGGAAGTCAATTTCTTCCTTTTTAAAATCACTCCATGAACCCCAGTCAGATTTGCAGCATGTTCCTCCAATCTCAAGAATTGTTATTTTCTGCAACAGCACTTGGCATAATTACAATAAAAATGATCTATTCCCAAGCTCAATATCTGAACTATGCTATCTTTCTATCGGAACATACAATGGAAAATAACCCCTGACATTTGAGTATTCTGCATTACAAGATTAGTTTTATTTACTCCTCTGCTCTTATCTTCTTGAATTTATTACCAGACAAATATATTAGTTCACAATATAAGCATACAGGAAGGCAAACTCAAGCTAAACAATTAAACTCTGGATGTATTAGATCAAGAACATCTTCCTTTATTAATATTGTTTTATGACCCTTATTTTCTCTGATATTAAGAAATTTCAAGGACACTTATTCTACATCAATGACCTTGGGAGGCAAGTACATCTGAAACACTATTTCATGAAATTTATTTATCTAAACCAAACAAACTAAGCATGTGGGAACAAGTGTTAGCCTCCCCAAAACAAACAGTATGCTCTCAAAGTCCCTCAAAGATTTTTCTGGCCAAACAATTATAGAAATCAATTTTAAAAGCTCCTTTACCCATTATAGCCCATCTGTCAAACTTTTTCTCCTTAGCCCAGAGTTGGACATCCTGTAAGCTGTTGGACTTTATTTCCCAGCAGCTCTAACCAACATAGCCAATTGTAAGGAATGTTGGGAGGTGCAATCCAACAACAGCTGGAAGGCTGCTAGCCTGTGAGCTGAGTAGATACAAGATAATAGCTAACACTATCCTGACAATCAGAGTCCCCAGGACAAAATATTGGCTGTCAGACTTGCTAGAGTTGTCCACTCTTGGCCTAAAGCATGGTTTCACCATATAATGGGCCCTTGGTATCTGCTGTGGCTTGGTCCCCATGGATACCAAAATCTGCAGATGCTCAAGTCTCATTATACACACTGGAGCAGTAAATTGGTGTCACTAGTATAAAATGGCAAAATCAAGGTTTGCTTTTTGGATTTGTTTAAAAAATAATCACATCAGCGATGGTTGAATCAGTGGATACAGAATTTGTGGATATGGAGGACCAACCGTACAACTGATTGTTTAATTTGAGATGAGCCATGATCAATGCGATAATGCGTTATATCTGCATTAAGGACTTTTATCACATGCAGCTTTTAAACCACCTTAAAAGTTAGCAATACTTATCGCACGTCATCTCCCTCTTATTGCTGACTTGTCCTGGAAGTATGGTTAGCTCATACCTTGTCATTGACAGTAAAACACATCAATGAGCTCCTAGTAGTACTGTTGTAGCACTAGTCCTTTGGTGTGATAAATTACCCCTATGGCAGTTCCAGGATTGCACAGTCACATGGTGTCAGTGGATCCTGCTCTCCTCATCCCCCTTCCCCCTTTGCTATTCCAGAATAGCCTTCCCCCCCTTTCTTTTATTTTCTTGTTTTTGTTTGCTTGCTTGTTTTGTTAAGCCACAATCACATCACTCCAAAATTGCATTTAAAACACTCATACATAAACAAATGAAAGGCACACTGGGTAGGGCATTGGGCAGGGAGACAGTGTAAAGAGCAAGGATGGAAGAGAGCATGAGGGTCCCAGACAACAACCCAGACATGCTAATGAAGGGAGATGTGGTAGGAAGTGCTCCCAGAACAATATGTATGCACTTCCTTCCATAAATGACGAGAACAAGAGTGGTGTAATAAACTTACCAGATTCTGGACTACTTGCAAGAAGCTGCCCAGCTCCATATATGGTGCATTTGAGAAAGTGTGCATTCTCCCACTCTTTTCAAATGGAAAAGACAGCCATTGCTTTCAATGCCAGAAGGAAGGCTTTTGTTCATGTTCTCCGATTACATGTGTCATGTAAAGTGATATGTTGAAAATTATCATGGAAGGTAAAATTTGAAGAATAATTTAATGTCCTCCCCAACCCCTCAAAGGAAGACTGTGATTGCTCAGGTAAATTATTCATCTAGATGCTGTGATGGCTGTTATAATCCTCAAATAAACATATTATATATTGACAAAATTTGCACCTGGTTTCTGGGATTAACAGCTCACTTAACCTATAGTATCTTTTGGTGACCTTGCCTTCCAGTGACTGTATAAATAATGGGACTGAGTGGAACCAATGGTCTATCAAAGTGTTTCTCAAATTTCAAGGCTGCCATTTAATTTAACTTTGGATGATAAAAAAAAAATGAATTCCAAGAATTAGATTGAATCATTTTCTCCATCTCAGCTGCCATGATAAAAGTAGAAATATGAATAATAAATAAAATGCAACAATAATTGTATGACTTACTTGTGAATATGGGAAACAGCACATATATGTCTACAATCAACATGATTAAAAACTATAGGGACACAAAGCGACATCTGACCTCAAAAAAAAACACAGCTTAACTGAAATGGGCCCAATACTGCCTTAGATGCAGAGGTAAGAATGTAAGCCAGAAACTACAGCGGCCCCTCCATTCTCACAGACTTGAAATCTGCAGACTTAAATATTTACAGAAGGGCAACCTCCTTTAACTTCAATGGGGTGCGCACCAGCAGACACACACCCCATTCAAACCTATTGGGCTTGAATATCAGCACGTCTCCATTTTCACAGGTTTTTGTGTGTGTCCAGAATGGATCTCCCATGAAAATGGAGGGCCAACTGTAAGTCCTGCTACCTTCTGTCAGAAGCTGAAAGTGAACATGACCTCCAGTGTTGATGCCTTCTAACTTTGCCTCTTAAAGAGCAACAGTTACATTTTCCCAAACATAACAACTGTTCATAATTTATAACTATACCAGAAGCAAATTTAGACTATAATGTACAGTGGTACATTGTACCATGGAATCTGCTGGGTTTGGTTCCAGGATACCAAAATCTGTGGATGTCCAAGTCTCATTAAATACAACGTAAGTAAAATGGCAAAAATCAAGAATTGCTTTTTGGAATTTACATATTTTTTTAAAAAAATGTTTTCAAGCTGTCGATAAAGAATCCATGGATACAGAGGGCCAACTGTATAAGAACAGTAATGTTCTATGTTGCCAAATAAATATTCTCAGAGAGCAAGTCTTCTCCAGTCAGGAGCTCATGGTCTAAAAGCCTATTTTGCTAAATAAACTGACCCCATTACTAATGGCTAAGCTTCATAATAAAGCTGTCACCACCTAGATGTAAAGGTTTCTCAGTTATAGTACATATGGCCTTGATATAAAATTACACACTAATATGTACACTTACAGGTAATATATTGGATAGGAAAACAGAGGATGAAAAGATGGAATATTTCATTTGTTCTTATAAGCTGAAATCATTCATATTTTGCTTATGACTGAAACTGTGGAGAATCTTTTTACTAAAGTTTATAAATTTTCTTTTTGGACCATAGGTCCTAGACTCTAATAGGTCAAACTTTCTAGGGCATGTAGTCCAAAGGATAATTTTTCCAAGCTTTGCTTTTTTCCTCTGCCTTTAAAAAAAAATCAGACAAGTCAAAGCTGGATAACATTTCTTCAGGGACAATCTTTTATCTGCACAAGGAACAACAGCTTTCCAAGTTGGAATGTCTGTGCAATGGAAGCATCAAGATCTTCCTTCTTAGGATAAACAAACTCTGATTTTCCAGATGTCTGCTTCCAGATATAAGCCCCTGCTGGATGCTTCTCATTTTCATCCCATTGTTTGTTGCTGATATTTTTTCAATGTTTCCATCTGCAGACTGAGATTACTATTTTGCATGACTGATTAGTCTATTATGTTCCCTAATATGGGTTCTTTGCAAAAAAATTCTAAATAACTGACAACAGAATCCTATACATTAACCGTACACAAAGTGCAGCCTACCAGGAATCCCAGCACAGCCTCCATCCTCTGATATCATTTACTAGGGTTCCTGACCCTCCATATCCCCTCCATACCCTCATCTCAATCCTACCTTCAAAATGACAAGCCTCTGGGTGTGAACTGCCATTTTCAGAGAATTTCTCCTCCTACAGGCATAAAAGCTTAAAGTAGGTTTGGGTAAGTAGGTATAAGATTACAACCTAAGTATACTTGTAGATGCTCGATAGAACATCTTGATTTTAAAATTAGATGGCATTTACACAGTTTGCTTAATCACAAGGTCACAACGAGCTGGCTTTGATAGATAAATTCACCAGAAAAACAGCGCTGGAAGGTACTAAAACCACTGAGTACTTTCCTATATTAATTTTCCATGTCTCACATTTCCACTGTTGATTGCTGCAGCACTGTACGGATGTTATGTAATCCCAAAGAGAAGGAAAGACTTATGTTTTCAAGAAACATCCATGGAGAGGAGGGAGCCAGAATCTAAGCACAGTAACATAGTGCACAGACTGCTAGGTTGGTCTGGAGGAGCAGGGGGACCCAGACTAAAATCTTCATTTACCTGTGACATTAACTGGGTAATCTCAGACCAATCACCATCTTTCTGCCTTACCTGCCTCAAAGGATTCCTGTGGGGATAAAATGGGGAAAAAGATCATGGGTCTCAGCTAGAGAAGCCTGCTATAGTTGTAAAACAGACAAACAGTCAGACAGAAGATGACTCTGAAGATGCCAGCCACAGATGCTGGCGAAACGTCAGAAAGAAACTCTTCTAGAACATGGCCACACAGCCCGAAAAACCAACAAAAAACTATAGTCAGACAGACAGATTTCCTGTTTAAGAATAAGCACAGCCTAAATCTACTTTGGCAGAAGTGTCAGCACATAATGTAAAATATTTTGAACTTTTAAGGCTTATATCTTATGCTGGTACAATTACTGATCCTAATGCTGGTACTTTACACTAAACTGTACAGTTGTGAATTGTGAAGATAATACAAGGAATTCTGGGCAACAAATTCGTACACCCTTGGCAAATTCCCTTGGATTCTAAGAAAAGAAAATTGAAAGAGGTTCATGGTATCATAGTTAATAATGTCTTCCCCCTCCCGTACCCAGCTCCATGGTTTATATTTGCCTTTATCCCAGAAGGTTCAAAGAACTGCTCAACCACCACAATCACCACAACGTCCACCACTCACCACAATTCATCAACAATCCAACCACACTGTGACTTGAGGCCTTTTTCAGTGCTTTACTGCACTTACCATCCTCTGTTCTCTCCACCTCAATCCCAAGGTAGCCCTGGAGGTTTCCCAGGTCCTTCAGAACAAATTTCTTCGCTAGCTCCTCCTGCACAGCCTTTACTTCCTGTTCAGTCTGAGCAGCCACACACAGGTCATCAACATAAATCACTAGTGTGACCCCTCCTTTCATGTACATGCAAGCATCTGCTATGCTGTGCTTGTATCCCAGTCTCACCAACTCCTCGTGGATGCAAAGATTCCAACAGAGTGCACTCTGCTTAAGCCCATAAAGAGCTTTCCTCAGCCTGTATATTTTGCCCTCCTTGACATCATCAAACTAGGTGCTTGTTCCATGTACACCTCTTCATCTAGCCGTGCATTCAGGTAAGCCATCTCAAAGTCAAAATGCCTTACCACTTGACCCTTTCTTACAGCCAATGCCAACACTAATCTGAGGCTTTCTGGCTTCACTGTTGGAGAGAATGTCTTATCAAAACTCTCAAAACGCTGCTGAGAGAAACCTTTGGCTACCAATCTGGCCTTATACTTGTGGGCCCCACCTGATATCTCCTTCCTCTTAAACATCCACCTGCACTCTACGACCTTCTGGTCTCTTGGTCTATCCATTACTTCAAACACCTCCCTGTTCACCAAAGATGAAAACTCACTGTCCATGGCCTCAAACCATTTCTCCTGTTGCTCCCTATGGTAGCTGAGAAGCTCCTGGTAACTTTCCACAGTGGATCCGCTGGCGCATCGGAAGCATGCTGGGCCCATAACCTCTGTTAGCATGGTTACACAGTACATGATGTTCCACATCAACGTTTGGCACCAAATTCACCACCTTCTAGGATGCAGGCAGCAGCTTGTGAGCTGGAGAAGCACCTCTCCCCTTCCAGACAGAGTAAAGAGACACTGCAGACAGGCGTTTCTCAGATGAGGCTTTTAAATTTGGTTCCACTATATACAAGGCTATCATACATCAACCACCATAATCACCACAACGTCCACCACTCACCACAATTCATCAACAATCCAACCACACTGTGACTTGAGGCAACTCCCTTACATAGCCAGTGCTCCATGTGGCCTTTTGGCCCTGCCTCTTCCTCTTGACACCTATCACTTAACTAGGATGACTTAGCAGATTTGCAGCCTTTTTCAGTGCTTTACTGCACTTGGTGACCATCTTCCGATGTCACTTCTCCTGACTCAGCACCAGGTGTAAAAGTGCTTCGTTATCATGGCTGCCAGTGACTCTTTGTTGCCTGGTCACTATTATATTATCTTACATTGTATATTTCCCCTTGGAACTCTATCCCAACAGCAATCCACATTGACAGAGTCAATTTTAGTGCTAACCAACATGTCAACAGATATGGAAAACAGAATGATAGCCAACAGATTTGAAGCAATCAATATACATCCTCATCCACAAAAAGGGAGACATGAGAGACTGCAGCAACTATAGAACCATAGCACTGCTCTCCCACACAAGCAAAGTCATGCTTAAAATTCTGCAACATAGACTCCAACTGTACATGGAGAGAGAAATTTCAGAGGTTCAAGTGGGGTTCAGGAAATGAAGAGGCACTTGGAACCACATTGCAAACATTTGATGGCTAATGGATTGCACCAGGGAATTCCAAAAGAAAATCAGCATTTGCTTTATAGACTATAGCAAAGCCTTTGACTGCATAGATCATGAAAAGCTATGGAATACCCTTAAAGCACTTAAAGTGGCAACACATCTGATAGTCCTGATAAGGACTCTGTACTCAGGACAAGAGGCTGTCAGGATCAAGTCATATCCAGAGCAGAAAATGTCCCAGTTGCAGCAGTGGAGTATAAAGGTAAAAAGGTAACTAAAAGCAAAAGATGCCATGATGATTGTACAGAATTGAGGGGTTATGAGTGACTGAAAGATGATGAAACTTCAGCAGGAAGCAGAATCATAATGTTTCAATAATGCACATTCATGGTACACACGTCACAGGAAACTATGTGACATACCAGTTGAGGGTTGGACTAAAGTCTCAGGCAGAGAGTGTATATATAAGGGAAGTTCTGCCACTGTACATTGTTGGGTTGTTGTTGTCAGATGGTGGTGGAGCATTTTGTTAAATAGTGTAAGGTATTGTAAATATTGCAATGAAGATTAAAGCCTCTTAGAGAGAATTCAGCTGTTGTGTGAAACTTTTTGGTGGAAGGAAGATTTCTTCACCCTGAATCACTTCCAGAGTATCCTGTGGCATTTGCTTCTTAGCAGCCTCACTTCTACATGCATGGACTTTGGATCCCGCATGTGCCAACAGAGGCTACTGTCTGAACAGAACACGGAGAAACTGAATGGTTCCCAATTGGCAAAGTGGTCAGACAAGGCTGTGTCCTATCACCCTATCTGTTCAACTTGTATGCAGAACATATTATAAGAAAAGCAGGCTTGGACACAGAAGAGGGAAGAGTGAAAATAGGAGAAAGGAATATCAACAATCTAAGATATGCAGATGACACCATAGTACTAGCAGAAAACTAGTATTTCCTACTAAGGAAGATCAAAGAAGAAAATGCTAAGGCAGGCTCAATGTTGAACATAAAGAAAACAAAAGTAATGACCATCGAGGAACTTCACAAGTTCAACCTAGACAATGAAGAAATAGAAATATTAAAAGAATCCCTATACCTGGGATCAAATATTGATAGAAATGGGGACTGCTGACAGGAAATCAGAAGAATATTAAGAATGGGGAGGGTGGCTATGAAAGAACTAGAAAAGATTCTAAAATGCAAAGATATACAACTCAGCACAAAAGTTAGAATCATACAAGTAATTGTATTCCCTATTACCATGTATGGATATGAGAGCTGCACAGTTCAGAAAGATGATAGGAAGAAAATCAATTCATTTGATATGTGGTGCTGGAGAAGAGTGTTGAGGATCCCATGGAGAGCCAAAAGGACAAATAAATGGGTCCTAGAGCAGATCAAGCTGGAAACTTCCCTGGAAGCCAAGATGATGAAATTGAGGCTGTCATATTTCAGACATATCATGAGAAGGAAGGACTCATTAGAAAAGACAATAATGCTGGGAAAGGTGGAGGGAAATAGGAAGAGAGGAAGGCCACATACTAGATGGATTGACATTTTTAGGGAGGTCACGGGTATGGGTTTTCAAGAATTAAGCAGAGCAGTGGAGGACAGAGGGTCTTGGAAATGGCTCATCCATAGGGACACCATGAGTCAAGATCAACTCGAGGACAGTTAAAAACAACAAACACTCATTATATTGTTCAGGTTTATCAGTCATAAATTTTTCCACTCATGATACAACAACAAACCTTAGTTTGTCACCAAGTGTATGTACAGACTGAGTCTCCCTTATCTGGAATTCAGAAATCCAAAATTTTCCAAAATCCAAAATTGTCCACATGTGTGACTGAGATAGTAACACCTTTATTTTCTAATGATTCAGTGTATACAAACTTTGTTTCATGCACAAAATTATTTCAAATGTTGTATATAAAATTATCTTCAGGCTATGTATATAAGATGCTTAATGTTTAGACTTGGGTCCCATCTTCAAGATGACTTATCACGGGAATGAAAATATTCCAAAATCTGAAAAATTCTGAAATCCAAAATACTTGTGGTCCCAAGCATTTTGGATAAGGGAGACTCAAGTTGTATACACAACAGGAAACTCCAGCTAACCCTGGACGACTGCATGAAAAACATATCTGTTTTTCACAGGGCCCCACAAGACATGATGTTAATGCATTTATGTTTACGTTTTCACACAAGACTGGCATAGATTGATATATAACTTCTGTCTAATACAGGGAGAAAACTTTGCCGACTCTTTCCAATATCCCAGCCACCATTAGGGTTGCCATGACATTTCAGCACCAAAACGTGAGACATAGGATGACCCATTATGATGTCAAAGGGGGCTTGGCCCTATTGCTATTACAAGGGGAAACACCTCACAATGTCATTAAGCACCATACCTTAAGCATTGTATATAATATGCCATTCAAAGGGAATCTTCAGAAGTGTAAATATCTGGATCTGGTTCACTTCAGAGAAGGATTGTTTTCTATAGGTTCCAAATATGCTAAAATAGTCTTGATTCAGTTTTGGATTCATCTAAGTTTGAAGGATATCCCTACTAGCTAGTTATTGTTACTATTTTCATAGCACCACTCCCTGTGATTTTCCTGATTTCTTTGGACTTGTGGTGATCCACATCACAGTGTATCTAGAACACCTTACTTTGTTTCCTATTAGAACAAAACAAATTCCTCTTGCCACTAGAACTGGTTATACAGCTACACAGCTCCTCTGACACATTGCAATCCAAGCTGCTCCAATGACCCTTCAATGTGAATTTAACTATATCATGTGGATACAACTGAAGCTGAATAACATGGTTGCTTACATATTTTTCTCTTCTGATTTAATATTTTACATTGTTCAAAAAACCCAGTAAACTTTCTAACTTTTGTTAACATCCTGTTCAGATTATATGCAGAAAATATAACATGAAAAGCAGTATAAGACTTAAATGATGGACATGAAAACTGAGGGAACAACTATCAACACTTTCAAGATATTAAGTTGACACAATATTACTACTAAGAAAGAAAGTGGAAAAATAGAGGTACACCTGAATAGTAAGAAAATAAAAATAATGACCATAGTTATTTACAAAATTTTAAAGTGGTTAATTACATGGAAATAATTAAAGATTTTCTATATTTTGGTTCATACATTAATCAAAATAGGTAGTATAGTCAAGAAACCAGAAGCAGACTAAGGAGATTATCATACTTCATTTTTCACCTGATCTAGGCACAGGCTGGGAACGGGCTTGAATAGTTGAAAATGGGTGTAATTGCACAACAAAATACTGTTGATGCCACCAGGAGAGACTACAAGCTGTTCCCCTGCTGTGCTTAGCCCACAGTTTTGAAGTAAGGAAGCTTTCCATCCTTGCAAAAGCAACGGGCTTAGTGTGGCTGGGAGACAGCTTGTAGTCTCCTGGTGGCATCAGCGGCATTTAGCTGTGTGCTAACATCCATTTTCATGTGCTCAAGCCCATTCCCAGCCCATGCCTGGATCAGGCAAAAAATGAAGTTTGATAATTTCCTAAAATTTGAAGGGGTAGCTGTAAGGGAACTAGATAAGATTCTTAAGTGTAAAGTTATATAATTAAATACCTGTCAGGATCATCCATGCTATAGTATTCCCTATTTGTATGTGTGGTTGTGAAAGCTGGACAGAGAAGAAAGCAGACAAGAAGAAGATCAACCTATTTGAAATGTGGTGCCTGAGGAGTGTTTTATAGATACCTGGAACAAACGAGTGGATCCTAGAACAACTCAAGGTTGAACTCTCACTAGAAGCCAAGATGATTAAACTGAGGCTGTTGTACTTTGAACATAACATGAGATTATGTGGTTCACCATAAAAGACTAATACTTCACACAATGGAAGCTAGAAAAGTAATTGATTCAGTCAAGGAAACTAGCACTCTAAGTTTGCAAGACCTCAACAGAGCTGCTGATACATAGAGGTCTTGGAAGATCATATTCATAAAGAGATCATAAGTCAAAGTAGACTTCACATCAAATAACAATTAATCTTTTTTAAAAAAAATTGAATGTGTCTCTGCAGGCTAGAACTGTTTTTCTTTTTATATCAATGTAACCTTTTAAATATTCTTTTATCCTCATTTCATAGGAATACCAGTGACAAGAATATGTCATTTGCTTCAAAACTGTGAAACTAACCTGTTTCCAAGTGTTATTTTAGTCTGTCAAATACCAAAAGCTATAATAAATACCCAAGAAATATTTGTGTTATAAAATTTGTGGAATGGATGATACCACTGGCTATAGATAGATATCATAAAATCAAGGTGCAGCAAGCTAGGGCATACTTTATGTCACTGTATATACAACTGTCTGCTACTGCTTATGGAAAATTCCACCTATCAGCACCAGATAGAGTACAACTACAGAACCAGGATCCTAAAATGTACCATATAAG
>CM034706.1:149639481-149649829 GCA_020142125.1 Phrynosoma platyrhinos
AATTAACCCCCTTTTAAATTAGAATTTAGTTATCAGACGAGGCAGAACAGGACAAATCCGGTAAATTAAAGTCTTCCGCTCATCCGGTTTATTTCCACTTTCTCCCCGCGACTCCCCGTGTGATAACGTCCTTGGTCAACACTCATAACAACAACAAATATACTGACGGGGGAAAAAACATAAGGTTAGAAGGATAGCTTTCTTTCTCCATTATTATCCTCTGGTTCTCACTTTCTGTAGCTCTTGCTACATCCCTTCCCCTCCCCTGCCTGCAAAATTGCAAGATGCACAGAAAGAATTGCCATTAACCATTTGAACATTGAACCTCTCTTTCCATATAGTAAAATAGGTGTCAGCAGAGAGCAGTAGGAAGTGTTAAAAGTAAAGAAAGACCAACATCTGTCTTGAAAAGATGTATCCAACACACCAACAAAACTTTCCTTACTCACTGCAGATTGTGCTGTTTTCTTCCCCCAAATTCCTAGCTAGTGCTGTTCTAGTGCCCTCTGCAAAGGGAACATGGATTATTATGCAGTTTCTGATAAATACTCCTATGGAATTATTCCTCATTTCAAGTTGCTCCCTCACAAGAAGGTAAACTATTCTCACAGGATTTTAAAGGAAGAACTCAAGTGTCTGGCTCCAATCAGCAAGAGAAAATAGTTCAGTAGCAAGCAAGTGCTAGCATTTCCATTAGTGGGCATGCTTGCAAGAGCCATCTCCTCTTCATTCCAATTGCTCAGAAGTGTACAGAAGCCATAGCATGGGCTAGCACAATCCAATGGGAAACATGCTTCTACATAACTCTGACTAACCAAAATTAAGAGGATGAATTATGGCAACTCTGGGGTGGGAGGTAATGAATGAATTGGAGGATTTACTGTTAAGAAACACATATCCTGTGAACAGGGAGTTTGCCTGTCTCTGAGTAAGTCCCATTGTATTCAGAGGGACTTTCCAAAAAATGGATAACTATAGGACTGTACTGTCAGTATTAGCTACAAACCAAAAAGAGTATCAAGCCCACCTCAGCTATGAAACTCACTCGATGCTCTTGATGCAAACAGTAAGCAAAAAAGAGTGATAAAAAGACTAAACTGCACTTATAACACCTAACCATAGTGCTGGATTGCACTTGAGTAATCACAAAAATATCTGAACGAACATATGGTGATATACTGGAATAGAAAGCACGTAAAAAGGAGCCACCAGTAAATAGAATTAGAACAGCCAAATGCAATGTAGTCCTTTCACCTCTCCTTTTTGCTTACTGTTTGTTACCTCAGGCTGGAATTGGGGTTGTGCTCCTCTCAATGCAGCCATTATCTTTAAAGCTAATCAGAGTTACTAGGAAGCCTCTCCCTTCATAAGCATTGTTTTCTGTCAGAAGGCAGGGCTAACACATGATCCATAAATAAACAGAATATTTCTGAGATACCTGCCTCAAGACAGGAATCAGGATGAGCTATAGAGCTATCAGCCCAGGCTTCTAACAGGTTAGCTCAACCATCATCCCAAACAACATGTTAAACACTATGCCTGTCAGTCTTTTTCCTGTTGCAAAGCTCTTGGAACATTTTCCCTAAAGATTTTGGTCTCTTCTAATTGCTTTCTCTCACCAAACTTCCAAATCCATTAATCTTATCACACGGCATTTCGAAGAATGGGAACAGAATGGAACACAAGGGAATGGAACAGAGCAAAAATGCATTTTACTGCATGGGAGAACGCCACTGATGCCACCAGGGCAATGGCTGGGGAACAGATCGGGGACTCCCGGCGGCATCGGTGGTGTTCTCCCATGCAGTGAAATGTGTTTTTGCTCCATTCCATTCCCTTGCATTCCATTCAGTTCCCGTTCCTTAAGTGCCGTGCGATAAGCTTACTTGTTTACTTCACATATGAAAGTCTAGGGCTGGTGATAGTGGCAGTATCATGAAGTAGCCCTTGAACTGCAGTGACTTAGGGGGCAGTGGCATCCATGTACCAGGTGTCATGCCTTCTGCAGGCAGGGCTTCTGGGAGTGGCATGCACTCCCTCCCCCCATGCCACCCTGTCCTTTTCCTGATGAGGAAAAGGATGGGATGGCATACAGAGAGGAGTGTGGGAATAGAGCATGCGGGGAGGGCCCAACCAGGCATCACCCCCCCTTCTGGGGTGTCAGCTGGTGTGGGCCACACCATTGCACACCACTGTTAGGGGGAAAGTAGCTTAGAGGGAAATACCAAGGCCTCCCTTTGTAACCTAAAGAAAGGTTGGGGGGACTTGGGGGTCGCCATCAAGTATGGCAGCTTCTCTTTAAAAGTTGAGGAAATTAGCTTGGCAAGAGGCTGGGTAACCTTTAGGACTGTTGGCACCTATGTGTACTAGTAATAACTGAGGAGGACTCCAGGTTTGAGTGAATTAAGAGTGTTTTCTTTAGGAAAAATGCAGAGTGCAATCACACACATAGAATAGCCATTCAAACAGATACAGCATTCAGAGTTAACCAAAATGTAAATACGGAAACAGGACATCAGAGTCTGAGGGGTTCAAAAGAGCAATGTTTACCTGTCCAAACAGCAGATCATGGAAAGTGGGAGTGGCTCAGACTCAAGTCTGAAGGCAACATGAGAAATACATGGAACATAGCCTGGGACAACTGTATGCATACTGTGTGTTCAGAGGCTAGATTTTGGGGACCAATATTTATACTTGAAATCTAGTCTCTGGGGATACGCTGTCTTGCAAGGTAGACAGTCTTGATGTTCTTTCCCTGGAATCAACAATGGGATTCCAGATTGGTTGATGGCTTTAACTGTAGGGTAACAAAAACAGTGATTGGATGAGGACAACTCCAGGGTAGTTGGCTGAAAACGGGACAGGGGCTAGACAGAGAGAACTGGCTTACTATTTCAGTGCAATGAGACCTCCTTAGTCTCTTGGTGCAAGAGGAAATGCAGCAGACTTGAGAGAAGAAAGGAGCAATTAGTAGACCTGTTAGGATCTCATTGTATCATTACCTGGATCATGCACATGCCCTTGGGTCTTCACTCCTTTTCTCATAAGAACTTCACTTAGTATTTCATTAGGTCATCACAACCTCTTAAGAACATGCTGGTCCCAGATATGAAATAGGAATGTATAGAGACCTCAAACACAGCAGGGGGTATGCAGGATGTGCCAGTGCCTTCCACCTTAGCTTCCACTTCCTCACAAGGGGGTTTTGCAGCAAGAGAAAAAAACCTGTTGGATTAACATTATATACATTACATAGGGTACAATGTATGATGTAGTTTGGTCCTAGGTTGAGTGAACTATGCCCTAAATCAGGGGTAGGCAACCTTTCTCCTTTAAGGGCCGAGGGACTTCATCTCCCAGAATCCCAGGAGCTATTGGCCAACATGGGACTATTGGCCAACATGGCTGAGGCTTCTGGGAGCTGAAGTCCCTCAGCCCTTAAAGGGGAAAGGTTGCCTACCCCTGCCCTAAATGATAGGAAAGACTGTGTGTGTGAGAGAAAGAGGGAGTACATGCATGTACCCTCTAGATTTTATGCTTCTTTAGATGCCATCTATGTTCATCAGTTGCACTCACATGTTTTTAGCTAAAGAAAGTGGTGGGGGTTTGCTTCTCAGCTGTATTTTGAGTAGATTATAACTGCAAGAACACAGGTGATGCCTGGATTTCTTTCCCATTAGTAATTCTTTCACTGGAGTCCAAAATAATTCTAGCAAGGTCCAACTGGCGTTACATTTTGTATTTTGAACCCATTTTATGCAAACTCCTTTTGTTCATTTCCCATGCCTGGCTTTTTAATGCCAAAGGTGCAAAAGGAATACAATTCAGTACATACATTTCCAATAAGAAAACATACCATGACTTCACAGTAGGACTTCAGAGGAAGGCACTGCAGAGATAATGGAAATCTAGACTGCCCCACCTCTTGCACCACTTAAGGCTGAAATACTATGCTCATTTACCTGAAGCATTTCACCTATTAAATTCTTCTGTAGACATGAACAGCATAGCTCTGTTGAATTCTGATGCAGCTGAATCAATATACTTTATCATTTTTATCATTTTAATACTTTAACATTTTAAAATGTTAAAGGAGAGAACAAGTGTGAGATAGTAGTTTAAGCACTGGACAATGACTTTGGAGACCAGGGTTCAAATCCCTGCTCAGCTGTGGAAATCTATTGGATGACCTTGGACAAGTCACATTATCTCAGCCACAGAGAAAGGAAAAGGAAAAACCCCTCTCAACAAATCCTACCCAGAAACCATGATAGGGTCTCCATAAGTTGGAAATGATTTGAAGTACACAACAACAAAACATTAAATGAAGTTAAATGTTTTAAGGAAATGGCTTTAGGGTCATTAGTTTAAGTTTGTGATCATAGACTAATACTTTTCTTTGTGTATGTGAAAGCACATGCATAAAGAAAGGAGACACAAAATTTATTTCAACCATGAGGGCCACACGTGATGGTGTTTTGGGGCCCCAGGGCCATATGTATGCACACCCACTTCAAGGAATCCTGCAATGGGGAAGAGGCTGTTGAATTAATGTTACATTTGGCTGCAGTATAATGTAAAGTTGGGTCCTATATTGAGTGAACTAGATCCCAAAGAGTGATGCAAATGTATATGTGAGGGAGAGGAGGAACATTCTTACTCTTACTCTCTCACTCTTACTCTTACTCTCTCTCTCTCTCTCTCTCTCTCTCTCTCTCTCTCACACACACACACACACACTAGACCTTATGCTGGTTTAGATACTCTCTGTATGAAAAAGCTGTGTTCACATGTTCATCAACACAGCTGTATTAATACAGCACTATCCTTTTGTTCCTCTACTGTATTATGTGTAGATTATAACTCCATGTTATAATTGGGATGCAGTGGTTCTAGTGGTTAAGACGCTGACTCTGTTGATTGCAAGATAAGCAGGTTAGCAATTTGAGGCCCGGGTGCTGCATGATGGGGTGAGCTCCTGTTGCTAGTCCCAGCTTCCGTCAAACTAGCAGTTCGAAAGCATGCAAATGCAAGTAGATAAATAGGTACCACTTCAGTAGGAAGGTAAACAGCATTCTGTGCAATCATGCTGGCCACATGATCACAGGGTAATCTCTGACAACGCTGGCTCTTTGGCTTAGTAACGGAGATAAGCACCACTCCCTACAGTCGGACATGACTTGACAATCTTGTAAATGGGGAATATCTTTACCTTTAACTCCATGTACACAGATGATGCCTCAATTTCTTTGCAATTGGTTATTCTTTCTATGGAAGTTAAGCTACCTCTATGTCCTCTCCCCTTCATTTATTGGACAATCACTATTCTAAACCATTGAATTATGTTCTGTTTCACTGAAAAACTTTAAAGTGGGGAAATGAATAGTTCCTTATCCCTTCCAACTAGTAAACAGGGTGCTATGAATTTCCCTAATGGATTCAGTCTCACTGAGTCCCTGTCTGCTATGACCCCATCCAAAAGCTATACTTGTTGCCCTATTTATTTATGGCTCTTCTACTGAGGCTTCTTCCTTTCTGTTTTGAGAGTGAAATAATAAGCATTGCTAAGCTGCTGGGCTTTAAAAACAAAAACAAAAATTAAAGAATTAGGTTTAAAAAATAAATAAAAACAAAACTGGTGAATTGTATAAAGGGGGTTGCCTTATTATATGTGTATAATTCAACTTGCAACTATATATGGAAAAGCAAGATAATTAATAATAATATTTTTTTAAAAAAACAATACTAGGGTAAGAGAAAATAAAAATCTGGATGCTTAGATGTGAACCAAAAGAAAGATAAAGGAGTACAGTATTTTGTGGAGTGTTAGCAGAAAAGTGATAAAATTGCTGACAATACCTAGGTGTTTTTGGTATGCTGACCCCTTCTTCCCAGAAAGCCTCAATGGCCATACACCTAAATCTGGTTCACATGTAGTTTTTCATCATAAATTGTGCCATTAGCTTGCATGGGTGAATAAGCCAACACAAATCCAGAGCGTGGAAAAATGCATTTTGGACTACAAGTCCCCGAATCCTTCAGGCCAGGGATTCTAAGAACTGTTATCCACAACAGTAACTTCCCCAAGCTCTACGCAGATGAAACACAATAAACTGAATTTTCACATCCTTCTAGTAACAATGCTTTTCAGTGGAACTGGTCCACAGTGCAGGTCTTATGTTGAGAAGGATGCAGATCTTTAAGAACCATTGCTAGCATGTGTGTATGGATGCACTGCCCTCTAGTGTGCTGGCTGGGCTGCCTCGACTTTTCTTCCACTTTGTGTTGTTTTTACCACTGCTGCCTAAAATGTATAGAAGAAACACCAGCCCTGTCAACAGTGTTTACAATCCACACTAGTTGGACAAGAAGGAGGTCAAAGTACAGCAATCAACAGTTGTTGTGTGCCTTAAAGATGTTTCTGGATTATGGCAACCCACAGGTGAACCTACAATGAGGTTTTCTTAGCAACATTTGTTCAGAGGGAGTTTACTATTGCCTTCCTCTGAGGATGAGAGTGTGTGACTTGTCCAAGATTGCACAATGGGGTTCCATTATTATTAGAACTCTGGTCTCCCAACGTCCTGGTCCAACATTCAAATACTAAACCACACTCCCACAGAAATCAATGAAGGGCATGAGAAAGTCAAGGAGACTGGAGACTCAGGTGCTTCTCCACTTAAAGCACCACAGAGAAGTGAAAGATATTCTGCATAGTGAAGGGCAAGCTGGAGCATGTCCAGAGAAGGGCAACCAAAATGGAGAAAGATCTGGAAACCATGTCTTATGAGGAGTGACTTAGGGTGCTGGGTATGCTTAGCCTCAGGAAGAGAAGGTTAAGAGGTGACATAATGGCTGTGTTTAAACATTTGAAGCTATATCATATTGAGGATGGAGCAAGCTTATTTTATGCTGCTCCAGAGACTAGGACACAGAGCAATAGATTCAAATGACAGGCAAAGAGATTCCACCTGAACATTAAGAAGAGTTTCCAGACAGAGTTGTTCAACAGCAGAACATGCTGCCTGGTGGAATCTCCTTCTCTGGAGAGGTTTTAACTGGATGGCCATCTGTTGTGAGTGCTTTCATAGCAGGGGATCAGACTGAATGGCCTTTGTGGTCTCTTGCAATTCTATGATTCTATAAGGAATGGGAAATGAAGTTAATTATCACCATCCATGCCATTCCAGCGCAGAAAATTAGTCAGAAAACCTGGAATACATCAGGAAGAATCATATTAAAGAGATAGGAAACAACAATGGAAGAAGGCTTTTGCCCTGATCCTTCCCTCCCTGTAAGGCATCTGGCTCACCCCTGTGTGAAATCCTGTGCTGCACTGGAAAGGTCTTTGGTTTGAAGCGGCATGGTATGAAGCAGCATAGGGGCTTCTTTTGAAATAGAACTGCAACCTACTTGTCAGTATTTGTATGATCCATTTTCCATGTTAATTCATAGAATCATAAAATCATAGATTTGGAAGAGACCACAAGGGCCATCCAGTCCAACCCCCTGCCATGCAGGAACTCAAAATCAAAACACCCCCGACAGATGGCCATCCAGCCTCTGTTTAAAGACTTCCAATAGTTCTGCTATTTTGCATGGATCCTGGCCCACAGGTCATACTTTATCCCCCACCCCACCCCACTGTAAACAAACAACCTTATCAGGGAGTTAGAACTGGGTGGTTTGGTGGCAAAACCAGGTTTGCCAAGTATGTATGAAATTGCTGTAATAAATAACTTGATGGGAGAGGGGTTGCATTCTTAAAATCTGGGTTTGGGGAAAGGATATATAATGAAAGAAAAGTGAGTGTTGCCCACATCTCAATGGGAATATAATAAAGTGAATAACAACAGCAACAACAGCCCTGTTGTACCATGTTTAAGAATACAGGGAGCTCCATTAAGTTGAATTTGCTCTGCCTGATGTTGCATTCCAGTCTCAGCAAATGAGTACAGACTGTCCACC
Organism: Phrynosoma platyrhinos; assembly: GCA_020142125.1. Lineage (NCBI taxonomy): Eukaryota > Metazoa > Chordata > Lepidosauria > Squamata > Phrynosomatidae > Phrynosoma > Phrynosoma platyrhinos. Next base: position 149,647,450 of record CM034706.1, read on the forward strand.
TTTTTATGTGTTGCAAAAAGGGAGAGAGTGAGAGAGCACTTTCATTTCTCTCTTTCTCCAGTCAGAAAATTGTTTAGCTTCTGTCTCCCACTGAACAAGCTCTTTTTGCAATAGAAGTTTAAAAAAAAAAAAAAACTATCTGCCCTTTCAATAACTTCTATCTGCCTGCAAAATGAATATTCTCTTCACTGACTTGCCAGCTTTCTCTATGGGTAAGGAAACATTCCACCAGATTATAGCTTCCTCTATTAATCAGATTTCCAAACCAGATCCTGCTGGTGTCCTTTTTTCTAAAATTAAACCAGCTACTTCCTGCTGCAATGTTGAACACAAAGAGACTCACAAACTATTTCATCTGTACAGGAAACCACATCAAGTTATTCCTTCAGGGTATCACAGCCCTTTTTATTATAAAGAGAAGTGGTTTTAAATTAAAGGAGGATAAAACTACTGTACCAAGAAGGAAGATAATAAGTAAATACGCAGAAGACAGTATGTAAATAAAGCTTCTCACTTAGCTCATGTGACATGTCCTAGAATAAGGATTGATCAAATGCCATCAACCCACAGGTGTTCCTTCTCTGATTCTGTACACCCCTGTGGCTTTATGGAGGTAGGGTTCACTGGGCTGAAGCACTGGGACCTTTTGACTAACTGGGGTGTTGATGATGGCATTTGCCACCCCTCTCTTGCTCCCTTATTCCTTCCCAGCAATTTTCCAAGGAGTTGGCAAGGAAATAGACTTTCCCCAGCAAATGTGTACTGTTTAATTAGCTTTGCAAAACAAAAAACTCAGCACCTGTTGGAAATGGGATCCCTGTTAAAACTAATGTGCTGATATGGATCAGCTCATTTGCTTGCTTTTATAAATTCTCCCCAAGGGCTTGGTTATGTGAACTGTTATGATGAGTGCTTCCACTTCAAAAGTTACAGTTAGTTGAGATCCTCCATACCTATCCTCATCACATTTGGGAAGCAGGGCACCCCATGTTCCCTGCTGAGAGGGGGAACAGCCAGCCAGCCAAGCAATGGTGCCTTGTGCCAGAGACCACTTCATATATCTTTATGCCCTTTAACATTTCAAGAACTTCCAACAGTTTGCAATGTGAGAAGTCCTCCAGTTTCCCAATTGTGCCAGCATGGTGTAAATTAGTGATTTGAGTGTTGGATTAGGACTCCAGGAGACCAAGGATCGAATTCCTATTCAGCCATAGAAGCCCACTGGGTGACCTTCAGAAAGTCACATTTTCTCAACCTTAGAGGAAGGCAATAGCAAACCCTCTCTGAACAAATCTTACCAAGAAACCCATATGATTATTTTAGGGCCTTTACACACTGCCAAAAATAATGCAGCTTGAGTCCACTTTAACTGTCCTGGCTCAGTGCTAGGGAATCATGGAAAGTGTAGTTTTTTTCTGAGACATTGAGCCTTCTCTGGCAGAGGGCTCTGGTGCCACAATAAAATACAGTTTCAATGATTCCGTAGCACTGAGCCAGGACAGTTAAAGTGGACTCAAGATGCATTATTTCTGGCAGTCTGTAAAGGTCCTAAGTTGCTGAAAGCTACTTGAAAGCACACAAGAACAACACATTTTTAGGAGTGTTTCCAGGCGGAGTTTTGTCCTGTTGGAGTTCTAGACTTTTACTGGGAGTCCAGATGAGATCATCTCTCAGCTTTTCTCCATGCTTCTTTCATCTTATTTCTACAAAAAGAAATCCATTAAGGAGGGAAAATGCCATAGCTGCTAACCAGTGGTGTCACTAGGGAGTGCGAGGGGTACAGACCACACCAGGTTACACCCTAAGTGTGTGTGGGGGGGGTGATATCATTGCTCCTCAAACACTTACCTTTTGGCAGAAATGGGCTGTGGCATTGATTTGCTTCCCTTCAAAATGCTTTAAGGGAGTGGGGTGAACCTCAGTAGAAGGAGAAAGGAGAGGCCCTAGAATTTTTTTAAAATTAAAATTTAAAATTTAAAATTTTTAAAAAGAATTAAAAATTTAAATTTAAACCAAATATTCACTATGTATATTAAATACATTTAGGGGATGCATATGATATTGTAATTTGAAGGTGTAACTTTAATTTTGCTAGTTCATGTTACAACTATTAGCATTACATTCCGTGCTATATGGGAATTACAACTGATGATAATATTACTGTAAAAAAAGCATGACTAAGGATTCTGTATGGTATGAAATGGGAGGAGGAGGTCATGGAGGGGGTGACACCATGACTTACCACACCGGGTGACACCAACCCTAGCGACACTACTACTCCTAAACACCATATTTTCTGGCGTATAAGACGAGCCCCAACTTTTCCAGTTAAAATACAGAGTTTGGGATACACTTGCCATATAAGACTACCCTTCTTCCA
>CM034706.1:149676133-149686637 GCA_020142125.1 Phrynosoma platyrhinos
AAGGGAGGGAGGGAGGAATGGAGGAAAGAAAGAAGGGAAAAAGGAAGGAAGGAAGGAAGGAAGGAAGCTGAGGCCTTCCCCTGAGGCTGAGAGAGTGTGACTTGCCCAAGGCCACCCAATGGGTTTTTACAGGGCAAAGGAGGGCAGCCCAGCCCAGCCCAGCCCAGCCCAGCGAGGGAGGAAGGGAGAAACACCTCACCTCATCCCACTTCCTTCTCCTCTTCTTCTCAGAGGCCATGCCAGCAATGCCTCCGCCTCCTGCTCCTCCCTGATTTTCCTGAGGGTGTGGCCCAGCCTGGTGAGTTGAGAGGGAGGAGAAGGAAGAAAAAATGGCAGCTGCACTCAGAAGGGAGACAAAATGGCCGCCGGGCGAGCAGAAGTCTTTCTCTTACCGGCGTATAAGACGACCCCTGACTTTTGGGAAGCTTTTCTGGGGTTAAAAAGTCATCTTATACGCCGGAAAATACGGCAATTTTGATTGTTATAATGTGTTACTGTGGTCAGCTGAGGTGTCGGTGTGTATAGGGATGAAAACTGGCTCTTGCCTTTGGTGCAATTGCTCAGCAGTATCTTATATTTTAATCAGAGATTTGATGATATTCTCTATCATTAGTTTGGTCTGTAGTGGTGCAGGACAGGAATGGGAAAGATGTATCCCTCAATTGACCAACTGACTGATCAATCAATCTACTGATATCATGCCTTTCCCTAAAGAATGGGACTCTTCAAATGGTAAAGAACGGCTATTCCCATTGTGCCTTCTCATGGTCCAGGCTGGCTAGAACTGGTGGCAACTGGAGTTCAAAACTCTCCTCTTCAGCTGCCAGTTGCTCCAGGATTGCAGAGTTTGAGGGAAGAATGTTGTAGTGTCATCTGTTTGCTGCGGGGCTAAGGGCTGCTGAAAGTTTAAAGCCCCCTGTGTTCTCTGCAAGAAGACTGTAACAAAATGCATTACCAGATTGGCATCATCCTTTAGTCAAAGGTTCCAGATTTCTCCTACACCCAGCTCTATCCTACCAGAAACAATAATCAGCCCCAATTTCCAGTTACCTGGGGACTGCCAAACAGAAGAGAATACAATCTGAGCCTCTGCCATTAGACCAAGAACCTCTTGGAGACTGCACCAAAGATATTCCGTAAGAACATCAACATTTTCAACACGAGATCATACTTACTTTTTTACAACATCAGGATGCAATTGACCTTATTTACTTTACAGAGTTGTTTTCCCTCTGAAAATTGGGTCAATGACTTTGTACACAGACAAATGCAGCTCTAATGCTTTGCAGATTCTGAGCAAAGAAGGGATCCAGAGCTTGCTAGCAACTGAACCAATCAGGGATCCACCTTGGTATTCCTTTTCAAATGATAACAGTTGCAAAGATTTTAGAGAAGGCCAAGGACAGTTCAGTAAGGCCCAGGTTTCTGGTCTTAGAGGCATTCAAAGTTAAATGGCATTTTAAATTTTAAAAAGCATCTGCTATATATGATATATATCACACTGCCTATAGTGGTCTCCCCTAGTGTTCTCCAGAGGCACTGGACTACAAATCCCATCAACAAGCATGGGCAATGGCCATTCTGAGTGATGATGGAACTTGCAGTCCTACACATCTCAAGAGCACCAAGTTGAGGAAAGTTGAAGTACAGCATGGACAATCTCTACCTAACTCTTTCCTTTTAAAACAAAGGGGTTTATTGTTTTTGGCATGAATACTTATGAATCAGGATGACAGTATCCATGCCTCTTCAGACACTGATGAACTAACATGCTGACCATTCCTCACAACTGGCCAGCCTGGCTGAGGATAGTAGGAATTTCATAGGAAGAAAAGACCTGGACAGCACTAGGTTTCCCAGCATATGCTAGAGAGTGTTATCTAATAGGTTTTAACAGTGATCACTCAACTTAGAGAATCAAGCTGTGATCTTATAGACACTAACCTGGTAGTAAGCCTAATAGTACTCAATGACATTTATATTTGAGAAGACAAACATAAGTGTGTGCTTGTCAGGGAATTAAAGACAGACGGCTCACCCTATTTATTTATTTTTATATTCCTCCTGTTTGTATATTCCAAGACAGTTTACAAAATATATTAAAAGAGAATACAGTTTAAAAATCTATAATAATATTTTTTTAACAAAAGCAATTGCTATCATATTAACAACAGAACTAAATAAAGTACAGCAAAAGATTTGAAACTTAACAAATGAGGGGAAAGTGCAGCACCTTCCTTTAAAAGCTTGCTATATATCAAGCGCCAAAAGTCTATCTCCTAGCCTGACTAAATAAGAAAGTCTGATTTCTAGAAAGTGAGTGTAGAGAAAGCCAGCTTAGGTTTCCCATGGGAGGAGTTCCACATCCTGGGAGCACCTGCTGATAAGGCCCTCTATGTGTTCTTATCAAATGCATCTATGAACTTGATGGGATCAAGCAAAACTGCTCTCCCTTGAATCTCGAAATATGGGCAGCCTCGTAACTGCAGAAACCCTCTTTCAAACAGTCTGGATCCAAGTCACCCTAAATGTGGTTTTGACTTGGATTTACTAAATGCAGGAAATGTAACAAAAAGGCCTGATATGCAGATGGACTTGGTCCAAAGTGTATAATTAATTAGTGATGTTTGACATTTCCAGCATCAAGGTGGAGCAAAGGGACTATTTGAGAGGATGGTGGGCACTAGAAACCACCAAATGGGCTAATATCTGAGATTACTAGTGGATGTCTAAACCACAGCAGCTGCCCACATTTGTATACTCCTGGTATTGTCCTTTGTATATTTTTTTTTTCATCAAAATGTCACAAAATGCATAGGAAATAATTTGTACATCTTCTAAAAGTGAGAACTGAAGACTTTTGTCTTATAGATGTACCGTAAGTCTTTCTCTCATAGAACCTAATGGGATCTATTGAATAAAGCACACCAATGCAAACAGTGGGGAAAGCCAGATGTAGAACAAAACATCGGAAGGGCCAAAGGGCAATTTGAAGAGTCCTAGTGCCTCTGACCAAACTATAAGCTCCGGGATTCCACAGGATGCAGCCATAGCAGTTAAAGTGGAATCATAGTGCTGTAATTGTATGTATGAAAAGGCCGCTGGTGTATTACAAACCTACTTTTCTAGTCTTCCAAAAAGCATGGTATAGTGATTTGATTGTTGAACTACTCCAGACCAGGGTTTGAATGCCTGCTTGGACATGGAAACCCACTGCATGACCTTGGGCAACACGCACTTTCTCAGCCTTAGTTAGAGGAAAGCAATGGCAAATCCCTGTTGAACAAATCTTGTCAAGAAAAGCCTATGATAGGTTCACCTTAGGGCAGTCATAAGTTGAAAATGTTCTGAATATGCACACCACCACCACAGGAATTTATTTTAGACATAGTACTCCATCTTGAACAAGTTGTCACTTTAGAAACAGGTTCCCCAAAATAGGTGCCTCAGCTTTGGCTTCTTCTTGGTTCATGGTTGCCTCTTCTATTTGGAGATAATTTCCCCTCGGATCTAGCTAAAAAGGCTTTATGTCTTTGTATGGAATGGGGAGGCTAACATTTTCCAAAGTCATACAAAAATAGACCTCTAAATAAATAAATAAATAAATAAATGTGTATGACTGTTGCCTGGTGACCAACTTGCACCCGGAAATGTGACAAAGAAATGCTCATATGATCTTCTGGATCCAATTCCTAGCTATTATTGACTTATGTGAATAAGTGAAAGCCCTGGGCTGTGTGTGTGTGGGCACGTCTGCTGGAGCACGCAGCCAAATGTTTTCGTATGTCTGTGTGGTAGAATGACTATTATTAAATTACCAGCAAAGTGCCTGTCATTTGGACTGGCTCAATGTGTTGAGAAAACTACATGGACGTTGGCCAGGCTGGCTGAAGGATTCTGGGGTTTCAACTTCAAAACAGGAATGGTTCCAAACTCTGCTGAGCACATTGCAGCACTTCCCAAATGTGACTCCCACACTGGATGATAAGTGTGAAGGTCATTTTCAGGGCATTAAGGGAGGGAATAAACCTACTTCCCACTTCCAACAATGTAAGAACAACCTTGCAGATGAGACTAATGTTGTATCTAGCCCAGCATCCTTTTTACCACAGTAGCCAACCAGATTGTTCAGGGCAACCACAAAAATAGGACATTAAAGAAACAGTACAGCATTTACACTCCTCTCTAAGGCAGGAATGGTTCTCAGTGTGGCTAGGAGGAGGAAGATAACAGTACCGTAATAGAAGTAATGATCACAGACAATGACAGTCTCTGTCCTCAGACCAGCACTGGATTTAAGCAATAGCTAAGTAAGCTACTACTTATACACTAGTTAAATAAGGTACTTGATGACAGTTAATAACAACAACAAATGTTACTGCTTACAGGATAACTGTGGAGAATCTGAGGACCGCTCTGCTCCATTTTCTACCATCACCCCAGTTCCAACACTAAAATAGTCAGAAATGCCAACAAAGACTTCTGGAATTACTGCTGTTCAATCTAGTTATTTTTTTTTCTTAGTCACTTTATTCTAATAGTTATTTGAATAATACTTTTTGGGTAATCCTCATAGCCACAGATGATTTATATAACTTTAAAACAGATGATGAAGACATTTAAATACTTCCAAGATTTTCCACACCTTGGTTCAGTCATTAATCAGAATGGAGACTATGAAGTCGAGAAATCAGAAGAATAGGACTTAGAAGAACGGCTATGAAAGAACTAGACAAGATCCTCAAGTGTAAGGGTTTATCATTCAATATCAAAGTCCAGAGTATCCATGCCATTGTACAGTATTTCCAATTTTATGTATGGTACTGAAAGCTGAACGGTGAAGAAAGCTGAAAAAAAGAGAATCAATTCATTTGAAATGTGGTGCTGGAGGAGAGTTCTACACATACCATGGATTACCAAAAAGACAAATAAATGGGGCCAAGAGCAAATCATCCATACTTGCCCTACATACCAAAATGACTAAATTGAGACTGACATACTTTGTGTATTTCACAAGACATGACTCATTACAAAAGACAATACATGGTAAGATAAAAGGCAGTAGGAAAAGAGAAAGACTGAATAGAGTCAATCAAGGAAACTACGGCCTTGGGTTTGCAAGATTTGAGCAGGACAGTTGATGACAGCTGAGGTGGAGGCATCTCATTCATAAGGTCATCAGGTTGACTTGACAGTAATTAATAATAACAATAGAGCTTCTCAAACTTGAAAGAACATAGAGTGTCTGTCTTAATCTGGTCCTGCCTCAGATTTACAATTCAAAAAGATAAAACTCAAAAAGAAAAGGGAATGTGAAAGGAAAAGGAAAAGGAGGATGAAAACTCAGGCAAAGATTTGTAATGTTAGAAGCTTCTTCAGTGTGGCAAAATGATTACTAGATGTTAGCTGAAGTTTTTAAGATTTGTGTATCTGGTTTCTCAACCAGACTAATGGTGGTCTTCCTCTTCTCCTGTTGTCCTCCAGCAGCTGGTATTTAGAGGTATATTGCCTCGGAAATGGAAGGTCACAGATGACACTGAGTTGCTGCGCAGGGTGTATGTGTAATGAATACTCCAGAAGGCATGATCAGAACTCAAAAAGACCTTGACAGATTGACAAGCTCGACTAAAACTAACAAAACGAATTTCAATAGGGAGAAATGTAAGGTACTACAACTAAGCAGGAAAGATGAAATGCACATATATAGAATTTATGACACTTCAAATGTGACTGGAAAGCAGCAATCAATATGATCTATGGTTGGAAACCAAGCCTTATGAGGAGTGACTTAGCATATGTTTAAAGTGGTTATGTTTAGCTTGGAGAAGATTGAAAGGTGACATGATAGCTATCTTTAAATATCTGAAGGACTCTTATGTAAATGGAATATCAGAAAACAAGCCTTCTGGAACACGAACTAATGAATTCAAATGACAAGAAAAGAGATTCCATTTATACATTAGGAAGAACTTCTTTAAGAACTGTTTGACAGTAGAATGTCTTTGAGGGTGGTGGATTCTACTTCTTCAAAGGTCTTCAAACAAAGAGGGACATCTTTTAGGAGTGCTTTAGCTGTATATTCCTCCATGGCAGGGCACTGGAAAAGATGGCCCTTGTGGTCCCTTCCAATTTAAGATCTTATTCTATATAATAATTTGTTGTTGTTGTGCGCCTTCAAGTCATTTCTGACTTATGGCAACCCTATCATGGGACTTTCTTTGCAAGATATGTTCAGAGGAGGTTTGCCATTGCTTTCCTCTGAGGCTTAGAGCATGTGATTTGCCCAAGGTCACCTAGTGGGTTTCATGGCTGAGCTGGGAATCGAACCCTGGTCTCCAGAGACTCAATCCAAAACTTAAACACTACATGATGCAGGCTCTCCTATATAACCATACATACACATAGTTTTTTGTGGTTTTTTTGGGCTGTGTGGCCATGTTCTGGAAGAGTTTCTTTCTGACGTTTCGCCAGCATCTGTGGCTGGCATCTTCAGAGAATACTGGTATTCCAGTATTCTCTGAAGATGCCAGCCACAGATGCTGGCGAAACTCTTCTAGAACATGGCCGCACAGTCTGAAAAACCCACAAAAAACTATGGATGCCGGCCATGAAAGTCTACAACTTCATATACCATACACAAATTTCTAATTCCTTTCTATAGCCATTATAACAAGTAGCTATCATACATTATCCCCTTACATCTGTCCTTATGCCCTAGTGATTTGTTTATTACTTGCTTAAGATGGACTGTCTTTGAGGTATAGGGCCCTAAGTCAGTAAATGGGGAAATATTAAAATAATTTAAGTGAGAATCAAGTAGTATGGAAAAAACATCAGAAGGATAAAGTCAGTTCCTTAAAAAACAACAAATACTGAGTGTAACCAAAATGTTTTTAAAGTCCACTGGAAAAAGCCAATGAAGAGGATAAACTAATATCCCTGGAAAGCATTCCAAAACTGGATGCCTACCTTAGAAAAGCCCCTGATCTTCTCTCTTTGTTAAGTTAACCTCTCTGTTATGGGACACACAACATGACTTTAAATGAAGTACACAAAATACATATGTTCATATACGAGTAATACATTACTCAGCCACTGAGATAAAACTGAAAAACCAGCACACTGAACTGGACCTAGAAACAATCTGAAAGCCAGTGCAACTGATGGAGAAATGATAGAAAACACACCTCAGAAAACAATCTGGCTGCAGCATTTTTGCACTAGCAAGTTTCTGTTTTGGGGGCAGTCCCAAATAGAGCACTGGTGTATAGGTATGTGCCTCCAAGTTGCCTGTTACCTTATGGTGACGCCATGAATTTCATTGGGTTTTCTTAGGCAAGGAATACTCAGAGGTGATTTGCCAGTTCTTTCCTCTGAAATATAACCCAGAGTACCTGGTATCCATTGGCAGTCTTCCATCCAAGTACTAACCAGGGCTGGCCCTGCTTAGCTTCCAAGATCAAACAAGCTCTGGGTAGAGCTTGTTGCAGCAATCTAAATGGAAAATGACAAATGCATTTGTGTTATGAACTGATTTGTTCTCTCTCTCTCTCTCTCTTTTTTTTTAAATAAAGAAAAAGGTGATAAACACTGGGGGGAATATGTCACTGGTATTGAAATAAATATTATTATTTATATAGTGTGGTCACTTAACAGGCTATAGTAAAGTGTTCTATTTCTTGGCCATGTTATGGAGCGATCAAGCCCTGGAACTAGTTGTCATGCTAGTTATAGAATCTGGAATCTCAGGGATTGAGAAACCTGTGGTATTGCATGTATTTTGGATCACAGCTCCCATCAGCCTTCATCAGCATGAGCCCTGGTGGCACAGTGGTTAAATGCCAGTTCAATCCCAGCCAGGGGCTCAGGGTCAACTCAGCTTGGCATCCTTCCGAGATCGCTAAAACGAGTACCCAGCTTGTTGGGGGCAATTAGCTTAGTGCAGTATGAAGCAATATATAAATGAAGCTGCTATTGCTATGTATGATGAAACTATGGGAGTTATAGTGTAATATCTGGAGGGCTATAAGCTACCCAACATACCTTAATTAAACTTTATTAAATTTATTTAAATTTTATTAAAGCAAAGATGAGGGTTATGCAACCCTTCTAGATGTTGTTGGACTGCAACTTCCACCAGCCTTCTCCAGCCCAAAGATGAGGAATTCAGGGAACAGAAGTCCAGCAACATCTGGAGAGCCTTGTGATCATTACCCATTTTAAACTAAGAAAATGTATCATCTGTAGACACATTTTATATTCAGCAACATCAAGTCAGTCACAGGCTATTTGTGCAAAGATTTAAAGAAGAAAACTACAAGCTCAGTTGCTTAGCAGTAGGCTATATTGTTGCAAACTGATGGGACTATTTATAAACTAAGATTTTAAATATCGCAAACAATGGCCTTGGAAAGCTTAGCCAGGCTGGGTTATCTAAAAGCTTTTGTCTCCTTGGATGACAAGGATCCTTGTCTAGTTGGAAACTAAATGATTATTTTTTTCCCCTTCCATATTTCCTCAAAAGCCCTTGCAGGAATCTTCTGGCTCCTGTTTGTCTTCCTGCCACATGTTACAATGAAGTAATGGAAAATAGGATTCTCATGAGGCGAAAAGGTGGTGCTTCTGGAGACAAAGACTGCTATCACATTAAAGCCACAGTACCTTGTGCAGTCTTTTATTATCATATGAATGTCTGAAGATTAAACTAAAGCTAAAGGGTGTTTCTATATATTGTTACCAGGACAGTTTTTTAAAAAAAATCATTGTAGCATTGGTGTCTAAGGGGGGTTGCAGACTGCTAGAAATAGTGCAAATTGAGTCCACTTTTAGGGTTAGGGTTAGGGAATCATGGGAAATGTATTTTATTGTGGCACCAGAGCTCTCTGACAGAGAAGGCTCAATGTCTCAGAAAAAAAAAAAAAAAATTCCCATGATTCCCTAGCACTAACCCTAACCCTGAAAGTGGACTCAATTTGCACTATTTCTGGCAGTCTGCAACCCCCTAACACTGTGAAGCTAGTGCCTAAAAATCTGAATTGTACTTACTTTACTCAGGGCTAGAGTCCAAGAATTTTTCTGCTATAACTGTTTTCTTAGCAAACCTGACCATGTGATAAGGTCATCTATAGGCCTTGCATGTATGCCATGATTCCTTGAGAATGCAGGAAACCTGAAGAATTTAACAAAGGATGCAACACTGAGATGAAATGGCATCTGAGCAGCATGTTTACCCCCCCCCCCACACACACACAGTAAGTCATGCTTTCTATGTCTCTTTCCTTCATAATCTTGTGAAATGGCCACTTCACATGGAAGTGTACCAAATTATGTGGAGGAAAAATCTGCTGGAGGAAGGCCATTTCCAATACTATCCCTGTAAGCAGATTTCATGTTGACCCGGGAAGGAGGGGAGTCAATCAATAACAAGATTTCTTCTTCCCTCAAAGTCTTAATTTTTAAAAAAAAAAAACTGGGAAAAGAAAGCAATGTTTATGTGGAAACCAAACCATGCACATATCTGTCCAATTTTCCAGCTCAGATCCCTAACACTTTAGTATCATCTCTCCCCCTGGCCAGCTATACCTGAAATTTACCTTTTTTCATCAATAGGATGAATAGTTATTCTTCCATGGTTAATATTTCTGCCAATATCATGTGAAAAATGAATACTGTAGGTAAACGACATATTGGGCAAATCATATATTTGTTGCTGCACTCCCATCTTATTGCCAAAGTAAAAAGTTATGTCTGTCTGCTCTCCTTGCTGTAAGCTAACCTAAACCAATTCTGAGATGAAACCAATTCAATAAACCAATTCAGTTATTCTTAGGGAATAAACAGATGGAGTTTTTTCCAACTAAGCAACTGTTGTAACTACTCATTTAGAGAATGTTTACAGTGGGGGATAAAAAAAACCCCCACAACCCTGCACTCATATGACTCTGATGGCTATTTTAATGTCTATTGACAAAGGATCCTGTAGGCATCAGGAAGGAGCAGAAATACATCTCCTAGGGCAATGGTTCTCAAATGTCAGCTCCTAGAATCCTTGAACATGCTGTCTTCAGCTTTTGGGAGTTGTAGCCCAAAAACAGGGAGGGAAACCAGCATCAAATTTGGAAACTGTAGTCCTAGGAGAGACACGTATACACCTGATCTGTATATGTATCAAATTGCTAAGTACCTTCCTACTCTATTAAATGGTAAGGACTCCATAACCAGATGGGCATATTTGTTTTTCACTGACTGTTACTAAATATACCATGGACATACTGTGTGGACTATTTCCAAGAAACCTTTAATTCAGGGATGGCGAATGTACGCCACTCCAGATGTTACTGAACTGTAAGTTCCATCAATCCTCAACAGTTGTTGTGTCCAGAGGTTAAAGGCAACATTAATCATTAATACTTTGGCTCATTCTCTCTCTCTCTCTCTCTCTCTCTATATATATATATATGGGATTACGAGGCTCTAGGAAAGAAGCTGAAAGAAATGGAGGCAC
>CM034706.1:149693156-149708830 GCA_020142125.1 Phrynosoma platyrhinos
CCTCTTGCCTGGCTTCTTCCCTCCTCTTGCCTCTGTCCTCCTCCTTGTTTTTATACCTGGCGTATAAGATGACCCCCGACTTTAACCCAGATTTTCCTGGGTTTAAAAGTCATCTTATACGCTGGAAAATACAGTAACAAGTTAAATTTTACAAGCAATCAGGGATTATTTTGTTAAAACATTTAGGTTAACAAACTAATGTGGGTGGACATTCCATTTGAGTCAATAGGTGTTACTTGTAAGCATAGTTTGGAAAAGTGACTTTTTGTATTATAACTCAGAATTTCCCCAACAGCATGGCTACTATCAGGGGCACTGTGGTAACAATAGTTCAATATAGTAATATCCAAGCTTTGATTCCAAGTAAACATCCAAAAGATAGATTTGCAGGGCAGGAAACTATCAATGGGGGATTATAACAGGTAGGCATATGGCATGAACCTCAAGCAAAATTTTAACAGCAAACTTAGTTATTATAGATCTGTATATGATATATTAATTAATGATACCAGTCGCCTGCAAAATCTTAACACATCTGAAAATCAGAATAAAAAGCAAGCGATTGATACATTTAACTTAGGTAAGGGCAACATTATTTGTGAAAGAATGCCAAACAGTTTTCCCATTATTTTAAGTAAAAGCTTGTGGTCCTCGTGGCTTATCTAGAAGTGCACACAGCATCATGTAACATTACAATCACACTGTAAGATCAAATGTAATAGAAATTTTATTCAGAGATCAGAGTATTACAATAGGCAGTTGCCCTGCAAATAACTGCTCAAGCAAGCATACCTTTGCATAGGCAATTTGTCCAGTGATCAAGATTGACCAATATCATCCCTTGGTTACCCAAAAATTGCAGTTACCAATTTCCTGTCCACAGAGTGCCTCATGTGAGTTTAAGTCTTTCAATGTAAGTACCTCTTACATATGCAGTTATCTACTAGATTTACTGAACTACACTAATCTTGAACTAGCTTTATGCAACAAGCTAACACTGGTCCCACATAAGAGAGGCCACAAGACAAGTGAGGGGATACCTTTTTTTTAGAAAATGAGAAAATGTTAATTATGGAATCTAGCTCAAATAAAATAAGTTTGAAAAAAAGGAATCAAATGAATTAGATTACAAGTCATCTAACCTTGGTGGAGGGATCAGGTTGAACAGCCCCCTAGAATCAAGGTAGAAAAGAAATTTCAACAAGGTATGGGAGGGGCGGGATAAAACTAGCCATGAAATATAAAAAAACTTAAAAGAGTGCAAGGCATCTTTCTATGTCTAGTATCTTCAGGCCCTGCAGGTACTTTTTAAAGCAGAGGACAGATTATACACACTAAAATAAACATTCAACAAACAGAACTGAAAATAAATTTGGAAAAGGTCAATTCAGGTTGAATACTGAAGAGTGGACCAAGATATCTTGAGACCCTCCTAACTTTCAAGAAGAATACAAACTTTACTGTATTTATATTGGGGTTTGGGATATATCTTTTCCATTTAATTTTTGCTTTATTTGTGTCTGAGGTAGTGTAAAAGGATCTAAATCTGCTTTAAACACTTGTCAAGGAAGCATACGCGAAATGCTTATTATCCTTTTTGAACAGAGGGTTATTATTCCATCTTGAAAGAAACTTTTTTTTTATTGCTAAATTACTACTACAAGGTTACAAGGTAAATGAGATGCCATGCCCCTCCCAATGATTTTCAAACTGTGTTCTGAGAAACCCTGGAATTCATTATTGAGAAAGTCAATCATGATGCAAACACTTCTCAGAAAGACAGCTTACCAGTCTGCCCCTGAACTGCAGTAAAAGGACATTGCTAGGTGTGAGACAACCATGGGGCTCCAGAAGTCTACGGACCAAGAGGTCCATATGAATTTACTGCATCCTAGATAATATACTCAGTGGTTTTTTCAGCCAAGTCAATGTGCAGTGGGGAGAACAAAGAAGCACAAAACTACTCTTCTAAGTGAAGAACTATCTATATTTAATCAGCTATTCACTCTTCTGTCTCAATAGTCAGCACGATAACTTCAATAGCTCGATATACCTGAATATCAAATAATACAAGATATATTTTGCTCTGAACACCAAACGGACCAGTTATTTGAAAGCTCACAGTATCTACTTTTACATCTGTTCATCCTGACATCCTGTGGAACCAACACAGCCATAGATTAAGATGTTTCAAACATATGATTAGCTTTTTTTACTATTCAGAGCAGGAACACCACATACCTTGTACCTTTTCAATTTTTGGTTTTCTTCTTCAATTAACATCTGATATTTTGCAACTTCTGACTGAATAGAACTTAGTATATTACTACTCTGGTCTGTATCCATGGGCTCTTCCTTTTTGGAAAAAATAGTTTATTAACTTGCATGTTAGCATTTAATGCACAGCAGACTCTAGTTAATATATGTACACATAAATAATAATATTTAACAGACAAAAGAAAATCATACTCCAAAATTATATTTGCAGACTCAGGGGGCAGAATCTCACTTGAAAAGGGTAGCATTTCTGTTTCTGAATAATGAAATTTATCAACACGAAGAGTGCAAAATATACCTGTTGCCCTAATGTCTACTGTGTATTCTAACACTTGTTTGAATGAGTAAGTAAGCATTAGAAAGGTAAAGGTATTCCCCATTGACAAGGTTGTCAGGTTGTGTCTGATCATAAGGGACAGTGCTAATCTGCGCTACTAAGTCAAAGAGCCAGCGCTGTCACAGACTACTTTGTCATCATGTGACCAGCATGATTGCACAGAATGCTGTTTGCCTTCCCACTGAAGTAGTACCTAACTATCTACTTGCATTTGCATGTTTTCAAATTGCTAGGTTGGCAGAAGTTGTGACTAGTGACAGGAGCTCACTCCATCATACAGCACCCAGGCCTCAAACTGCCAACCTGCCAATCTTGCAATCAACAGAATCAGCGTCAAGTGCTTTTAAGGTACTATATTATTCTATGTACAAAGAAATAAAGGAATGTTATGTGGCATGTTAAATGCAAATTTACTTAAAAAACCTAATTTCAAAGGAATTAGTATAAATCAGGGGTAGGCAACCTAAGGCCCGGGGGCCGGATGCGGCCCAGCAAGGCCTTTGGACCGGCCCCAAACCGGTCCTGCCGCCGCCGCCCCCCCGCCGCCGCCGCCCCCCCCCATGATGATATTGATTACTGTTGTTATTACTTGTTCTTGGGGTTTTCTTGGCAAAATCTTCACAGGAGTTTTGCCATGGCTTTTCTGGGGCTGAGAGAGTGTGCATGCATTTTTTAAATTTTTTAATTCTTTTTTAATTTTAATTTTAATTTTAATTTTAATTTATTTATTTATTTATTTATTTATTTATTTATTTTTGGTGCTTTGGCCTGTCAATTGTCTGAGGGACAGCAACCCGGCCCCCGGCTCAAAAAGGTTGCCTACCCCTGGTATAAATGTTATAAAGAAGACAACACAGAAATTGAAAAGGATACATCTTGAAATACAGTAAGATAGTACTTCTCAGGTTGTCTGATGTGGATGGAGGGCAGTATTTTCCCTCCAATATGCCAGGGGCTGGCACCACCCTAGGGACTACCACCCTTGAGTAATAGTGCTGTAAGACACAGCAGCACGAATGTGTTTCATTGCTAAATTATACTCTGCATGTGTTTGGCCACAATGGGTTAAATGCTTTCACTAACATTGTAATGATCTTAACGTATATACAGATACTGCTTCATATCTGACTTGCTTTTTAAATAGACAGTTACTTTGATAATGAACATTCTAATGTGGGAAAAATCAGTAAGAAGAGCTGCCCTCAATGTAGGCCAAAAAAACTCAAAAAACAAAAAAGAAAACTTGCACAATCAGTCAGTTCTAAGCCACTTTATATTATTAACTATTATTTCATCCCACATCTCCACCCTGTCCCTTCTTTAAACATGGGTAAGAATAGGATTACAGAGGTTCATTTATTATTCACAGAACCTTGTGGAGTTAGTGGGTTGAAATGTTGGCATGAGAAATAAGGGAGAATGAAAATCTCAAACTTGGGCCAGGGTTTTCTTTGTTTGGCCAAGGTGTGTGGGTTTCTGATCAGCTGACTGACACTTCCAAACATCATGCCAATGTTTTAAAGCTCTGTGACAGCTTTCAAAACTGAAGCTACCTCAGCATTCTGAAAGAAACAGGGTGAGATTTGAAGGGCAGTCAGTCAGCTTGAGCTCAGGAGTTGGGAAGTGTATGTGTGTGGATCAGCTGTGTGCATGTTGACACTGTGTGTGTGTGTGTATTTGTAAATTTGAGTCTCGTTCTCTCACACACACATGCACAAGAGAGAGAGAGCGCAAGAGAGAGCGGGAGGCAGCTGCACTCTCCATCCAAAAAGCATCCAGACCCACACCCAGAGGAAAGGAGAACATGAGGAGAAGCAGTACCTTGGAGAGAGTACAAGACCTCGTGCAGCTACTCTTGGCTCCATGTTGCAGTGGTTGCTTGGGTTGGTCCCTTTCCTGAGTTGTTCTTGTATGCTGCTCTCTTCCTCTTCCTTCCCTTTTCCCTCCACCTAACCATCTCATTTCTCCCAACCAGTTTAGCAAGCAGAGAGGACAAAACAAAGCCTCATTTTACATTGGCAGCAGCCTTTTTACACTAGTACTCTAGGAAAAGAAATGGAGGAGGACTTAGCAAGGGTTGGAACTTCTCAGGAAAAAGCACAGGAAGGAGTTAAAGAGCTCTGTGAGACAAGTGGTTTGAAACATTGGCACAGGGAATGAGGGAGCGTGGAAATCTCCTCAAACTCAGGCCACACTTTTCAGAGTTTGGCCAAAGTGCATGCATTTCTGACTGTTTAACTCCTCCCTCTGATGTTTTCAAGCTCTTAAGCTCTTGCTGTAGTCCATCTGGGGAGAGCTTCTGCAAAAGAAGTGTTGACCTCTTCTCTCTGTTATAGCTCTTTGGGATTTCTCTGTTGTGGCAAGGAAAGAGAGGAGGGATTGGCACTTCTTTTAGGACCCTCTCTGCTCTCCACATCATGGTAGAGAAATCCCAAAAAGTCACCACACCACCATTCTTTTTAGAAGTATTACCATACTGACCTGTATAAGTCAACTCAATTTTTCTGGGTCAATTTTTTAGCATTTCTTAAAAATTATAGATGAGCATATATGGTAGTCTGCTAAATCCGCCTGCTAAATTAGTCTGCTAATATGCTAAATCAGTCAGGGTTCATTAGTTAATACAATTTTCTTTACATACAATTTGCTATGTATTTTGCCTTTATTAGTATCAATATAATTTAGTTTGACTATTTAACTTTTCATTACTGTCTTGTATGTTACTTGCATGGTCTTTTCTTCAGTTGTTATGCTTTAAGCTGTCAATAGTTAATAAGAATTTCCATGCTATTAACAATGCTAATAGTTATGCTATTAACTATCAATAGTTAGTAAGAATGATGACAATAATACAGTATATTCTGCATTTTCACTGATTTTAAACTCATTTATTGTTTTTCATGATACTGTCTGTTATTTCATTAATTTGTAAAGTGATTTTATTTTTCGCGTGATTCTGGTTCAATAACCACTCTCCATAAACTCACTGGAGCAAAATAAAATAGTGAAAATGAAGAACCCATTATTGAATTTTAAGATTGTAAACTGAACTTTCCCCCAATTAAGGAATATTTTCACTTATTGCTTGTTGGCGGTGGCTCAGCAGTTAAGACTCTGACTCTGATGATTACAAGATCGGCAGGCAGGTCACCAGTGCGAGGCCCAGGTGATGGAGTGAGCTCCCATCACTAGTCCCTGCTTCTGCCAACCTAACAGTTCAAAAGCATGTGAAAGTGCAAGTAGATAAATAGGTACCAAATAGGGAAGGTAACAGAATTACATGCAGTCATGCTGTTGTCTTTGACAATGTTGGCTCTTTGGCTTAGTAATGGAAATGAGCATTGCCCCCATGGTTGGACATGACTTGACAACGTTAACCTTTACCTTTTATAGGCAAAAAAAGCTGCATACTATTTTGGAAAATCCAAAGAATAGGTATTTTCAGGATTTCAAACACTTCACTGCTGTTCAAATTGTCCAATCCTGATATATACTTGTTACACTCCATTTTCCTCTTACATGCGGCTGCTAATTTTTTGTTTCTTTAAAGAAACTGGTTAGGTCACACCTGCTCTGCTTTAGAAATGCCTCAGAATAAACGTCTAAAACAGTTGCTCTACCTTACAGTCCAAGTGTTTTAAAGAAACAGTGAATTTAATTGGCAAAATACCTCAGCAAGCTGTGCCTGCAATTCTGCAATTTTCTGTTCATATATCATTTTTCTGTCAGATACAATTGCCATCAAGTTAAATCTTATTTCACCTTCACTGTACCTAAAAAACAAGAAGAAAGTTGGCATTTAATGCCATCGTTGTAAGACCAGCCACAATACAATGAATAATTTTAGGCACTTTAATACACTATTAGGTCAAAAATCAAGATGGCAACTGAATGATGTCCTATATCCATTTATCATGAAGAACCAGTGATCCAACAACACACAAAAAGTAATGACCATCTCTTCTCAGGCACCAACTTCATAATGTTCTAACAAGTACCAAACATATTAAAGTATATTCTAATATGATTTCTATCATTCTATATGCATCATGACTATTTTGGACTTTAGCTTCCATAATCTATCACTACTGCTCATAGTGACTGGGGCTTCTGGGAAATGAACAACTGTAAAACTGAAAGTTCTCACCCCATGGGTTCTAAGTTAAATCAGCATGCATGTTTGGTTAGTTTACCAATTGTTATTTAAATATTTTTCTAAAGTCAGAAAAGCAAGTGTGACATGGGTGGCAAAGTAGGTTGCAATCATCTCAATTTGTTATAGTTTTGATGACTGAATATTTGATTTGTTATCTATCCAATAATCTGTCTGAATTCTCTGCTGTTCAATATAACTGAGATTGAGATAAGGGTGCAAATGCATGCATGTGTGCATGCTTGAGACTAAGGGCCTCGGCAGACGGCTAATAGAGCTGTCTTGGAGTCAGGGAAGGGGAGGGGCAGCCGCACGCTCGGCGCCCCATCCCTCTCCCAAGGTCGTCCTCGGAGCCGCCGGCCCTCCGCACGGCCGGAGCTCTGAGGACAACCTCCTGCCGCAGCGTCCGGACACACTGCGGCGGAAAAGTCAGCAAAAGTGCGCCGCAAGCTTTTGCGGCGTACTTTCGCTGACTTGTGAAAGGAGCTCCTTTCAGGGGCGGCGAAGGTGTGCCGCAGGATCGAGGCGTGGGGATGCCTCGGTCCCAAGGCGCACCTTCCCAGGGCGGCCCATGGCCGCCAGTCTGCTTAGGCCCTAAGTGCTCCTCCGGGCTCTCTTTCCTTTTATTTGTGCATACTTACAACTGCATTGTTACAATAAGACAACTTGAGACATCCAACAGTTTTTGACTAGAAAATGTTAACTGTCTGCTAAATGAATTCAAAATGTCAGGGTAACCCATGTAAATAGTTGCACAAGTAGGCAGCTGGTAAGGTCCTATGGCTGCTTATTAAGTTGTCCCGAACCCTCCTTTTGGCAGCCGAATGAACACAGAGTTAACTGTTCATTAACTGTCAGAATCAAAATGTCCCTTTGTTAGAAGTAGAAGATTGGCAAATAAAAGTAGGTTTCCAAAACTGACATTCTATAAAAAGACAGACAAATGGGTTGGGGAAAATTAAGCCCATTTCACTTTCACTAGAATTTTAAAATTAAATCTAAGGACTATAGCTTTGCCAGTAAAAAACAGCTCAGCCATAAAATTATAGGTGCTTACTTTTGTATTCGTTTTTCTATGACAGGCCTTACAGCACTGATCCAATCATCTTGATTACATACTCCTAAAATGAAAGCACACAAATATTACTTGTTAACATTTCTACTATTTCTCATGCAGTTCTTCAATACCTGTTCAGCTAAGAAATATTTGTTAGAACAGTGGTGCTTTTTATCCAAGGGACCCCTCTCTACATCTACATGTGGATGTTGTCCTCCCACCCCCCATCATTGTAGTATAAGAATAAAAATATTTTGTTTATTTAGTGTGGGCATTTTCAGTCACACATTCATGTATATTGATATTTTAACATTTTCTAAGGAAATAACATTGTTCAAATTAGAAGAGTTTTATTTAATCCAACACTTAACTCATGTGTACATTTTACACATAAAAAAGTTTGGGAAGAGGAGGTGAGATCAGGACCTCCAATTCTTGCACGTCTCGGGGGTCCTGCCCCACTGTTTGACAACCATTGTATTAGACAATTAAGGGAAATAATCCAGGTAACTTTTGGAGATGATATATGAGTTTATTTCAAATAAATCTCCTGAACGGAATCCAAGCTTGGCCTACTGTAAATGGAACTGCTCTCATGGTAGGCTTTTCATCCATCAAGTAATCTCACTGATGGAAGAGGGGAGAGCACTAGTACTCATTCTCCACTTCTTTAGCCTCCAGTGCCACCTCATATATTACTCTTTCTGACACCACTAAGCTTTCAAATCGGACTTTGGGGAAGTTCAAAGAACTACAATGGGAACTCTGTTAACAGGATGCTCCTGTAGAAATGATACAAGTCTAGTTCCAGCTCACTCATTTTAAAATTAACCTTACATTTATTTAAATCTCAGAGATGCCATATAAAGTATTTTTAAAAATACTACTAACACATTTTTGACATAGCATGAAACCAGCAATGACTACAATAGTTGACCTTTAAAAAAAAAACCTACCAAGATGACTCAATAAGCATTGCAGTTCAATTTTAAAGATGCATTTATTTAAAATTCTCCATTCTTGATAATATGAGGCAAAGCAGACTGGTGGCTTGGAGTGGCTCTTGCCCTTCAGTTGTATATTTGAGGATACAAGAGAGATTTAATTTAGACTTCCTGAGAAAGACTGATGAATACCTGTTCAATTTGGTTTCCTCTCATTCCTAAAAGAAGTATCTTAATGATTGGGTATTTTAGTGGAATACAGATGTTTGACTAAATCCCTATTACATACTATTTTGAAACTATTTAAATTAACGTTGTATTCTGTGGAAATATATATTTATATATGTTAAAAAAGGCTTCATTGTGTAGACACATTGGGCCAGAACAAACCAGCAAGTTAAGCTGCCTTCTGGGCAGCTTGGGGGTGCAGCATTTAAAGCTACATGCTCCCAAGATGCCCGAAAGCCATCCAGAAGCCACTCAGTCAAGCACACAGGGGCAGCTTCAGGATGTAGTTTTTTGTGGGTTTTTCAGGTTGTGTGGCCATGTTCTAGAAGAGTTTCTTTCTGATGTTTCGCCAGCATCTGTGGCTGGCAGATGCTGGCGAAATATCAGAAAGAATCTCTTCTAGAACATGGCCACACAGCCCAAAAAACCATTAAAAAACTATGGATGCCGACCATGAAAGCCTTTGACTTCACAGCTTCAGGATGCTTTGGGAGTTTACATGCCACATGCTGCCAGAGCGCCCAAAAACCACCCTGTGGTTGCAGCTGGGTCACTTAAGGTGGCTTTTTACCAGCGCAAATAGGAGTGGATCTTTTCCGTTCCTATTTGGGTCGGCTCCAGAGTGAATTGGGGCTGTGGCGTGTGCTTGCCACAGCTCTGGAGCAACCAGCTCCAGGGCAGTTCCAATCTGCCCTTTTTGGCCAGTGTGTTCCACACCACAGTTCTCAACCTTTGGTTGTCCTTATATTTCAAGTCCCAGACATCACTGCCAATGGTCAGTAATTCTAAGAACTGAGCTCCCAAACATCAGGAGGACCAAAGTTTAGGAACCTGGTGTAGACCATTTCCCACTGCTTGGCTTACAGAATTTTAAACTGCAGTCTTCTATTATATCCTGATCTCTGAAATGTATTCTTTGTTTTCAGGAAATAAATTTCAAAGCTTAGACATTAATTAACCTTGAATCGTGTGACATTTGTTATTTGGTTTTGTCTTAACTCAGTTTTCATTCTCCAGATACCACAACACAACTAGCAATCCTACTATATGCATTCTGTATGTTTATAGTTACATACGTAACAACCATAAACTCTTCATGAGAAAGCGCAGATTATAACATAGGCTAAATGAAAACTTTACCCAAATCTATTGGGCCTTCCCGTAGACCATCCAGTTCATATAATCTTCCATTTACAGGAACATAGCTGACAAAGTGAAAAGCATCTTCTTCTTTTGTTGTTGACTTTGCATCAAACTCAAACATTTGTTGTCTAAAGGCAAGTGAAAGAGAAGAATAAAAAATAAAATAAAGTATCTTTGGAAAATGGAAGATTTGGAGAATTTTAGTTGTTACCTGGCAAAACTGTTGTGAACTTGTCGAATCACTTCTGAGTTACTTAATGCCAGGCCTTTCATCTAAAATTAAAATGAGAAAATTCATTCAACTGATCATGCACAAGTTCTTTAAAAAGAACAAAACTAACAAAATGTCATGAGCAAATTCTTTTAAAAACAAAGAACAGGTGATCAAAACTAATAGAATAATTTCACATACCGCTGCATCAAAACTTTGAGAAAATTCTTTAAATTCAGCCAGCGTTTCCCCTAAATGGACATCTTGGTGAGTACAGTTTAATAGTACACTTACTATGGCTTGGGTTGCACAAGCATTATTTATTACCTGCAAAGGTGTGAAAAATAGTTTAGTAAAGATCAAATTTATAAATCAAGTTTTATTAACCTCATGTTTATCCACTGCAATCCTTACTTGACAGAATAGCAACACAAATACTTCATACAACTATAATCTTGCCTCTGTATCCTCTGCAGATGTGTGCATCTACAAACACCTCTTACACATAATGGTTTACTCTGTGTTTTTCATTTGGAAAACAAATTAAAACTGCTGACCTATTACCCTGAACATGAAAGACATTATAGATACACAGGCCATACTTCTGTCCAGTTAACAAAAACTATTATGTTAGCGTTACTTAAGTAGCATTTCTTGTATAAGAAAGCTGTAATCTTCTTCAGCAGTACAGGCTAGGATTCAAAGTACTACTTCAGTCATAATCAGCACCTAGTTACAGGTTAAGTTCTTCTTACTTTAAAATAAAATTGACAAAAAAACTTTTAGCATCAAAACCAGCCTTTCTAAACAACAGCTTCCTATTTATTGCTTGCTATAAATAAATACAGAAGACTTTAAGATGCTATTTTTGCATTTTAACTAAGAGTTACTTGACAGTGCAATTCTATTCAAGTTTACTAACTGAGCCCCACTACATTCAATGGGCCATACTCCCAATAAATGGGAATAACCAAAAGATTACTAGTGAAGTAGAGATGAAACATTGGGGCTATGCAAATAGGTGGCTTTGGGCCGCCCCTGCTAGTGGTGGATCGGGGTCGTGGCAACCGCACATCAGGAGCCTGATCCTCACTTTTGCTGCCCCTAAAAGGCCGCCCTAAGAGCCAGCGCTGCAACTCTTCCAAGTGCTTTTGGCGCAGCGTGTCTACACGCTGCACTGGGAGAGCACCCTGACGCTGTGTGCCGTGTGTATGGGCGCTTTGCGTCAGAACAGCATCAGACTGGGCTTGGGGCAGCAGGCGTGTGTCTGCCCTTCCCCAATTCCATCCCCAGGCCAGCCCTTTAGGCCAGTCTGCAACACCCCTATGTCTTTAGAATTATGAAAGAAAGTAATCATTATCAATCATTATCAGGAAATCAAGTATGCCAAGTGACCTAGCTCTTCTAAGAAATACCCTACAAAGAAAAATGAAGATCTTAAAAGAGCAGTGATAATAAAGTGATATGCACGTTTTTCAATTTTATTTATTCTAGGTTATTAAAGAAGTAGGACAATGCTGGATTAT
This sequence comes from Phrynosoma platyrhinos, assembly GCA_020142125.1. Taxonomy (NCBI): domain Eukaryota; kingdom Metazoa; phylum Chordata; class Lepidosauria; order Squamata; family Phrynosomatidae; genus Phrynosoma; species Phrynosoma platyrhinos. The sequence goes on from CM034706.1 coordinate 149,705,033, forward strand.
AAAAATGAAAAAGAACAAGCTACTACTGCCAAGTGTAAGACACATTAGCAAAGTAAAAGACTGGAAATCTCAAACCTACAGACTTTTCCTAAAAGACATCCCATTTGCCTGGATTAACAGATCTTTCTATGACCTGTTCCGTTTTTAATGATGGACAACATAATTTTAAAACAGATGCAAAATATATACTAAGACAACTAAGGGCCTTTGCAGACTGCTAGAAATAGTACAAACTGGTCCACTTTAATTGCCCTGGCTCAGTGCTAGGGAATCATGGGAATTGTATTTTTTTCTGAGACATTGAGCCTTCTCTATCAGAGAGCTCTGGTGCCACAATAAACTACAGTTCCCATGATTCCCTAGCACTGAGTCAGGGCAGTTAAAGTGGACTCAATTTGCACCATTTCTGGCAGTCTGCAAAGGCCCTAAGATAAGATAAGGAGAAAAAAACAAAACAAAAGGGAGATAGGAACAAACTAAGAATTATGAATGCAACAGTACAATGGCTTGTGAGGAAAGATAAAGAAAATTACTACAAAGACCAATGCAGAGAAATAGAAGACCACAACAAAAAGGAAAAAACAAAGATCTATTTCACAAGATCCAAGAAATCAAAGGAAAATTCAAACCAAGGACCGGGAGGATCTATGACAATAAAAATAACATAAAGATTCTAAAATGCAAAGATAAACAACTCAGCACAAAGGTTAGAATCATAAATGCCACTGTATTCCCCATTACCATGTATAAATGTGAGAGCTGGACATTTAAGAACGATAATAGGAAGAAAATCAATGCATTTGAGATGTGGTGCTGGAGAAGAGTGCTGAAGGTCCCATGGACAGCCAAAAGAACAAACAAGTGGGCCCTAGAGCAGATCAAACAGGAAACCTCCCTGGAAGCTAAGATGAACAAACAGAGACTGTCGTACTTCAGATGCATCATGAGAAAAAAGGACTCTTTGGAAAAAACAATAATGCTGGGGAAGGTGGAGGAAAGTAGGAAGATAGGAAGGCCACATGCCAGACAGATGGACTCTGTTAAGGAGGTCATGGGTATGGGGTTGCAGGAATTAAACAGAGCAGTGGAGGTCAGATAGTCTTGGAGATGTCTCATCCATAGGGTTGCCAAGAATCAAGATCGGCTCAAGAGCAGTTAAACAAAACTGCACACACAAAAAATATTATCCCATATCCTCTATATCAGACAGTAAACCAGTTAATACAGTCTGGAGGAGATCTGCTTCAGAATGGGGTTGGGGACACAAACCAAACCATAGCCACTGAGTAGTCAGAATTGTACTTATGTAATCTACTTTGATTCTAATTTATTTGATTTCTACTTACTACTCTATCACTGATCAAAGGCAAATATCAAAAAATGGGTAAAAGTGAATGCTAGTCCAACAATTTTAATGACTTACAAATAAATGCTTGTGTACTGTAGATGTCATGTCTTTGTACCTAGCTATGATCAATGACTGGAAAACAGTGTCCCACAAAATATAAGGATTCAAGTTGCATTCCTATGCATGCTTATCTAGAAGTAAGTCCAACATGAACTTAATAGGACTTAGTTGTTTGTGGATAAGATCACAAGACTACATCCTATATAAGTAGCAGGGAGGCCAAATTTCTATAAGTGTGCATATGAAACTAATCACATTGTAGTTTGCCTGCCAAAGATACACTCAAGAATTCCAGACAATATTAATAGGCTAGTTATCAGTAATAGTTCATTAATATAGAAACTGCCACAATTAGAATAAAATAATTGGGCCATCTAATCCAGCATTGTCTACACTCACTGGTAGAATATCTTTAGTTTCAAATGAGTCTTTCCCAGCCCTAAATGGTGATCCAAGAGTGCGAACCCAAAGACATGTTTGCCAAGTACTTGTTGTATTGCTGAACTACTGCTCTACTCATTAGTGTTTTGGCATGTATACATGCATATAAACAATATTTAAAGTTCACAATGCAAAGATATGATATGCCACATCAGAGTATTAAACTCGACCCAAACACCACCTAGATGACATGTTAAGTTTCTTCCTAAAAGGTATAGCAAATAGACCGTAACCCACTATGAATAGCTAAAAGCCGTCAATTAAATTCATATTTGAAACACAAAAACATGACTAGCAGTGCCTAATCTGAAATTTAAATTTAAAGATTTAAATATTGCCAATTCACAGAACAAACAACATTCCACAAACATCTATCACTTAAAAACTGCCCTGAGGGGCCTTGATGGCATGAAAAGCAGCACGTTTGATATATGTCTCAAAAATTAGAAATGAAGGTTTTTTCAAGAGAAGTTATGGGACACAAATTCAAAAATATGAAAGAAATCTTAACTGATACATCAAAAACAATATATGCAATCTCAAAAAAAATTGACATAATTTAGCCTACTGAACTGTAAATAGAACACCTAGGTTTTATATATAATTGAGAAGAGATCAACTAATAGGAATACAGAAACTTATTTTATCATATTCATGCTAGTCCTAGCAAAAACCCTATCACAACATGGTTTTGGTGCCATCAGGTGTCACTTTCTGTGAACTGCTAGTCTAAAAAGGCTTTATTCTGCAGATTTTTTCAAACTACACTGGAATGCAGTGTTCCCAAAATAATGACTACAGTATTTAGGACCCAGAAAATACATGCTTTCTTTTAAACAAAGTTAATTCCAGTTTATTTATTTTATTTTTTAAAAAAATCTTGATATTTTTGTTGTCCTACCTGGGAAAAAAGTTATCTGATTTCAGTAGTTATCTAGACAAAGATTTAAAATCTAACCCCATCAAGAAACATCATGGCCCAGTGTTACAACTCTGTTACAAATGGCTTCTCCACCTAGGAATTACTGCTTCAAAGAATTCAGAATAGGAGAAGGGGAGAAAGGATGAAATCCTGACATCTAATAAACAGGGCTGAATAAGATATTCTCTTTTATGCATTCTCACAAAATCCCAAATTTATTATACATCATAATTTTTAAGGAAAGTTAAAAAAGCATGGTCTGAATTCTATTGTTTGCCCCATCTAGACTAGACCTATTGATTTCACGGGATTTGCCTTCGTGTGACCCCACTGTTGAACAACTGATTCAATAGGTTTATTCTCTTTGTGACTAACCAATAGGATTCCAGCCCTTGTTTTTTACACATTTTGACCAAGCACACAATGAAACCAAGAAAAGGCGATTTTTGTCCCAACAAGGAGATACTGATCTTGTAGAAAGCACAAGTAAAAGCAATAGAAGCAAAATGTATCTCCTTGTAACAGCTGATGGAGGTGTGTGTTAGTGGAAGATCACAGAGATAATGGCTGCCAAAATTCCTTGACGTTCTTACTATGTCAGAAAATCATGCTTTTTTACTTCAATTTCCACTGAGCTGTACAAAAACACTGAACCCACTCCACACCACCTGAAAATGGACAAATTTAAGTTTTTATTCCAAATGCCTGTGAAATCCAGCATACATTATGTATTATATGTTATCTCTCTTTGAAAAAAATTATTCTTGCAAATCAAACCAAAATAAGATGTACATTGATTTGGATTAAGTAACATGAAGATTTCTTTCTACTAGCCTTATTTTATTTCTGGAAAAATGTATTACAAAGTGCCCAAATAAAGAATATTTGAAGAGCTGTGTATTACCAGCTTCAGAGGATTAAGAAATCTTCTCCATAAATTTGCTGACAATCTTCTTCCAGCCAAATCGGATGCATGTGGTGCAACCAGAGCAGTGGTTCTCAGTGGGTAATATGCTCCCCCCCCCCC
>CM034706.1:149720155-149743044 GCA_020142125.1 Phrynosoma platyrhinos
ATTCAACTTCAGTCTGTTTTCCCTCATCCAATCCATTACCGCTCTGAGCCAGTCATTGAGAGTGAGAGACGCCATCTGAAGTCTGAGATGATGATCTGGTCATGGAGAGATATATCTGGGTGTCGTCAGCGTACTGAAGACACTGCACTCCATGCCTCCGGATGATCTCACCCAGCGGCTTCATATAAATGTTAAATAACATCGGGGACAGGATGGCGCCCTAAGGGACGCCACAATTAAGCTCTATTTTGGAAGAGCAACTGTCCCCGAGCCTCACCCTCGGATCTGCCCGAGAGGAAGGAACAGAACCACTGCAAGGCAGTGCCTCCAATTCCTAACTCTCTCAGGCGATCCAAGAGGATGTCATCATCTATCGTGTCAAAGGCCGCTGAGAGATCCAAGAGCACCAGCAGGGTCACACTACCCCTGTCGATAATCAGGTGGAGGTCATCGGTCAGAGCAACCATGGCAGTCTCCATTCCAAATCCTGTTCTGAAGCCGGTTTGAAATGGATCAAGATAATCAGTTGTAGGCTGTAGTTATCTGGTGTAACTGGTGAGGATCATATACTCTGCATATGCTCAGACACATTCCTTATTGCATCACAGATTCCAGGACTCAGCAGTGGTATTGACATAAGTTCTTCCGATGGATCTAAGTTCAGCCATAAGACTTCCTGAGTTGTCTTGGCCAGTCTTCTGACTGCCTAATCTATCTCTTGGGGTTGTTGTGCAAATAAATGGGATAAGGTTATATATACCTTCATGAATAAAGGGAGGAAGGATTAGATATAAATGAAATAACAGTAGCTGACAGTCCTGCGCCCATTTCTGTTTTATAATGTATGATGTATTGGTATATACCGTATTTTCCGGCGTATAAGACGACCCGGCGTATAAGACGACCCCCCATTTTTTCCAGCCAAAATATAGAGTTTTAGCACCTCTATCCTCCTTATCCTTATACCTGGCGTATAAGACGACCCCCCCACTTTAACCACAGATTTTGCAAGTTAAAAAGTAGTCTTATACGCAGGAAAATAAGGTACTTATATTTAACACATGGACTCCATTGTCACTGTTGTCTTTTTAGTCAGTGTGATTTTTTTTTTTTTGAGAAGTTTAGACTTTTTGTTATTCAGAATATTTAAGAGTGGGGAATTGAATGGACTACATTTCTGTTAAAGCAAATTATGAACCTTCTATGTAATGTGAGGATTGTGAGTTTTAAATTTTACATCTGCATACCTGCTAAACATCTCAGGTTTATGGCACTGTCATGAAGCTGTGAACTTTTGAAAATAGGTGTTTTTTTCCTGATTAGTAGGTCTGGCTACAGAACAAAGGATACAGAAACATATTTGAAATGGTTTTCTTCTGTGTATCTTTTCCCCAGAAGGCTCCTGACATTGACAAGCAATGGAAGAAGAAGTAAGTCAGATGCAGCCCTGTGATGAAAAGCAACTGCCAAACTCAGAGGGTGGATTTGTATGGCAGGTTACTGACATGAATCGATTGCGTCGTTTCTTATGTTTTGGTTCTGAAGGAGGTACTTACTACATCAAGGAACAAAAATTGGGCATCGAAAATGCTGAGGCTCTGCTGAGACTTATTGAAGATGGCAAAGGGTGTGAAGTGGTGCAGGAAATAAAGACGTTCAGTCAAGAAGGCAGGGCAGCAAAACAGGAGCCTATTTTACTGGCACTTGCCATTTGCTCACAGTGTTCTGATGCAAAGACAAAACAAGCAGCTTATAAAGCTGTCTCTGAAGTCTGTCGCATACCAACCCATCTCTTCACTTTCATCCAGTTTAAAAAGGATCTGAAGGAGGGCATGAAGTGTGGCATGTGGGGTCGTGCTCTGAGAAAAGCTGTTGCTGAGTGGTATAATGAAAAGAATGACATGGCTATTGCCTTGGCAGTGACAAAATACAAGAAAAGAAATGGCTGGTGTCATAAAGATCTTCTAAGATTGTCTCATCTAAAGCCTACAAGTGAAGGTAATGACCACTAGAAATGTTTGATAAAGCAGTAGATGTCTGCAGTAAACATTTAATGTCTGTTAGACAAGAGAGAGGAAGGGATGAAAGTAAGACCAGAGCTTGGAAGAGCTAATTGTTGGAATTTCTAGGCATCTTGAAGGATTCTGGGAGCTGTAGTTCAAAAAAATCCAAGCCAAGTAAGGGTGGAAACCTACATAAAGCTGGGGAATTACTGTTGCCAGGTACCAATTTAACATTGTAGAAAACAGGTATAGCTTTGGAAGTTAGTCTGGCATGTAAATATATGTGTAAATGCAATGGTTTAGCCACTTAGATTTAAGTATTTAGGCAAAAGTGTGGCTCCTCGATTTTAACAGATTTTTCACTCTCACTCATTCTGTTACTGGTTCCATGAAGATTTTGCAATGTGTGACACAGAAGGAGAGGAGCCATAGCTGGGAGGTTATCAGATTACTAAGGATGCCATCTAGATGAGCCATCCAGTGTATAAATGTATGGCAAGGCAGAAACAGTTTGAACCTCACAATAATTAATTTGAAAGAAGGAACAATCTTCTTGTATCAGGTTCTGGGACATTTTGTAGAATATAAATGGAATCATTGCAGTTTGTGCCTTTGACTCCTAAGCACACAGATAATTTAGAAGGATGTTTTAGAAAGTAGCAGAGATCCAGGAGAAGTATTGGTGTCATATTACTCTTGCCTTCTCTCAAATATAAATCATTAGCTGATGCAACTGAGGGGGGTTGCAGACTGCCAGAAATAGTGCAAATTGAGTCCACTTTTAGGGTTAGGGTTAGGGCTAGGGAATCATGGGAACTGTATTTTAGTGTGGCACTAGAGCTCTCTGACAGAGAAGGCTCAATGTCTCAGAAAAAAAACAATTCCTATGATTCCCTAGCACTAACCCTAACCCTAAAAGTGGACTCAATTTGCACTATTTCTGGCAGTCTGCAACCCCCCAAAGACAGTTTCTATCCTAATTTTAGTCAGAGGTTAGGTTGAATGGATCTAAATAATCTGTTTTATTTAAAAGCGTAGTTTACTTCACTGCCTTGATGAGAAAAGTGAAGTTTGAACCTATCAGTTCTAGAGATAGAGACAGAACTTCCTTTAGGAGAGTTTTATATCTCCCTCCTTAAGATGAAGATATTCCCTGAAAAAATGTAACATGCCTTCTGTTGAAAGCTTTACATGAACAGGCTACTGTTAAGTAAATTGTGTCAGTGGGTTCACTTTTAAAGGTCATCTTTAATTGTTTTGATGTTTTACTTTTCATCTTGAAAAAGTGAGGAGTGTCAAAACCAAACTGATTTCCTAGGCTTGATCAGCAGTAAATAGGAATTTACTGTATAATGATATATTTTTTTATGGTCAGAAGCATTCTGGGATTGCAAAATAAGAACCTCAAAGGTCCTTTCCAAATTTTTATGTCCCCCTGTTTTTGATAAAAACTTTGCTGGTGATGTAGGATCATGTTTACTTTCTTCTGGCTTTTTCAATACTTTGAATAGAGAAAGTCATGGAGACTTACATAAAGCTAGAATGTATCCCTGTGTTTCATTTTTTTTCCAGTATAAAATAAATTTATTTTTTGTTGGTAATTACACACATATTTATATAAGAAAAAAATTAATAAAAACTTGCAACAAAGTTGTCCAATACATTAGTGTGTATGTCATTGTGTTCCATAGCATTGTTCTTTCCCCTTCCATCCCTCCCAACCCCGTTAAGAATATTTTTAATTGTGGTTTGGTTTATAATCAAGCATCCGTTTGACATATTCTTCTTTGGACTTGTGATATTAGCGTTCATCCAAAAATTACTAATCCTAGTAAGAGTAATTACATACTGTGCTGTATTCATATACATATAAAACATGAATGAGTTAAACCAGGGGAAACAAAAGCTAAATTAATAATATAAAATACTCTCCCCTTTTAACTGTTTTTCATCTTCATCTGCTTGTTTTGATTTCCTGGGAGTTTCAAAGCAAATATAAGTTGTGAAAACCTATATTTGGCTATTCATTTAATTGCACAATAAAACTGTTTTCTTTTTTTGCTTTATTAGCTCCCTCTAGTTTTGAAATTACAGATTATGGATCTAGAAGAGAACAGTTTTTGAAGCCTTTAAATTGACTTCATTTCAAAATAAATATATAATGTGGAGTTTGAAATTAATAATGTCAATGGAAAACAGTTTGGGAGAACATGCCTCTGTTTGAAAATATCCTATTAAGAAACCGTTATGCAACAATTATTAAATAGAATTGTTTGTTTTTTTTCAACAGGCCTTGCCATAGTCACTAAGTATGTAATGAAAGGGTGGAAGGAGGTCCAAGAGGCGTATAAAGACAACAAGCTTTCTGCTGAAACTGAAAAACTGCTGAAGTATTTGGGGGCAGTGGAAAGGGTGAAACATACAAAGGATGAATTGGAAGTGATTCATTTGATAGAAGAATTTAGTTTAGTCAGGGAACACCTCCTGACAAGTCATTTGAAATCTAAAGAGGTAAGTATACAAGCATTAATATTTTGCATCACAATGGGTCATCCTTGGGGCTAAGCAGACCAGCAAAAAAAGGCAGCATTTTGGTGGCTTGGGCGCATGGTAACTGTCTATCCTGACTCTGCCCCCAAACTGGTGTCATGCCACCCACCCATCTAGATGGCGGGCAGCGTGGGAACACTCCTGCAGTGCAGCAATTACACACTGTGTGCTGCAGGAATGGCAGCAGTGGCGAAAGGGGCACCTTTTTTTCCAGCATAAAAAGGAGCAGCATTTTGCCGGTTCTCTTTGTGCCGGAAAAACACTGGATCAGCCTTCAGAGCGATCTGTTTCAACCCCTTACTTTATTCATTTTGTGTACTCTGTTAAAGTCCTCTCTTCCTGTAACACTTTAGAACAGGGGTAGGCAACCTTTTTGAGCCGGGGGCCGGGTTGCTGTCCCTCAGACAATTGGGGGGCCGAAGCACCAAAAATAAATAAATAAATAAATCTTTTTAAAAAAATTAAGAATATGCATGCACACCAGAAAAGCCATGGCAAAACCCCTGTGGAGATTTTGCCAAGAAAACCCCAAGAACAAGTAATAACAACAATAATCAATATCATCATGGCGGGCGGCGGCGGCGGCGGCAGGACCTGCCTGGGGCCGGTCCAGAGGCCTCAGGGGGCCGCATCCAGCCCCCCCCCCCCCCCCCCCCCCCCCCCCCCCCCCCCGGGCCTTTGGTTGCCTACCCCTGCTTTAGAAGTTGTTATGTATAGGTAACTTGGCAAAGGTTATTAATCAATAGTTGTTCCTTAATTAGTTATGCACAAAATACTTTCATATTTAAATACCATGGCTTCTCCTTTTCTTCCCTTGCTCTTTTAATCTCAATCCATACAAGGTATGGAAGGCATTGCTCCAGGAGATGCCCTTAACAGCAACACTGAGAAATCTGGGAAAGATGACAGCGAACTCTGTTCTTGAACCAGGAAGCCCAGAAGTAGCAATAGTTTGTGAAAGATTAAGAAATGAAAAACTTTTGAAAAAGGTAATGATCTGTTTGTGTAACTCTGATGCACTTGGTTTACCAACTTATAAAATTGATTTAGTAGACAGAGCAATGCTGAAGATGATATGCATTTACAACTGATAGAGAATTACTTCTCATTTCTGTGTTACAAAACTTGACTAATGGGAAGTATGTTGGCTGTGCAAAAGCCATGGATAGTGAGATCCCATCTCTGTGATTTTTGGGATTAAGGGACATTGTAATTTAATGAAAATAAGAGTCTTATGCTAGCTTCACCTTTCATATTAAAAATTATGATGTTGAAAGTGCAGTCTGCTCTCCTTATCCATGGATTATTTATCTACAGATTCAACCATCCACAGTTTGAAATATTGTAAAATATCTAAATTCCAAAAACCAAACCTTGATTTTGCCATTTTATATAAGGAACACCATTTTACTATGCCAGTATATTTAATGGGACTTGAGCATCCATGGGTTTTTGTATTCATTGGGTGCCTTGGAACTAAACCCCAGTGAATACCAAGGGCCAACTGTACTACAAATATTGTGCAATATGTCACCAGGAAATTGGTTCATTAAGGAAAAGCTCAGGATTAAAAAAGAAGGGCGCAAAATGCAGAGAGTCTGACAATATATTATGATTTTTGCACATGTCATACAACATACCTCTAGTGAGCTAGAAAAATTTCTGTCACAAAAGTTATAGGTCTTGTGCATGATTAGTCAAAATTACAGTTGTAAAGACAAATGTATTTTTCTTTAAAAATCTTTTTATTTCAGCTTTTTTTGTCCCATTAGATAACTCAGTAAACATAACTTTCATATTCTTTTTTTTAGGCTCGAGTACATCCATTCCATATCTTGGTTGCGCTAGAAACCTATAAAGGAGAACGTGGCTATAGGGGAAAACTTCATTGGCAACCTGACAAGGATATTTTGGAAGCTCTTGATGAGTCATTTTACAAGACCTTCAAGGTAACTATTGTTAATGTGTAGATGCAGGCATGTACAGTGTTTTTAACATCATGTGGATAAATTTAAAGTTTTTTCTTAAATCTTCAGTTTTTGAAATATCTCTTTAGACAAGTGTTGAATGGGCAGACTGTTAGAGAAGTATTAAAAGCTGATAATAAAAATTTAATACCAGCATGCCTAAAGTTCAAAATAACATGGAAAACTAATGTTTTATGATCCAGAGCTGTAAGTGCCCTACTGTTTCAATCCATTTTTTTTTTTATTTTCTCCCTGCTATCTCTTCTTAGGTGGTAGAGCCAACTGAGAAGCGTTACTTGCTAGCAGTTGATGTCAGCGCCTCTATGTCTCAAAAGGTTTTGGGTAGTGTGCTGAATGCTAGCACAGTTGCTGCAGCAATGTGTATGGTAAGAGACATTACAGGCTTGCCTGATACTTTTGATCCAAATTTGAATGTGGGAATGACTTTGTGCCCTTTCAGCTCAAAAGATGCTCTCTGTCTTCAAACCTATGTAGATCACACCAGAAAACTATCTTGTGTACTCTAAGAAATTTTTCCTCATGGTTTCAAGAAAGATAAAGACAGGTTTGGAAAATAAAAAAAGTTAAAGGAGATAAATGTTCTCTAAGATAAATATTCAAACATACTTTTCACTTGTTTCAGCCTATTAAAAACTGAACTTTCTGAAAGTATGCAGATAATCCTACATGTTTTCAAGGATATGATGTCCCTTAGCGAGGGTTTTAAAAAAAAATAGTGAGTGGGCAAGCTCCTCCCCCTTGTATCCCCCAAATGTCTGATTATAGTGCATATGTTCTAGACTCAAGCTGATGGGACTCAAGATGTCTTTAAGCATGGGAATATTTTGTGAGAGGATGGTGACTTGTCCTCTTCCTGTTTCCCACATTGTCTACAATTTCAGTCATGTTGTTCTTCCACCTACAATTTCAGTCATGTTGTTCTTAATGCAAATCTGCCACCCTTTCATTTTTCCAAGTTATATCTGGAAACAAGGTAGCTTTGGAGCTTGCTCACTCCTCTTTTGCTAGAGCATATGCTTTGGCCAAAATGGTGCAGTTTGAGAACCTTCTGAATCAAGACACAAAGGAGCTATCTTGAAAGCACTTCCTCTCAAAACTTCAGCAGCGGCAACAAAAGTGAGGCCAGTGACAAGGTCCAAAGAGAGTGATAGGGTTTTGGGAAGGGTTGTGGAGAGAGAAGTGGAGTAGAAGAGTGAAAGGAAGAGATTGCATAGCATTGGGGACTGCTGAATGTCTTAGACCAAGGGTAAGCAACCTTTTTGAGCCGGGGGCCGGGTTGCTGTCCCTCAGACAATTGGGGGGCCGAAGCTAAATAAATAAATAAATAAATAAATAAATAAATAAATAAAAATATTTTAAAAAAAATTTAAAAATATGCATGCACACTCTCTCAGCCCCAGAAAAGCCATGGCAACCCCCCATGGAGATTTTTCCAAGAAAATCCCAAGAACAAGTAATAACAATAATTAATATCATCATGGCGGGCAGCAGCGGCGGCAGGGGGCAGCAGGTGGCGGCGGCGGGATTGGCCCGGGGCCAGTCCAAAGGCCTCGGGGGGCCTTATCCAACCCCCGGGTCTTAGGTTGCTTACCCTGCCTTAGACAGAGAATATCCTTTGGTCTTCTACCAAAACAAAAAAGGCAGAAAACATGTAAATGCAGTAACATAATGTCTGTTTTTTCTCTTTTATTTGACTTTTTCCATCAGGTTGTTGCACGCACTGAAAAAGATTCACATATTGTTGCCTTTTCCCATGAAATGGTCCCTTGTCCAGTGACTGAGGACATGACTTTATCTCAAGTGTTAAAGAAAATGTCTGAGGTATTTAAAACTTTGTTTTATTTAACTGTAATCTTGTATGTGAAAACAGTTTTAAAATATGAGCTGTGAAAAAAGAAAAAAGTATTCTGCATCTTTTTCATTCATCTTGAGCGGGATAAGAGGATCGAGCTGGGATTCACTGCTTGGCTGTGTATCTTCGATGGTTACACATTCATAACCCCCCAATAGAACTCTAGCCAATGTGATGTGATAAGGATTGTTTTATTGTATGTAGACCATTCGCTTTCCCATTGCTGTCTCTTGTGTCAGATCCACATTTATTCTGGAATGGTGGAAAGAAAAGTAATAGATCTTTCAGGTATGGAACATCTAATTACTGATTATATTGCTAATCAGCATTTCTTCTTCATCCTAGATTCCAATGGGTGCCACTGATTGTTCTCTCCCAATGCTGTGGGCTCAAAAGGCAGGTGTAGCTGTTGATGTCTTTATTGTCTTTACGGATAATGAGACGTTTGCTGGAGATATTCACCCTGCCACAGCATTGAGGCAGTACAGAGAGGTATATATCCTTTTTGTATAATGACATTTTTTTTTCTGTATAAATTGCATGACTCAGTTTCCAGGATTTTGTGTGTTGTTTTTTTTTTTTAAAAAAATTAAATACTACAAAGGGGGTAAAAGTCTGCATAAATGATTGTGCCTGACAAACACTATTTAAAATGATTCTGTTAAACAATTTGTATATTAAATTATTTTAAAAACTTTTTTGCATCACACTTCAGCCCACTCAGAAGTATACTTTGTCTTTGTGGCAGCTACAGGCAATCCATTGTTACAACTTGTAACAGAGGCTGTGCTAGAAGGAAAGTCATCATTTGGGGGTATGTTTACCAGGAGATTGCTAGCCAGAAATGTCAGTCATCTAGGCAAAGAGTCTGAGACACTAGATGTTCCATACCTCTGAGATTTGGAGGTAGGTGCTGAGCCAAACCAGGCTGAGTGCCTGTAGCTGCCACAGCAAAGGTTGGAAGACTTGGATTCTATGAATAAATTATGCAAGAATATACTGAAACTATTTTCCCCTTTGTTTTTGTTTTTTTTAGAAAATGGGTATTCCATCCAAACTGATAGTTTGTGGAATGACATCCAACAGCTTCACCATTGCAGATCCAGATGACAGAGGGATGTTAGATATTTGTGGTTTTGACACAGGAGCACCAGATGTCATTCGAAACTTCACTTTGGATTTGATATAACTCTTGAGCATCTGCTTTCCTCAAGTTACCAGCTGAAGACTTTGATCTGAGACCTACCAATTGAATTGACTGTTTGTTCTAACTCATGGCTGAGTTTGAGGCATTAGTTGGAATGTTTAACATTTTAAAGGGGATATAAAGATGGGCAGAGGCAAAATCACTTCTGGTAAGAGTGTGCAACTCTGCTGGTACACAGTTAAAAATAGCAATGGAATGCCTTTTAGAAATAGCTATGTAAACAGTGTATGCTTCTAATTTTTTTATAATAGCTTATCTTTAACAAGGTATTCCAATGCTATAGACTTTATTTTCCAAGAATAATTTTACTCTTTTACTCCCAGGTTGGGAAGTGATTTCAATGTTTTACATTGTGTTGATAACTGTTTCCTTGCATAGTTTTTATTCATTATATTGACAAGGAAAAGAGAGGCCAGGTCTGCACTATAGGTTACCTCACTTCTATCAATGCGCATTGGCTCGCATTGCTTATAGCACATTTATGTCTGGCAACTTGCTGCTTTTAGTACTTATGTTAGGGAATTCTGTATCTACAGATATTGAGGTGTTTTGGGACAACTGGTTTGTTCTAAGGGATATGTGGGCATAGTCTCTATTTAGTTCCTAAATCCTTTTTTGTTTCCAAGCAAGTCTTTCAAGAATCACGTAATTTTGTCATCATGCTTTACGTTCCTACTGATTTAGGAATAAGTTACGGGGGTTCACTAAGATCTCTTGTGTAAGAAAATTATGTTTCTATTTCTTTTAATTTGTAGAAAAATGGAGACAAAGAAGAGGATGTGCATATTTATATTGTGGTAAACAGAAGTAGGAAATAGAATTAGACTTTAGCCCTATTTATATGTTACTTGTGTGTTTGGTAGTCCCATGAAGTGACATGCTTCTAAGCCCTACCCTCTGTCCACATGTTGAATGTAGATATTTGCAAAGGAGTCTCCCTGCCATGTGTGAACAATTGCTCACATGCAGGGTCTACACACAATTGTAGATATCATCCCTATTGTGTGGAGTTCACATGTGAGCAACTCTTTATACATAGGCATTTCTTTCTAGATTGTTCTGCTTGAAACATAAATATCAGAGACTGGGACTAGCTGAGGGATGTGAAATTAGGAGCAAGTCTAGAAGAGTAACCCTCCATCTGTTTCACTACAGGACTAACCCTATATGTGGTTAACACATGGAGAAGGATCGTGAAGCAACTTTATGTCTAATGAAGTTGAGCCGATACAGTTCTTAGATATGTTATGTGCAGTTAGGCCCGTGAGAAACATGTTACAAGTACCTTCAGTCGTCAGTAAAGTAGTAGTGCAGAAAAAAACGTAAGAACCAATCCTGGTGTTTTTCACCTCTGTACTGTACTATAAAGAAATATCTATAGGAACGTGTTAGACCATGTGACTGTGATAGAGGTACAAAAGCTTCACATATTTTAAAAGGGGAAAGCTATGGCAAAAATGTACTGGGTAGGTTGTGTCCATTGTTTATGTGAATGGAAGGCAGCTTATGCAATTGATCTTTTCCTCTGAGTCCTCTCCCCTGCACTCTTTCAAAACCATCTGTAGGAAGTTCAAAGTCCCTCCTAAATAATGGGAGCAGTCTTATATGGAAATGTAGAGTGAATGTTTTGCCCCCTAAAATTCAAGCAGCAGGTCTTTGCCCCCAGGGGAGCTCTGCTCGTAACAAAACAAAAACAAACCTCATCTGAATTAGGAGATAACCTCCTTGCAGTGCATCCTGAGATGGCACAGGCCCTCTCTATTGGGGAACAAGTAGGAGAAGAGCAAAATTAGTTGCACTAGCTGCCTTCTGCTTCAGGAACCATTGCATAGAACTTGATCTAATTTGGCTTTTTTTGTTTTTGAGGTGAATATGTTGAGAGCATAAGTCAGGATGCTTTCTGGCACAACCTACTGTGAAAGGAGTGGGAGATGCACAAGGGCAGCTAATGGAGGGGTTTTTAAGTATTGTTCAAACCCAGTTTCCTTCATTGAGGTTGTGTAGATGTTCAACATACTGAACTCTTTGCCTTTACAGAGCACTTGAATTAATCAGTTCAACAGGTAAAGCAGAAATAGTAAATATATTGAAGTCCTTAAATATAATAGATATAATGCAAAATAATGGTTTTTGTCATTTAGTTTGGATTATTTTGACAAATTTCTTTCAAGTGCATTTGGGAAAATACTTCTTTCAAAAAGTGATCTTATTTGAAAATTAAGCATAATTGTAGCCAGGGGATTATACAGTACAGTAGCCACTCCCAATTCACAAGGGATCTGTTCTGGACCACCCCCCCCAGTGAAAATGGCGGCTCACAAATATTTGAGCCCCATTCAGAATAATGGTGTGCGTGCCCGTGCACTGCCATTTTATCCCTCCCCACTAGTCCCTCCCGCGAAGAGCGAGAATGCAGACTCATAGTCTGCGAACGAGGGAGGGACAACTGTACAATTGCTAGTCTTATACTTTTTATAGTCAGCTACTTATACAGGACTCAGCCTGGTAATCATTTGCTTTGGATGGTAGTTAACCAACATTGTAGCAACCGTCATTTTCTTATTTCAGTCAAAAATGTTTGCACTGTATTATAAGAGATATCTACTGTAGGCATTTACATTTTTCCACAACTAGAACATTGTTTGAAAGGTTTTTCCCCTGGTGCTTAAAATTGCCTAGAGAAATTGTCCTAACACATTTTTTTACTAGTACCTAAAATAACACATATCAGCTAGAATGTGCAGTTGTTGCAGGATGTGCACCATAGAACTTGATACTATGTATATAGTGAGATGTGCTTAATATAGTTGATGGGTTAGAAGAATATTTGATTAAATTTTGATGGAAAGGGTGTCCAATTAATTGGAAAACACCCTTAAAAACGATGATGGTGATATGGATTGACATCCCACTAGTATCCCATTGGCAGCAAAATTTCCACAAATGGAATGGAGGGGGACATCAGTTCCTCTCCCTAAGCCTGCTCTAGATGGTATGAGGAGATGTGCAGTGGGAGAGGACAAGAAGGGGAAAGTACTATTGCATCATAAAAAAGTCTGCAGCTGCAATATTGGATACACCAGTAGGCACTTAAAACTACAAGCCTAATATCTTCTGAATAATGATTAAAATTTCATAAGTAAGTGGGAATTGTTTTTGTAAGAGCTGAGAGTGTAGTTACTTTTCTGTCCTCTACAGAAGTCACAAGTGATCATAAGCAGCTCTGTTGCAATCATGACATTTGAAGAACTTGTGGCTGCATCAGTTTCTGTCTGTAAATGATCTCTGTTAAAGTATTTGAAAATGTTTCCAGTGCTGATCTCTTTTCTAGCATCTTGAATGATATTTGTTCTAAATCAGCTCTCTTGTATAATTTCCAAGATAGCTCTTGAGGCATTTTCTACTTACTTGCAAAAAAATAAATATCATTCTGGTTCTTAAGAGTATTATGCCTCTTCCTCTAGGGAGATGTTGAATGTGTGGTATATGTATCTTTAATGTACAGGTGTTATTGGCAGTTTAAGTCTAAATGAACACAGCCACTTCCCTGCTTAGGGAGTTGTTTTGAAACAGCTGAAAATGGTCAAACAGATGTTTGCTGTTAAGCCTAGAAAGAGTTGTTATGCATAAACATAAGCATCATAATAACCCAATGGCATAAGCAGAAACTAATTGAAAAAATTGTTTCACCTTCAACATAGATTTAATTTATTAAAATGGAAAGAGTACAGTCATACCTGTAACATATTTTTACTCTCCTTAAATGAAGAGTTCTCACTGTTTTGCAAGTAAACATCTGGGGCAAATTTAGATTTGCAGGGAAGATCAGCAAGTGTAACAGGCTCAATAGTTGCAGCCAAATATTTGGATTCTATCTGAGTATCTTTTCTACCTTTCTCCTTGAATGGTAGAGCATCCCCGCCCCCCATCATTCAGTTTCAAAATACTGTACATTTTTCACAGAACTTGGGAGAACAAAGTAGCTGTTTGGGAATCACAAACCAAACTCTTGGACATGCAGTTCCTTAAATCGATCTTGTTTAAGCAAAAAGTATGTGTTGTGTTTTCATTCTGACATAACTTACTTATGAAGGAAAAATAACACCACAGGATTAACTCACAAGATACTGTGCTTCCTGATTAACAATGCTGGTTCTAGGATTATTATTTTGCTAATCTTAGCTCGTTCTGTTTTCCAAAAGCAAAAAAACCCACCTCCAGATATATTTTGTGGACAAATGCTGATTGTCATAGTCCATGGTTTAAACATATTTTGAAAAATCCAGGTAACAATTGTAACCTGACATTCATATTACAATTCAAATTAAATTTATTCAAACAAATCTTCTGAATAGCCTTTTCACCAAACATTCTTTCAGTGATACCTCAGAATGATTAAAGGGGAGTATGTAGCAATATTTCATGACAAAGTAAGATGTAGGAATTAGTTAAACTTACCTTTGCAAAGCTTTTTATATAAAGCCTAGTTATGCAAAAGGTTCCTCAGAGATACAGCTTGTTCTTTTGGTTTTGCTGTGAAAGTGCCATGAAAATATTGAAATTGTGCATTTTTCTGCCCATATTACAAAAGAAGCCGGTAAGGAGAAATAAAGGGTTGGAAGGGATGAAATGTCATGATCAGTCTCATAGCCAAGATGTGGGAATCTTCAAATATCTAAATATTCCCCTTTGGTCTATATGGTATGGGTTGGATCCAAAGGTTGCATTTGGATGAAGAAATGTGGAAATTGACTTTCCCGTTTTCTTTATTCACTGCCCCCAACTTTGGAGATGGTTTATTAACTTCATTGTGAAGTTACTATTCAGAACAGTATTCAGATGTACGGTATGTAGTATTTTGTATCCTTCAACTCAGAATTGATTGATGGAGTGACCTGTCTGGGTACTTGAGGGAAAGAGATAGGAATAAAAATTAAAAATCTTGACAGTGTTTCACTGAGAAGGAAAAATGTACTTCCAGAAAACGGTTTTGATTCCCTTCTCAACATTAATTTCTTTGTTCGTCTTAAAGGACAGACATAGGTACAATGAAGATCCAAAGGAATTTGGGCGGGGGGGAGGAGAGGAAAACTTCTGTTTGCTATACAAGGGCTGCTGCATGTGCAAAAAGGGGGGAAACAATTTGAGTATGGATACAATTAGTATTTGGACTGATCTGGAGAACAGAAATTACTATTGAACTTAAATTGATCTTTCTTTTTCTGTATACCTTCTGAATTTAGAACATTATTTAAAAATAATTGCTTCTCCATGTTTTGCAAGCAAGATATCATTTGTACCACAGGGCTCACCACCACCACACACCCTTCCTGCTTTCCCTCCTCACCACCTCAAGCATCTCTTTAGAAAACATAAGAGTATGGGGGCTGCAGTGAAAAGGAAGGGACAAGAAAGCTCTGTTACACAAATGAAAGGATAATCATATAACTTTGCACACAAGTCATGGTGAAGCATGAATTGATCACTCCTGAAAAGTAATGGTTTTATAATACTAGGTCAGGAGTGTGGTGGTCCAAAGGCCCTATAGGTAAAGGACCCTTATGTTTTCCTTCTATGAGGGGAAGCATCCTGTGTGCCTATGAGGA
Source organism: Phrynosoma platyrhinos (assembly GCA_020142125.1). Classification (NCBI taxonomy): domain Eukaryota; kingdom Metazoa; phylum Chordata; class Lepidosauria; order Squamata; family Phrynosomatidae; genus Phrynosoma; species Phrynosoma platyrhinos. Next base: position 149,735,362 of record CM034706.1, read on the forward strand.
TTCCCTGTGGTGTGTGTAGAATGCTCCTTGGCTCACATATGAAACACAACCTGAAAACCCTTAAGTATGTAGAGTACTATGCATTCCTTTTCTCGCTTATGAGTTGTAGATGACTGATACACATTTATGGGCTATGGAACATTTTTTTCTGGTTTTACATGCTACATTTTTAGTATATATATTTTTGTACACAGAATTACTATATTGAAATGTCTCTTATTCTGTAACTGTTACTAGCTCACTTGTGATCCTTGGAAAACACAGCTGCTGTTTCTCCTCCATCACTTTCCTCTGTACAAGCCACATGGAAGTGCTGAATGAATTGTAATAAACTGTAGCATTCCACATAGAACATTGACTACAAAAGTCAACCTAATTCTATTCCTATTCCTGTCTATTTCTCCTTTGCCTGGCTTTTTCTCTCAAGCATGCCATGTACCGGTCCAATTTTGTTTTTATTGTCCATATTTCTTTGCTTCTGCTTCAAAAACTGTCTTGGTATTCCCTTTGATCAATTATTGGTTGGGGCTATAGCCTGCAAACACAATATAATCATCTTGAAACGGTTAAGAGCGATAACCATGAGATTATCTCCTTTTCTCTCACAGAGGGCTGTCTGCTTTCCCATTTAATCTAATAGCTAAGGGGTATATTGGCACCATTAACCTCAATTATGTCTAACTAGAAGTAAAATATGTACAGTCAGCCCTCCATATCCATGGATTTTTTAAGCTATGGATTCAAGCATCCATGGTTTGAAAATATTTTTGAAATATATAGGTAAATTTCAAAAGCTAACCTTGATTTTGTCATTTTATATAAGGGACACTATTTTACTGTGCCATTGTACTCAATGGGATTTGAGCATCCACAGATTTTGGTATCCATAGGGTGTCTGGCAACCAAGCCCTGTCAGATACCAAGGGCCTACTATACTGTTTCTGCTTTCACATTCTGGATGCATGGAATCCCTAGTTCCTGTTTGCCATAATTAATGTTTGTGGCAACTTTCCCCTTAACCATGGTGTTGAAGACTCATGCTAATGGGTGGAAGTGTGCAGTAATATATCATTCTTTTCCCACTTCTTTAGCTATGGTTAGGGGATCAGTAGGTCCTATATCTGTATAGGCCTGTGGAGCTCTGATCCATTGACTACTTATGCCAAATGAGTCTAGTAGTCTCACAAAGTGCATATGTCATGCATTTACTAGAGTAGGGTTGCAGACTTGATGTCTAGCTATGTTAATTGTGTGTGCGTATATGTGCCTTCAAATCACCTGTCAGCTTACGGCAACCCATGAATTTCATAGACAAGGAATACTCGAGTGGTTTTGTCAGTTCCTTCTCCTGGAATATAGTTTACAGGTATTAGCAGTCTCCCATTCAAGCCCTAATCAAATCTGACCCTGCTTAGCTCCCAAGATCATACAGATCTGATGCCTTTAGGGTATTTAGGCCCCTTGTGTTAATTACTGTACCAAAATTCACTAAAACAACCTTTCCTAGTCTACAGTCTTCCAGAGGTTCCCCATACTCTGGCCATTGGCTTTGTTTTGTGGGAGATGTAATCCCAAACTATAGCTATAATCCAAATGAGATGTATAGTACAAAACATCTGGAGAAGCAATAGGATGGGGAAGACTGTGGTAGAAAACTGGTACCAAGTAAGAGAAGGACAGGTTGCACACCTGTAACAGTATTTCTTCGAGTAGTCATCTGTGAATTCACACAAATGGGTTTTGTCTGCGCATGCGCAGCTAGTTCGGAACCTTCTGGAATCACTAGGTAGCAGTTGGATTGCAACTTTTTGGCGGTAGCTCCGCCCACCTCTATATAAGCCCCGCGTTCCCGCTCGCTCCTCAGTTCTAAGTACGCCGCTAATAAGCGACAGCAAGGTTATCAGCTAGAGCAGGACACGACTGAGGGGAGGTTGGGCGGGATTTGTGTCAATTCGCAGATGACCACTCGAAGAAATGCTGTTACAGGTGTGCAACCTGTCCATCGTGGTCTCTGCGAATCACACAAATGGGTTATCCAGACTAGCAAGCTAATGTCCCTGGAAGAGGGAGTGTCCTGATACAGTGTTTAAAGGTGCAAATAAGAAAGTTTATTGGCACAACATAGCCAAGGTAATAGGCACCTGAACCTTCATAGGTATTGAATTCAAGTATGTCAGGAACAGATCGCAACCCAGCAATCAGTGGGTTGCAAGTGCAATAGAATAATAGTAAACAATTGCATAAACTTAAGGTAAATTCAAGAAGAAACCGTATTGGTAATTCATGAAAATAAATTGTAATAGCAAATCACAGAGGGTACATCTGTAGTATAAGTCAGTATCGAATAGATACTCAATGAAATAAGAGCATAACGAAAGTAATGCAAAAATGTACAAAAACATTAATGAAGTCCAGATAACAACACTGCTTTCCCAAAGGCAGCCTCTTGTCTGGCCCATGTGTCCAACCTATAGTGTTTGATAAAAGTCATTGGTTGGGACCAGACAGCTGCTTTGCATACATCCTTCAAAGGGATGCCAAACAGGAAAGCAGACGATGAAGCTACCGCCCTTGAGTGTGCACGCACCCAGCCTGGTGGATTCTTGCCTGCTAGTTCGTAGCATAAGTGGATAGTGGAAGTCACCCACTTGGACAGTCTTTGCGGAGTGGCAGGAAGTCCCTTCTTGTGTTCAGAGTAACACACAAAAAGTCTCTCTGAATGCCTCGAAACCAAGGTACACTCAAGACAGAAGGACAGAGCCCTATGAACGTCTAGAGTATGTAGTCTTTGTTCAGCCTCAGTGGTCGGGTTCAGGGCCAGGGTGGGTAGCACGATGTCTTGGTTGATGTGGAAGGCAGACACCACTTTCGGTAAGAAGGTGATGTCGGTACGGAGGGCCACCTTGTCCTTATGAAACCGAAGATATGGCTGGTCCATCCGCAAAGCACATAGCTCACCAGTCCGACGAGCCGAAGTCAAGGCTACAAGGAACGCTGTCTTCCATGTTAAGAGCCTAATGTCAGTAGTAGCCATGGGCTCGAAGGGTTTCATAGAGAGGTAAGACAGTACCAAATCCAGGCTCCAAGCTGGCGTCGGTACCGAGGATGGCAGGTATAGGTTGTTCAGTCCTTTAAAGAATCTCTTGACTAGGGGGTCAGAGAAAAAGGATGGTCTGCCCTCCAGCTGGTAGCGAGAGCAAATAGCAGAGAGGTAACATTTAAGGGAAGCAAGGCAAAGTCCCGTCTCAGAGAGGAAGAGAAGAAACTTGAGTACCGTCGGTACCAAGACACGGGATGGAGATAAGAGGAAGTCTTTGAACTTGTTCCATTTGTAGGAATAAGACCTGGTTCAAGGCTTTTGGGCTGCTTTAATCACGGTCTGGAGACGAGGGGAAAGTCAGTCTACAGCTGGAGTCTCCATGCTACTAGAGGTAGAGAGTCCAAATCTGGATGGCAGACTTTTCCTCCGTACATCGTGAGGAGATCTGGACGGTAGTGTAGTCGGTGATAAGTGTGTTGGGATAGATGGAGAAGTGGAGCGAACCAAGGTTGTCTCGGCCACCATGGAGTGATCAAGATGGCATCTGACTTGTCGGTCCGCATCTTGGCGAGCACTCTGGTTATGAGTGGAAACGGAGGAAATGCATAGAACTTCCTTCCATGCCACACGAACTGGAAGGTGTCGCCTAGAGAGGTTCAGGTCAGTGTTCTTGAACAAAACTCTCTGCAGTGAGTGTTGTTCTCTGTCGCAAACAGATCGATGTCTCTGGTCCCTCAGAGAGAGAAGAGATGAGAGACTGTCTCGGGGTGGAGATGCCACTTGTGACACGGGTTGGATGATCAGCTGAGGCTGTCGGCAAGTTCGTTCTCCTGTCCAGGGAGGTGAATGGACTGGAGAATGATGTGATCGATGCACCAGTCCCATATGCGAAGTGTGATGCTGAGCAAAGTCCTGGATTTGATCCCACCTTGTTTGTTCAGGTAGTACATGACGGTGGTGTTGTCCGTCATGAGCAGAACCACCTTTTTGGACAAGTGTAGTTGGAAAGCCTTGAGCGCTTTCTCCACAGCTAGCATCTCCAAGGCATTGATGTGTAGCTGTCGTTTGAGTGTAGACCACAAGCCTTTTACTGTTAGTCCTCTGGAGTGTGCTCCCCAACCTTCCTTCAATGCATCCGTGGTGAAGGTCACCTCTGGTTGAGGAGGAAGAAACGGCATCCCGGAACAGACGTCGGGATGGAGCCACCAGCGGAGAGATGCCATCACCCAAGGTGGAATGGTGAGCCACTTTGAGGGGGAGTTGGAGGTGGCATCGAACGAGGACAGGTAACAGGACTGAAAGGGTCGAAGGCGAAGTCTTGCCCACAGCATCATGAAGGTTGTTGAAGCCAAGTGGCCCATTAACGTCTGGATGAGATTAGCTTGAACTCTGGTGTGGTTGAGGCAGGCCATGATGGAGGCCCTTTAGGCTGCGAACCTGTCCTCCAGAAGGAAGGCCTTTTCTAGCTTCGAGTCCAAGATTGCTCCGATGAACCTTACCCTTTGTGTAGGGAGGAGAGAAGACTTCTTGAAGTTGACGTTGAGTCCCAGCGAGTCGAGGAGACCGAGGGTGAAGCGGATGTCGGTGAGGAGCTTTCCTCGGGTCAGGGCCGTCAGGAGCCAGTCGCCTAGATATGGGAAGACTGTTATTCCTTCGCAATGCAGAAAGGCGGCAACCGGGGCCATGCACTGGGTGAAGACTCTTGGTGCCAAGGAGAGTCTGAACGGACGAACCTTGTATTGATAGTAGTCGGTGCCTACTGTAAAGGCCAGGAATCTGTGATGTTTCTCTCCAATGCTTATATGAAAATAAGCATCCTTGAGATCGATGGTGGCGAACCAGTGGTCCTTCTGGAAAATAGAAGAAAGAGTTGTCATGTGAAATCGTCTGTATTCGATGAAAGTATTTAGTGCTCTCAAGTCTAGGATGGGCCTGAGACCCGAGTCTTTCTTAGGCACAATAAAGTAGCGGGAGAAGAAACAGTATCGAGCCCGAGCACTAGGAATGAGTTCGATCCCTCCCTTGTCTTTCAAGGCATGCACTTCATCGAGTAAGGTGTCAGAGGGGGATGTGACAACAATAGCTCCCGTTGGTGGGAGCTCTTCGAATTCGAGGGCATAGCCCCTGCTGACAATGTCGAGCACCCAAGAATCGGAAGTGATGGTGGCCCAGATGTTAAGGAAGGGCCTTAGTCTGTTGTCACAGATGTCGACGGAGTGTGCGGCAACACATCATTGCTTCTTCCTGGTTTTGAAGGACTTCCTTCGAAAGGCCTGCCTCTGTTGTTGTTGGCGTCGGCCAGAAGAGGGGAGACGTGGAGCTTGTCTCTGTCGTGACTGGTCTTCTCCCTGTGAAGTGTCTGGTTGGAATGGGCGCTGAGAGGTTGGGTACCATGGTCTTGGTTGGTAGTAGCCAAACCTTCTGCGGAAGGGTTGGGATGGTTGAACAGCATGTTTGAGTGCAGCAGTCTTCATTTTGTATTTTTTATTAAGTTTTTCATCAGTGTCTTTGTGAAAGAGGCCAGATTGGTCAAATGGTAAATCTTCAATGATAGATTTAGCTTGAGTTGTTAAGTCAGCTGCTCGCAACCATGCATGCCTGCGAAGTAGGATGGCGTTGAGTAATGTTTTCGAGGAACACTCCGTGAGATTGCGGGCTGTGACTATTTGCTGGGTGCCTACTGCATGTGTTTCCTGTTGAAGAGCGAGAGCATAGGGCTTATGCTCATCAGGCAGGTACTCAAGGATTGGCTCAAGCTTCTCCATGAGGTGGTGCGTATAGGCGCCCAGACATCCGACATAATTTGCCACTTTGAGGCCCAAGACAGAGTGCGAGTATGACTTTTTTGCCAAAAAGTCAATCTTTCTCCCTTCTTTATCTGCTGGCGAGGTAGATGACTTTGAAGTGGAGATATGTTGTGCTGCCTCGACTATATCAGAATTTTGGGGTGGATGATCAGTCATCCATACAGGTTTTGGATCAGCAATTTGGTAAAGATTGTCCATCCGTTTGGAAACATGGGAGGCAGATGTTGGTAACTCCCAAGATCTTTTCAGTATTTTGGCCAGGGAAGGCATGTAGGGGATAGCTGGCCTTTCAATCAGTCTACTCCGAGCTCTCTTCTCGAGGTGGTCAGAAGGCTCGTCATCTTCAGGTTCGGTGATTGGAAAATCGAAAGCATGAGCCATTCGGAGAATTTGGTCTGCAAAGGCTCGAACGTCATCTGAAGGGGATGAAGACTGTGTATTTAAGGGAGGTCTAGACTGAGAAGGAGACCAATCAAGGTCGTTGTCGGATTCGGAGGACGGGCCCGGTGAAAGAGAACGGTACGACGGGGTAGAATCAGGAGATGAAGGGTGGCATGTATTTTTGAGCTCACCACTTCGACGTTGGTTTCTAGCTGGAGACGAACTAACAGAACAATGTTTAGACTGGGAGGAACGATGGCGAGATGAGGAAGGACGACGAGGAACCGATGACTGGTGTGGAGGAGATGACTGTTGATGGGAATCAGTAGAGTGATGACGACGTCGGGATGGACCGGGAGATGGGGATGGAGAAGAACGATGCAGTGGAACTGGAGAAGAAGGAGGTTGCTGCCCTGGAGGAAGACAGTGAGACAACGGTACTGGAGAAGGAAGGGGCTGCTGTGTAGCAGGACTGCAGTAAGGCCTCTGGGCCAAGACCGGGAGGGGCCAAATAACAGAAAAGGATTGGAACTGGCGTCTCTGCTCTTCCAAGAGGAGCAACTGTTCAGGTTGAACCTGAAGCATATAGCTGTTGAAAGCCTCGTTATAGACCAGTTGTGGGAACCTGGAGAGCCATGAATCCGCAGCAGAGTAAGCGGAGGCTTGTTGTTGCATCTGGACTGGAACTGGTGAAGATGCTGGATTTCTCTCGAATCCGATATTACGGGCTGAGGATGGAGAAGCGGTAGGAGGTATAGCCATACGTGGCGTTATAAATGGAGGCTGAGCTTCCGCCTCGGACTCAGTGTCGAGGCACACCATCGGAGAGGTCGGTTTCAAGCCCAGCAGGCCTTATTATTATTATTATTATTATTATTATTATTATTATTTATATCCCGTTTATTGACAACAATCCAAGTGGCTTACAATAAAATCCAAATAACATATTTCAAAAGAACAACCAACCCACCCCTTAAAAAGCGACTTCCCAGAGGGCTTTTTCTGTTGTCGCCCCCAAACTCTGGAACGGCCTGCCGGACGAGATCCGTCAGTTAACATCACTGGACAGCTTTAAAAAAGCTGTCAAGACAGATCTCTTTCAGCAGGCTTTCCCAGCCTTGGGTTCCTTGACTCCTGCGTTCCTCTCGTGTCCCCATCAGTTGTTGATGGATGAGGAACGCAGTAGAGGTTGATTAGGGGGTGGGTTGGTTTTTCTTTTTTGGGATATGTTATACGGGTTTTATTATAAGCCGCTTGGATTGTCTGGCAATAAGCGGGATACAAATAAATTTTATTATTATTATTATTATTAACAGTATTAAATGTTAGATAATTAAAATGGCAACAAGATAAAATTAAACATAACAATAAAACATATAACATTTAAACATTAAATTTTTTTCAATATCCCCATCAACCTCTGCTGCGTTCCTCATCCATCAGTAACTGATGGGG
>CM034706.1:149771131-149792333 GCA_020142125.1 Phrynosoma platyrhinos
CCAACCTCCCCTCAGTCGTGTCCTGCTCTAGCTGATAACCTTGCTGTCACTTATTAGCGGTGTACTTGGAACTGAGGAGCGAGCGGGAACGTGGGGCTTATATAGAGGTGCGTGGAGCTACCGCCAAAAAGTTGCAATCCAACTTCTGCCTAGTGATTCCAGAAGGTTCCAAACTAGCTGCGCATGCGCAGACAAAACCCATTTGTGTAAATTCGCAGATGACCACTCGAAGAAATACTGTTACAGGTGTGCAACCTGTCCTTATGGCCACGGAAGCCAAGGCAGAAGCTGGGGAGTCGGCTTGTAGGGCCTTTTCCCAAAGAGCCGCCTTGAGTTTTACCATGCGGTTCTTCAAGGCTTGTGGCGTCATTTTCCTGCACATTTTGCAGGACGTAGGATTGTGGGATTCTCTGAGGCAGAAAATGCACTCATTGTGCTGGTCAGAGTTCGGCAACTTGGAGTTGCAAGACACACAGTGCTTGAAAGAAGCCATGTCGTCGAGTTTGTAGGATAAGGCAAACACGAGGTTTAGGAAGTCCGGTCAGAAATTGGCAGGAGCGCCGAGTTTTCGAGGATAATCCAAAGCAGAGTTGTTAAAAACAGTCCAAGGTCGAAAATCAGTAGTCGCAATCTAGAAAATCGAATAAATGTTTGGTCAAAAGCCATTAATGAGTAACTGCACTAGTGACGAGGTTCCTTGCAAGCTGCAAAGTGGCGGACAAAAGGAACTGAGGAGCGAGCGGGAACGCAGGGCTTATATAGAGGTGGACGGAGCTACCGCCAAAAAGTTGCAATCCAACTTCTGCCTAGTTATTCCAGAAGGTTTCGAACTAGCTGCGCATACGCAGACAAAACCCATTTGTGTGATTCGCAGAGACCACGAAGAAAAAATTCAGTGCTCACTGAGTAGGTTGTTGCACCATACACAGGTTGAATAAATCATAGTCATAGTATTTGTGTATAGTAAAAATAAGGATCTGTGCCTACATCAATATTCTATTTTTAAAATTAATTTAACATGGTGTGGAGGTTGCATGTGTGTGTTTGAAGGAAGAGTTATTTCCTGCTATTTTTTCTAGAATATCAGCAAAACCATTGGGTTAAATGCAACTTTGTGATGACAGTCGCCGAGAAATTTTCTTCTATACCTTTCCCCACTATAATATATGGAAATTGACTTCAGGGGGTTTCATACCGTACCAGAGCTAGTTCTGGGAATGTAAGGGAGACTGCAGTGAAGAGGAGAATCATGGATCTCCTTGTTATGCTGGATCCCACTACTCCACAGTGGAATACTGTCCAATATTTCTATGACCAAGGTTAAAAAAAAAATAGTAGATATGTATCCTGTTCATAACTGAACCCATTAGATTGAAAGGCTGGTTTTCATTATCACTAGTTAAGTAGCTTAAAAGTGGAAACACTTTACAAAGTTTGCATTTCGTTAGGTGATTTCCATGTTCAGCTAAAAATCAGTTGTCCTAAAATCAGATCAACCTGGTTAGTTTGGATTAAAGTTTGGGATGCTAGAAGCAGTATGTGGGTATGCGTTTCTTATGATTCAAATAATGACAGTGGATATTTTGAGAGTCTGAATGTATTTGTGTGTGACTGGTTTTAATGCCACAGATGAGTATTGGTATTTTTTATATTGTCCTTTTCAGATACTTGTAAATCTGGGGTTATAGTTGGAGTGTAGAATACCAGCTTGAAAGACTACAATTAGAATGTGGCATAATAAACTTGGCTATTAAAACCTTAACTCTGAGCACAATTGGCAACAAACAACCATTCTCCTAGACCTTGTTTTTGTTGGACTAACAAATCCATGCCAAGGTTATATTCCTTCAGAATCCACAGGAATACATTGATGGCTAAATGCATTCCCCTCCCCAACTCTCCACATGGAAAACTATTATCAAGAGGAAGGTTAGTTAAAATCCTATCCTTTAATATCTAGTTAACTTCGAAAGCAGGGTTTGAACAAAGTTGGACCCCAAGTGTTTCCCCCCTCCAATTTTATTTTGCTCTAATGTGACACACCCTCCCAGAGTCAAAACAAAATTGTGCAAATTTTTAATGCTTCAAAATACCCTATGGGGACAAAAGAAGGGTCCCAAATATGTCCCTGTGTCCCATAGAGGGTGTTTGGGTGCAAAATTGTACTTTTTTTAAAAAATGTGGGAGCTAGCGTGGCCCTCCATGTCTCTTGCAGCCTCCTAGTTTTCCACAGTTGCTCACTCCTGATTTAAAGGAAGCCTAGGGTAAACAACCTTGCCCTATAACATCTAATTTTATATGTAGTGAAAGTAATTTTATGTGAAGGATTATATAGCCCTCACCTGCCATCTGAAATGGGATGGGAGAAATAGTGACAGTGTTGGGAAGAACACTAATACTTCACTCTTGGGTTTAAAAGGAGCTGATGTGGTTAAGGATGATGGTAGTGGTGCTTTTTCCCCAGCCCACGCATAGAATGTGTGTGTGTGGCACTGGTAAACAAGATGATCCATGTTTATTTTCTACATAGTAAAACCTCAGTTTTCTTATGTGGAGAGAGCCTTCATTTGATAACAAGTGTTATTGTTAGTGTTTAGAAAGCCTTAAGAGATGTGATATAAGAAAAGAGCACTTATTTGGATCCATCGGTGTGCAACCATTTCCCTAAACAATTGAGTTCTGCCTTAAAGCTGCACCATCCTCAGATTCAAGAGTGTACCACTCAACAGGATGGCACAGAGTTGGGAAAGGAAAAGATGGAAACAGGTTTGTTTGCAGTAAGGATAACATGTAATGTTTCTGAAGTACTCATTGTATATGCCACTGTAATTTTTTAAAGATAAGTAAAACATGTCAGTCGTTTAGCATGTTTTCAGTTTTATTTCTTTCATAGACTATTGTCTGAAGATACTGTACACAAAAGCCTTGTTTAATCACTAAATAATGACTCATAGACCAGACTTATTTTATTAATATTTTGGGAAGATAATTAGCTTTCAGCTAGGATTCAGTATGAAATGTTATGACAGAAATATTTATCAGCATTTGTGTAAAATTTGTATTTTAAACAATTGGTATGTTTAGTGTGAAATGTCTTATGTTTGTATGTCTAATTTGATAGAAAAAATTAACAAGATCAAAAAGAACTTTGCAAAGCATAGAAACCCATGCACAGCAGAAAAAAAATGATAGCTAGATCTGTGTTCATTGCTTAGATTTACATTACATTTTTATAGAGATATAAAATGTTTGATAATTATGAAGCTATTGGAAAAAATGAGGGATGTGGGGGCTTAGTGATTAAGACGCCAGTTCTGATTGGTAGTTCGAGGCCCAGGTGCTGCATGATGGAGTAAGCTCCTGTCACTAGTCCCAGCTTCTGCCAACCTAGCAGTTCGGAAGCATGCAAATGCAAGTAGATAAGTAGGTGCCACTTCAGTGGGAAGTAAACAGTGTTTGGTACAGTCATGCTGACACTGGAGCAGTCCTCGGACAATGCTGGCTCTTTGGCTTAATAACAGAGATGGGCACTGCCCCCTACAGTCACTTACAACTAGACTTTCATGTCAAGGGACTACCTTTACCATTAACTTTATTGGGGGGTTGGAATCTGTGGAAAATTTGGATTTTCCAATTTTTCAATCCAATTATTCCCCAAGTACTTTTTTTTGTTGTTGAGCAAGCAAGAAGTTTTCAGAGAAATGGGGGGAGGAAATGTGAAATTAGATGTGTTACAGATTAAAAAGCACTTTCTTTAGGAACATAGCATGCATTATGAATATTGTTGCTTCTCGGAAAATTATCATGTTTGCTATATGAAAGCTGCAGTTTGTTCAGACAATAATTACAAATTGAAGGGTTTTATTTTTTTTTATTTTATGTCACAAAGGTCTTGAATTTATTTGGTTTTGCCAGGATAAGAGCAAGCACACACACACACACAAAATCAAAATGAAACTATCAACGTTGGTAGAATAAAAATTATTTTTCTCCACTAGTTCTCCATAGTATCAAGCAGACAAAAAGCCCTTGGTCCCATAAAAAGAAGTAAAAAAAGGAAGCAAAGACCAAGAAATGCAACAGTCAGATTCTGTACATTGTCTTAAATAAAATTCCTCCAGTTATGCAGGATTCAAAATAATTTTGGGAGAGCAAATGTATGATTGATTACCTTATATTAAACAAGAAAAGAAAATGTTCCATTATCATTTCCTGCTATTTTTTTTCTGAGGAAAAACAGAGATTTCTTTTCTGATTTTTTCCCCCTGTTCTTTCCTCCCAAAGCCTTTTCATCTTTCTTCCTTTTCTGTATTTCAAAGGTGTAGTATACTTTTCAAAAACGTATAATGAACACCAACATGTTAACGAATCTGCACATTTAAACATATATGGGGGAAGTAAATTTATACTTTTCAGAGTTAAGAATTGCTGCCTATCATTAAAAGGTAAAACTTGCCTTCTGTCAGAACACATACTGTTTTACAAACCATGATAAATGCTTATTGTGATTTGGATGTTGGACTTGGACTTCAGGAAAGCTTTGGGTGACCTTGGGCATGCATGTACTTTCAGCCTGAGAGGAAGGGAGTGATAAACCTCTGAATAAATCTTACCAACAAAACTTATGATAGGGTTTTTAATCTACTTCAGAGTAGGTTGCTATCTAAGGCACTTAATAACAACCAACCAAAGGGGAAGGCTGTTCTGAGTTGAAGGAATTTCCCCCCACTAATTTTTAAAAATTACTATTATTCAAATCAACCCTCTCCTCCTCCAGCTACTTTTACACATGGAATTTCAGAACTTGTGTTTTCTAAATAGTAGGGACAAAAGGTTTAAGCAGCCTGCCCCCACCATACTTTAGAATCTTTCTATCCTAACACTAATTTTGTTACAATACTCAACCAACCTGTAAGTTTTAAACTTAATAAAACACATTTGACTATAATGTGCCATTAAACCTTAATGTCTTGGTATTTGGCTGCTACTTTTAATATTGATTTTTAAAAATATATTTAATTTTTAAAAAAATAGTAATGCATTTTAACTGAAATATGATCACCTAAATAATAAAAGCAGACCTTTAAAAAGGGGGCAAGATTTTTGTTCTGCATACCTTTTAGACACTTACAGTACATGAAATGTTCTTTATTTGCTTTATGATTTGTAGACAATAAGTATAAAATAATTTTTTATATATTATTTGCTTACATTTCCTTACTGACTATATTAAATCATTATTTAGTTATAGAATTATGTCCACCAAATGCTGTGAATATCTGTGGAAGTGTGATGGTAAAAATCTGCTGAACTGTGGTTGGGTATTGTTCAGTTCTGTGTGCTTATGCTGGCCTTGATTTTTTCCTCCTTAGGCTTCTTGTGCATGGTGCTCTTTGCTCTTGGTTGCTAGGCTTCCAAATATATACAAGACACAAGTGGAGTTTGGATAAAAGGCATTGATGTTACAGGGACCACCAAATATTTCCCTGTCATTTCCCACAGTGAATTACATTCTTTTCCCTGTGACCTTTGTGAGAGCACCTGTCCCACCCAAACTCACAAAGCAGTAGAGAAGCTGAAGGAAAAAAAGCCTGATAAGGTACTTTGAGTTGTCATTGCCTTTATCATTAACAGGTTGTATGATGAGGTGGGTTATTTTGGGTTACCATATAGCCACACCCCATGGGACCTTGGAGGGCCATACCCCTCTCATCCCCTAATTTTTATATATATATATATATATATATATATATATATATATATATATATATCCCCAAAATGTTCCACAGTGACATAAAGGAAACTTTCTGCCCTCAAAGAGCTTGTGTGCGGGATTTTCCCCATCCCTGTCTTGGGAGATGACTGCTTTTGGTATAGAAAAGAATTAATTTCTTAGGATTTTTTAAATGCTCCATGGAAATAACAGATGAGGAGTTAAAAGCATGGAGAGTCCAGTAAAAAAATCACATCCAAGTTCATTGAACTGGTGCATTGTGCAGAAAGAAAGCAGCAAAGATAGAAATGATCAAAGAGGAGACTGTTTAGAGATAAGATTCGTTCAAGCATATTTGAATGAAAATTCTGTATTACAGCACCCATTTGTAATTCCTGATAACAGTAATCTTCTGCTTGTTTAACCTGGGAGTAAACGCCTTTGAACTCACTTGAGCCTCTCTATTATACTTCTGTTTAATCATGGCAAAGATTGCCCTGCCTCCTCCTCAGAAGAGTTGTGAGGATTAAGTTTTACCAGTAAGCTCCCACTATTCTTGTCACTAGCTTCATCTGTAGCTGATTAGAAACATCTTATCTCAGGAACAAGCTATAAGCTGGATATAGCAATAGCAATAATAGCTTCATTTATACACCGCTTTATACCGTGCTATGCAGTCTCTAAGCGGTTTACAATGTGTAAGCTAATTGCCCCCAACAAGCTGGGTACTCATTTCTCATAGTTAATGATTAATGAACTGAAAACAGATTTGATTTCACAACTCCTTGTGACACATTGGCCTAAATTCACACTATTATAGTTGTATGTCCAGCTTACACACAGATATTGTATGTTGTAAAAAAGCTGCTTTATTATTATTGCTAACTGCATTTGAGTTGACTTCAACCCATGCTGACCCTATGTATGAGAGACCTCCAAGTCACTTCATCTGCCTTACTCAGCTCCTGCTGATTCATGGTCTGGGCTTCTTTGACTGAATCTATCCATTGGAATATGGTCTTCCTTTTGTCCTATTGCAGTCTACTTTCTCAAGCATTATAGTCTTTTCTAGTGAGTCCTTTCTTGTCATGATATGGCCGAAATATGACAACCTCCATTTAGTCATCTTTGCTTCCAAGGAGAGTTTGAGTCTGTTCTAGGACCCATCCTTTGGTCTTTTTAGTGGTCCACAGTATTCTCAGGACTCTTCTCCATCTCAAATGAGTTTACTTTCCTATTGGCTTTTTTCACTGTCCAGCTTTCACAGCCATACATAGAAATGGGAAATATGAAGGTATGGATAATACTAACTTTGCTATTTAATGATACATGTTTAAACTTCATGATCTTGCCTAGTCCATCATAGCTGCTTTCCAAGTCCTAGTCTCCTTCTGACTTCCTGACTGCAGTCTCTGCTCTGATCAGTGACTGAGCCCAAGGATGGCAAATCCTGAACTATTTCAATCTCTTCATCTACTATGGTTGCATTATGCAGAGAGGTAGGATTATTATTATTATTATTATTATTATTATTATTATTATTATTATTATTATTATTATTAAAAATTAAGTAGATCATCTGTGGTCATAATTTTTGTTTTCTTGATGTTCAGCTGTAAACCTCCTTTTGCATTTTCTGTTGATAATTTTTGGCTAGTATTATGGTTATAAGACCTGCTATTCTCTTCTAAAGTAGCATGGGAGCTCAGATTCAGTTGTGTTAACATAAGTAATATTGTCTGTGTTGGATTGTACTTGTACACCCCTCTTAGGAAAATTCTGTTGATTGAATTGGCCAGTAATAAAATGAGGATAGAGGAGAAGGAAGAAGTGATGAATTCAGAATACTCTAGAACAGCAGAACTATGAAAGAATTGCCAAAATGGCCTCCCCTTCCACTATCAAGACACAGCTAGTTCAAATGCTCTTCTATTTACATAGATTTATGTATATTCCAACTCGCCTATACCCAAGTACACACCTTTGAATGATTTGTTGGGGTTTGGAGGTCTCACTTGAAGACTGATTAGAATTTCAAGCTCTTAATTTTGTTAACAATTGAGGGAAGGATTTTGCAGGTGGGGGCAGATGGTCCTTTTAACAGAATGAGGTATGCTGTGGAAGAGCCACTTGTTGCTGTGGCACGAATGTTACAACATGCACACAAATGAAGAACTAATTTTTTTTGTTTCAAATCAGGAAACTGGGAGCTGCCTGTATTTAGATGAAATGGTACAGGCTGCTGCTGCTACCATTCAGATGCCAGGGACAAGTTTGTACAGATTCTTCCTTGTAAAAACCAGAAGTGGTTTGTGATGTTTCCAAATGAAGCAAATAGGGTGGATCTTTCATTAGAATCTGTAATTGTTCCTACGCTTGGGACACTGAAGGATGACTAGAGAGTAACAGAGTTAAATTATAAATATGCATGTTGTCCCACCCACCACCAAAGAATTCCATAGCACGTTTTATAAATAAATCAGTGGTGAGAATGTGCAAGGTACTTTCCACAAAAGGTGTAGGACAGGTATCTAACTGTTAAGCAACTGACTAGTGAATCTCCTAAGAGGCATTCTGAAGGCTTGGTAGATTTTCAGCTATATGAAATATATTCATGTTTGTCTAGAATCCATGAACTATTCTGGGAACATCCTTTAATTTGTAACACTGAACAAAGAGCTAGACAGCATGGAGCAGTGGTTTGAGTGTTGGACTATGGAGATTATTGGATGAAGCATTGGACCCAATGCTGTTGCAGCTTTTCAAACCCCCCAAACAGCAACAATTCTTTTAACCTTACCACACAATTGTGAATTGATAACAGATTGCCCATGCATTTTATCGTACTATCATTCCATTTACTAGTCACCTATCCGAGATTAAGTGTTACTCTTGCCTTCTTTGGGAATGGGGTGTGTGCAGTGAAATAGGTTTAAATCCCCTTTCTCCTGCCTCATGAGTAAAAAGTCTTGCCTTCATTGGAAATGGGGTGTGTGCAGTGAAACCAGTTTAAATCCCTTCTCCTGCTTTCTCATAAGGACTTTTGCTTTCATTGGGAGTTGGGGCGGGGGGATGGTGCAGTGAAACCTGTTTAAATCTCCTTCTCTCTGAATTACCCTGGAATAACCTATTACACATACTTCAATAAGGGGTTAACTGCAGGACTGACAGCTATTCACAGGATTTTCCCATTCATTAAAAGCAGCGGTAGAAGCATAGATTGACTATAGGATACCTACTGCCTAGCCATGAGGTCATGCAACAAGACCCATTGATTACACTTTCAATCCTGCTTCTATCCCATTATTTAAGAACAGTGCGACAATCTCCTATGACTCTGGAAATCAGGATTCAAACTGCTTGGTTGTGGAATCCCATTAGATGTCAGGTGTCTCTCCCCCACCTCCTGCTTTTGAGAATACAGCCAGCACCATCTAAATCAGGGGTAGGGGTAAGCAACCTGCAAGGAGACGAAAACGCACGGCGGTGGCAGGGGTCCGCCTGGGCCGGTAAGTCCAGCGACCTGGGCTGGAACTGGCCCGGGGGCCGTAGGTTGCCGATCCCTGATCTAAATAAACACCATTTAGGAAATTGCTACATTGATTCATCTTCACGGACTTCCTATTTTTAAAGTTTTGTGAATATTCTAGTTTAGTGCAAATGGTTTTGCCAAACATACTGATAAAATGATACATACTAAGGAAAACTTTGAATAAATACTGAGGTTTGCTTTAATACGTGTAAGCATGCAAGAAAAACATCCAGTAGTTCACAGAGATCATTACAGAATTTCATTTTTTCCACTAATTTTCAATCAACTTAAGCAAAGTATCATAGTAATATTGAGCCTCGCAAAGACAAAGACATAATTAGTGGCAGTACTATCTTTCAGCACATGTACAACCATCCTATGTTTTGAGGTCAGATACCAGTAACCTGGTCTGGAGAGATTCTTTTGCTCATACCCTAGCCACTTGAGGGCACATGGAGGTTGCTGGAAGGAAAGAGGATTATCTCCTTACTGCATTTGACACCAGCCATACTCTTGTAGAGGGGCTGTTTATAAATGACTACCGTATTCTCACACAACCCACAGTAACACAAGAGAATTGAAGTGAAAGTGTTGAGGATCACAAGTCTTTAAATTCCCCACCCAGTTTTTCTGCTACTAGAAATCAAGAGTAGAAGCAAGCTGCTGAGTGAAATCTCCGATTTTGCCAATTTAGTTTCTGCAGGAAGGTTCTGCAGTAAAATAGACTTTCAGTACCCATGGGGGATTGGTTCCTGAACTGCCCATGGATACCAAAAACTGTGGATGCTCAGGTCGCTATTTAATATTTTAAATTACCTGGGCAAAAATGTATGAGTACCTGGAAGGCATTCTTCCTGCAGTTTCCCACCTTCCCATCATGAAGGCTCAGCCAGAATTTAAATCCTTTCCTGTTTCCCACCTTCTCAACCTTCCCATCACAAAGCTTCCGTCACATTTTAAGCCCCTTTGCCACCAATCCACCTCAGGGAGGGGCAGCAGAATGGGTGAGGCATATTGGCATGAAAGGAGTTTAAATTCTGGCAGAGGTTTCCTTATGGGAAAGCAGGAGATTGGATCTTTCCTTTATAGCCAAAGTTAACACCATTTTTCACAGGTCATGGGAGGTCATGCTTCCTTTCTTCTGTCCTCAGCCAGCCAGCCTAGATGGATTAAGGCCTTTTATCGCTACATGCTACTCACTTGTGAGGATTGCCTTCCCTGGTGCAATTGTTGCTCATTGCATTCATAATGCTGCTATATTTGTTCTGGATATGAATGCACCCATAGTAGAAATTTTCAGAGTTGCCATATGGTCTTCACCTTTTACATTTGTGCATTGCTGCCATTTGAATTCTTTAGCCTCTGCAAAGACCTTCTTCAGCTGATGCATTCTGCAGTCGGTAGTATCTGCCCAAGAATTTTCAGTTCTACCCATCCATTGATTGGGAGCATTTATATATCTCAGTGTATGAGGTCCCCCCCACCCAGTGGAAAAAGGAATATTGGCTTTACCTCTGAGATGTTCATTTTCACTAGTGGATAGGGACACTTCCTCTTCACCCAGAAAAGAGTTGCCTTTCTTGGTACTGGCGTGTGTGGGAGGGACAAAGACGACAAAGGGGTTTTCACCTTAAGAATTTCCCTTTTTTCCTCTCCTCTATCTATGCTTGCCTTTCTTTCAATGTTATTTTCAGACTTTCTTTTCCATGGCTGTTACACTGATTGAGCTGTTCATTGGTTACTCCCCCTGCTGGCTGCTACGGCAAGCCTCATCTTGCCTATCAGAGTGGATAGGGAAAAACATTTCACATGCAAAGCCAATGTCCCTATTTAAGTATAACCTTTGAAAAGTTCTAAAAATGACCAGCAATGAATTAAAATAATGAACAACATTAAAGTAATGTGTTTAAAACAATGGAATATTAAAGCTGATGTTGAATATGGACTTCAGTTGTGAACTCTTTCAATCTAATTGATAACTGAATACATAACATACACTTGTGCTTTCTGTTATAATCTGGACCTAAGGAAAAATAATATCCTGATTGCTTTCTTGATATTTTTATTTCTTTATTCATAGTTTCTGTATAGTTGCATTATGTCTTGAAATAATTTTTTTTTAAAAAAATATTATGGACAAATTAGGGGCAATGAATTAATTTTTAACAAATTATTTCTAACAAATTATTTCTAAATTTTTAACAATTTATTTCTAAATTATTCCTAGCTTCTAAAAAGACTTTATCATGCATGGCAAGAAAGGCAGTTCTGTGTCAGCTCTGGAGTCTGGTCCTCTAGAGCAATCTGAGGCAGTCTATCAAGCTCAGTATTCTCTATCCTCCATAATTTTAGAAGAGGATCTTTTTCACAGGAAATGAAAGTGGGCCTTTTTAAATTCCAAGAACATGTAACACCAGCGAACTACAGTCCTTTCTTCAGATATGTAGGTGTGACTTCCTGGAAGTGCACACATCTCCGATAAGAGAGAAAAGGAAGGTTTAGAAGAAAAATGGTTTAAGCAGATTGATTTTCCATAAACATTTCTGCTTACATTTACTGGAAGTGTTCCATCAAAATGAAACTATTGTACCCTGGCAAGTATATTGTTTGTTGTACCAATTGGGAGCATAGAGTAATGACTGCTGCACTGAGGTCCAACTGCAACCCCACTCCAACATAACCAACTTTTTCTGTTGTGAGCTCACTTTCTTCCTTCCATACACAACATACTAGTTCAGGGGTAGGCAACCTAAGGCCCGGGGGCCGAATGCGGGCCCCCCACCCCATGATGATATTATTGTTGTTATTACTTGTTCTTGGGGTTTTCTTGGCAAAATCTCCACAGGGGCTTTGCCATGGCTTTTCTGGGGCTGAGAGAGTGTGCATGCATATTTTAAAAATGTTTTACATTTTTTTTAAAAAATAATAATTTTTATTTATTTATTTATTTATTTTTGGTGCTTCAGCCCCCCAATTGTCTGAGAGACAGCAACCCGGCCCCCGGCTCAAAAAGGTTGCCTACCCTTGTATTAGTTGAATTGGCTCTGTTTACACTTCTGACACTGTATTTGCAGAGATGAAAATAGGCCCTAAACAGGAGCCAAAGCAGCAGTCTCCAAATGATTTACAATCTGGCATGAAGAAAGTGGACTGTACAGTAGGCCTAGTGATATACAATTGGTTAATTGTAGGCACCATGTTGGCAACCCCAGTGTACACCTCCAATCTGTGTATTATCCTAATATAAACCTCATTTACCACAAGATAATTAACCCTGCAACAGAAAGAATTAGTGTACCTCTATGATCACACATCTGCCTACTTAGTGTTTGGTCTCAAAACTGTTACTTCTTATAAACTCTTGAATAATTGTATGCTAACAGTGCATTGAATCCAGAACAAGTCTGCTACATTTAGTTTTCACTAAAAAAGTGAACATAATGTGAAAATATAAGGCTTGATTACAAAGGGACCCAAGTACAATTATCTTATCCTTAATCCATTCCAGTGTGAACAAGTAAGGTTATATATTGCATCTGGATACAGACAATACAGAAAACTATCAAATTCATGCTTTGCAACCCTGTCCATGCTATTTGAAGTCAACTCCAAGTACAAGACTGGGCAAAGCACACCCTGCAGATATTCTTGTTCTGCAACTCTAATCAGCCCTAGCCAAAATAGCCAATGGAGAAGAACACTGGGAGCAGCAGTGTTTGCCTATCCTATTGTTTCACTGGTGCCTGCTCCCTTGAAAGTGTGTATAGAATTAGAGCCTGAATTTAAGACATGGAACAATTTTCCCTAACCAGGTACAGTCCAAATGTGCTGGACTACAATTTCCCCCATTCTCTATCAGTATGCTGGCATGGGATGCTGAAACTGACTGGCAAAGAGAACACTACGGGTGCATCTACATTGTAAAAAATAATGCAGTTTGACACCACTTTAACTGCCATGACTCCACCCTACAGAATCCTGGGATGTGTAGCTTTGTGATATCAGGACTCTTCAGCAGAGAAGGCTAAAGACCTTGTAGAGATTCAACACCTGAACACACTGTCTGAATTTAAAACAGCACTGAAGACCAGCCTCTTCCAGCAGGCATATCCATATAATTTTAAACTGTGAATTAAGATGCTGAACTTTAAATGTAGACTGTTTTAAAATGTGCATTTTTTATTTGTTCTTTTAAACTGTTGCATGTTAAATTAATGTGGACAACTGATGTTATTAAGCGTTAGTTTGTTGTTGATCCCCATCTTGATCCATGGCGAGAGGCAGGTAAAAAACTAATATTACTACTACCACTACCACTACTGTGGTACCTTGCTATCTACAGCTTTGCCATCTGTGGATTTAAGTATCTGTGGCTGGCCACAATGCTGGTGCATGCACATGGCTGCGCTAGCAGCTGCGTGCACATCGCACTGTCATTAGTGACAATGGGTCCCACATTTTTTTTTGTATCCGTGGGAGGGTCCCGTACAGATCCTCCACGGATACAAAGGTCCGGCTGTATTGTCAAACTACACATTCAGGTGTTGAATCAAACTGCCTTATTTCTACAGGGTAGATTCACCCTAGATCTAAATAACTCATTTAACTTTCCAATTGTTAAAAAGAATAGCTATTAAGGAACCACGCATGATACTTAATTAAACTTTCCAGAGTTAGGAATGGGGAGTAAGTAAATGTACAGAGTCTTAATGAGTTCAGCAGTGACATTCTACCAAAAGTGAAGTTAAGGAAGACTACACGACTTTCTTGAGCTTCCTTCTCTTTGGATCAGACACTGGTGAACTAGTGGAAGCAGCTTGCCCTCACGGTGGAGTCTCTGAGTATCTGTAGCACCTCCAACAAAGGTTCCATTGATAAATATTCTGGGAACCTGTAAAACAGAAAGAAAATCAATGTTGCTTCCTAGGTACAAAGTTCAGTGTTACAGTGTTACCACACATGCCTTGTATACTAATCTGACCCTGTATCTGCAAGGGATACGTTTCCAGACTTATTGTGGATAATAGCAAATGCTGTATTTCTGTTGGAAACTGACCAGAGTCACACTGGAAGACCGCTAGATGCCTACAGCAGGGGTAGGCAACCTTTCCCCTTTAAGGGCCGAGGGACTTCAGCTCCCAGAAGCCTCAGCCATGTTGGCCAATAGCTCCTGGGATTCTGGGAGCTGAAGTCCCTTGGCCCTTAAAGGAGAAAGGTTGCCTACCCCTGGCCCAGAGAGACTTTTTCCCCCCTGATGAGGTAAATGAAACCATGGTTACTGATCCCGCAGATATGGGGAATGGACTGTATTTCTGAACAGAGCCAGACATTCTGTTATGAGGTGAATGAAGCAATCGTCAACCACCATCATTTGATAACTTTGGATGGGCAAAGCAACACAGTGTTTTAAAGTGAAAAAAGTCTGCTATACTAAGGAATCCAAATTCACTACTCAGACAAAACCATCTAGAAATCCAGTTGATGTGACAAAAAAGTCATTCTTTAAATACAAAAACAAATTCATCTTCATATCTCAAGCATCACATGTGATGAACATGGACATAAGATCAAGCCTTTTGGATCCAACCAAAGATCCATCTAGTTCAGCATTTTTTTCTTCACAGTGGTCAGTTTTTCTCCATAGTGGTCACCAGTTGCCTCCAGGACCACACATAGGACATGAAACAATAAATTTCCCCCATAGTAACTCTCCAGCCATTGATATCCAAGAGAAACCATTATTAATAGCCACTGACAAATTTATGGAAGATTGGTCTATCTCAGCAGAGGGGAATCTTTTGTGCTCCAGATCTATTGACATTCAGCTCAAAGGGACTCTAGCCACCAGGGTCAATGGGAGTTCTTGTCTCAAACACATGAAGGGCCAAAAACTCCAATTCTGGTTTGTCTAATTTTTTTTTCAAATCCATCTAGATTAGAGACAATTACCAGATATTGGGACTGCAAATTCATAAATTATGCTCTGTGGGTTGTGTGAATAAATACTTGTTCTTGGTGAATGTACAGGAAATATATAGCATAGCAGATTACATAGGAGATCCTTTAAGAAAGTCTAAGGAAGAGGCGAGGAACATCTCTTTGGAGGGAGAGTCTTCCAAAGGTTGCTGGATTGTGGTTCCTAATCAGGCTTGCACATCATGGCCAATGGTGAGAGGTCAGGGAACTGTAGTTCAGCAGGTGGAGGGCCCCATATTTCCTACCCATGATCAAACATTTTGAAAGGAAGTACTCACTGTCCTGCCACCGGTCATTTGATGAAGAACATCTTGAAACTGACTTCCATTTTCATATCTATCCAGTTCTATGGCTGTGTAATTCACATTCACATCTTGGAATAACTTCTTAGCCATGTTGCAGTAAGAACATGTTGTTTTTGAAAAGATCACTACACAGTTGTCTGAGATAGTTTCCTATGTGTTAAAACAAAAGCTTATGTAATCAATTATATAATGGTACAATTTTTACCAATGGCAATTAATTCACATTTTGATTATTCTCCCTTTCAAGTTTAGAATTTCATTTAGACACAGTCACAGTCCCATTGAGCTCAAAAGGACTTATTTCTAAGTTGATGTATGTAAGATTGCAGATTAAATGTTCTGTATCAACATGTGCAAAAATATTTTAAAATTATAGCTCATCATTGTAAAAAACATGTAACATTCAGTTTCTAACAAAGTCTTATTTTGGCACCAATAATTCTAGACAGATACTGAACAAAACTGTAAAGTGCAGGGGAATAAACATTCATTTTTCTCATCTACAACCATGCCTCCTTTCCCCACAGAAGTCCCATCAAATCCAACAGACTTTTGCCCAGGTACCTTGTGTATACCATTACCACTTAAATGAGAAGTGAGGAGTGAGATTAAAATGGAGACCCCTTGTTAATGGAAACAGAAATGTATATTGTTTCTACATACTTGCACATTATGGAGACACATGGCTGTACTCTTCTACATATTGGTAATAATAAACAGAGCTCCAGTCGACTCCATGGAAACAAATGGACTAGCTAGTGTGTTTTCAGAAACAGCTGCATAATTTTGTTCTGTTGTATTTAGAGAACAAGGAATAATACTACCTTTCCAAAACAGCTGTTCATCCCTATTGAAGCCTAGATGACTGTATAGTAATAAGACTGAATGATTGCTCCCATTAGGAACCGCCTACTGTTCTACTTGTTTATTCATAATATTTTATCTCATTCTACCAACTTAAGATATCAGCACAGTACACAAATAAAATAAATTTAAAGAATTTAAACAGATAAAAAAGCATAGTAAATAATTAACAAGTTGGAACCATTTAAAACCATGTGCCTTACAGATATGGAAAAAATCATTTGGCCTCAAAGGCTTCAGTAAAGGCCATGTTTCAACTTGGTTCTGGAATGACAACCACTGGTCTCCAAAGAAAGGGAATTCCAGAACCAGCTGAGCAGGGCTTTCCCCATATTCTTTACTCATTCTCACATACAAAGATCCTCCGGGAGACCTGAATCCTTAGGCAGGCTTATATTGTTAACAACTATGTAAAACAATGTAAAGAATAGAAGGCAACGAGCTCTACCAAGCTCACATGAGAAGCAGCAATGGATTTTTTTCTAACTATGAACATACTGACTTTTTGCTCACATAACAAGCTTAGATTTTATCTCCGTCCAATAAGACTTATTTCTGCCAGTAGGTTCACGGATTGGTAATGAAAACGTTCAGAATTAAGTTACACTATAAACGTCACATGGAATGATAAAGCCAACTGCTAGTCCCATTGAAATAGTAGACCGACTGAAATATTAAGTTATTATTATGCAGCAACTGATTCAGTAGGTCTACTCTATTTTTAACAACAACAACCATCTTCACTCACCTTTATGTGGTTAGCAGTAGCAGTGTTAGATAAGTCTGTAGTTACAGATGCACTGTTTCCCATTCTAAAGTAAAGCAAATAAAAGTCCATTACAACCCAAGTTTGCAGAATATCAATCTAATAGACCATGCCATAACCCTATCCTTACTTACCTGGCAGTAAGATCCACTAAACACAATAAAACTTACTTGCAGACATATATAGGATGAGTGTAGAGTTTAGAAGGAAAAAAGAAAATAAGAAAAAAAAAGGAGTGTATACCAGCAACTGTATTTTAACATCATTTTTGAAGTATATATATCACATGTGGGGAACATGCAGCCTTTCAGATGTTGGGACTACATGTTTCCACCATCCCTCACCATTAGATATGCTTACCAGGACTGATAGGAACAACTCCTGGTCAACAACACCTGGGAGTCACAAGTTTCTTACTCCTAACATAGACCATAGCAAAGCAATGCTATGAGTATTCAGAAATCCTTTTGAGTTCAACGGGGATTATTTCTGGGTAACTGCTACAGGATTTCAGCCTACTGAAATAATCAATACGATACTTAATGCAAACAAGAGCATGTTTGGTGACAATTATGCACCCATATTTGCAACAATAATTTATTAAATCCTTCCTTCAGTGTTTATGTAGCCACCCCATAGAAAACATTCAGGAATAAAATGTAAAATTAAAATATCACATTACAGAAATCAGCAGAAAATGCAAAATTTTAAGCTGCATTTGGAGAACAAGGAATTAAAATAGTTGCAGCTCGAGGCTGGACTCCAGACTCCAAAATTTAGTTTCTCATCGTTAATCTCTGGCTCAAGACACTAATTTCCACACCGACTGGTCTACCTCTACTTACTTTACAAGATGACTTCCAGTCAGTTTCAAAGTAAATCTTGCCTCCCAAGTTGCAGTATATGGATATAAGCTACATCTCTTTGGGGCAACATGCCAAATGTTGAAAGCCAATAAGATTTAGGCTTACCTGCTAATTATGCCCTGATTGGCAGGGCATGCCAGCCTTTCAGACCAATAAACTCTCTTTCCACATTCCCTACTCAAAGGTATTGCAGAGGCTTCACTGTGGTATGTATGCCTGAATATTCTCCCTTCAGCAGTTTCAGAGAGAAGACAGTGGAATTTTTTTTTTATTGTGAACACAAGTGCCCTTGTGATCTTGGAAAAGTTGAACCAACAACTGATGTTCATGCATACTGTCCCTTTTCTGACAACATATGGAAAATTTTATCAACTGCAGTGGAAAATGCCCAAATGTTCTTTACTTCCTTCAAATCAGAACACAGATACTTCTCTCAACGTACATAAAATTTACGCTGCAAAGTCTTAACAATGACAGCAGTTGATTTTTGTTACCTTGTAACTTTTTAGAGTGCAATTTTTAATATTAACACTCATTTCATCACCTTGTATACTGTGCTGTATCTTATTTTAGCTCACACCATACCATATACTTGCCTAATATGTTGTGTAGGATTTTTCTTGTTGTTGATCATTAATGATAAGAATGAAGACTTAAAAAACATAAATAAATTATAATTTGGAACATTCCAGTCTTGATCTATGATCTCACCACAGTAGGATACTGGCATTAAATGGGATAGTTCAACATACACTAAAATAGCACCAACAGAAATCTAAGGAAATTAAAGTGCTTAACCTCTAATGTAGCAAATAGCAGCAAATGGCACAAAATTCTAAATCTTTCTTCCCTTGGCACAACAGAACTGAAGTATTCCCAGCCATCCTACAATAATAAGAACAGAACATGCTTTTTCCCTTTCTCCCTTCCAATTCCTTCCCCCACCTGTATTTTTCTTAAATTTGGATTGCAATCCTGAGGGAACGGATTATCATCCGGTCTATTTCTGTAAACAGCTGTAGCACCCTTTTAGCTTTAAGCAGGGTATAAAGAAACAGAACAAAATGGGGATGGGCTTCATTGCCCATTCCCATCTTGGGCTGTTTCTTTATACCCTCTCTGGGCTAAAATGGTGCTACAGCCGTTTACAGAAAGTGGTTTGAGCGTTGAACTATATTCTGGAGACTGGGTTTGAATCCTGGCTCTGCCATGTAAACCCACTGGGTGACCTTGGGCAAGTCATACTCTCTCAGCCTCAGAGGATGGCGATTTAAACTCCTCTGAAGAAACTTGCCAAGAAAACCCCATGATAGTTTCACCTTAGGGGTTGCCATAACGTGGAAACGGCCTGAAGGCACACAATAACAAAGATACCAAGTCATAGTCATAACTCAAATCCTCCTGAAAATCCTTATCCTATGTGGAATGTATTGCTGAGCAGTAACCGAATTACTCTTCACACATGCTCAGAGACCCTCTCTTCCATTCAGGTTGGCCCTGAAGTTCATAAGCCTTCAAACAAAGTTCACAGATAAATCCTTGCTTAATCCTTTGCCTTTTTAACTTTCATTACTTGTGGATTTAAAAACAAGAACTACAGAATAATGTGGGATATACGCTGCAGAAAAAAAAAAGTTTTGGATAACTGAGCATGATGCAAGTCAGGGTGTGTTGTTGTTATGTGCCTTCAAGGCTTATGGTGACCCATGGAGTTTTCTTGGCAAGTTTCTTCAGAGAGGGTTTGCATCCTCTGAGGCTGAGAGAGTGTGACTTGCCCAAAGTCACCCAGAGGGTTTCTATGCAGCCTTAAATGTTAAAGGAGCCATTAAAGGGGCCAACGGACATTTTTGATTTGATGCCTCTGAGGAAGTCTGCTCAAGACTATGAAAGCTCATGCTAACCATTTCTTTCTCTGTCTTAAGGGCGCTACCAGAACCCTTGACATAGTGGGACTTGTAGTTTTATAAGGTCGCTAGCCTTCTCTGCCAGAGAGTACTAGTGCCTCCCAAAACTACAAGCCCCAGGGTTCTGCAGAATGGAGCCAGGTGGGTTAAAGTGGTATCAAACCGCATTATTTCGACAATGTAGATCAGGGGTAGGCAACCTTTCCCCTTTAAGGGCCGAGGGACTTCAGCTCCCAGAATCCCAGGAGCTATTGGCCAACATGGGACTATTGGCCAACATGGCTGAGGCTTCTGGGAGCTGAAGTCCCTCGGCCCTTAAAGGGGAAAGGTTGCCTACCCCTGCGTTATGGAAAGATACTATTATTTTTTATATCTCTCAGAAAAGTCCTCAAAGGCCCAAAACACACTGTAGAAATAATCCAGTTTGAGACCGCTAGAGAATCATGGGAACTGTAGTTTTTTCTGGAACATTGAGCCTTCTCTGTCAGAGAGAGCTCTGGTGCCACAACAAACTACAGTTCCCAGGATTCCATAGTATTCAACCAGGACAGTTAAAGTGCTCTCGGACTGGATTATTTCTGCAGCGTGCTTTGGACCAAAGATGCCCAAACAGAGTGCTGCAGTCATTCCCCTTCTCCGCCTCCAGTCCCTCCGTTCCCCTGCAGGCCTCACCTTAAAGGAGGAAAAGCGAGCAACCTCAGCCAGGAGCAGAGCCCCTCCCCCTGCCGCCACCGCCACCGCCCCCTCAGCGCCATGGACTGAGCGGGGAAGCCCGGACAGGCCCCGCCCCCGGGACGACGCCACGCCGAAGGACCCCAGGCGCCGAGGAGCCCTCTCAGGTCGCCTGCGCCATTAAAAGGCACCCTTGTCGCCCCGCCAGTGGCTGATTCCCTTGTCAATCCAACAGGAATCCCGCCTCCCGGAAATTGGAAGGGAAAGAGTGAGGAACAGACACAGACAAAAAAGGGATAGGTCGAGGCGAGACTCTTTATCGGCTTCTCTACGGGAAGGGGAAGGGACGACAACAACAGCAGCAGCAAGCAGTAAAAAAAAAAGAAAGGGAATAAAAGGAGCTGTAGTGGCGGTTTTCCCCCTTCTTCCTCCTCCTCCGCGCAGGCGTGAAATAGGGCAGGCCGACGGGGTCCTTTCTCCCCCAGCCGTTCTGCGCGTGCGCGGCGGCGGCTGGGCCAGTCGGTCAGGTAGTCCACACTCGGTCGGTGGGTTTTGTTTGTTTCCTGAGTGTGTGTGTGAGAGTGAGTGAGCGGCGCGCGCGCGC
>CM034706.1:149796609-149856264 GCA_020142125.1 Phrynosoma platyrhinos
ACGGAGAGCGCTCTGATGACGTCTTTCCGGTGCAGCGTCCAGACATGCTGTGCCAAAAGGCACGCAAAAGAGCCGCATGGTGGCTCTTTGGGTGCCTTTTTGCCGCCGGGGAAAGGAGCGCTATTTTGGCGCTCCTTTCGCAGTCACCAAAAGGGTGCATTGGGGCCGATGCGTGGGGCAGCCTTGGCCCCAATCCTCTCCTTCCCTGGGCGGCCCAAGGTCACCCGTTTGCATCCTCCCAAAGACTAAGGAGAAGCCCTGGAAGAAACAAATTACCAAACATGGATTTACACTGTAAAGATAAGTTGAAATCAAAGATTGTGAAGTGATTTTGTTTGTGTGTAAGGTTCATATGTTCATCTATAAGTCTAAAATTTTATGCCCAAAAATTGACCCCAAAACCCCAGGTTGATTAATTTACGATGGTAAATGGTAATGTGATAGCAGCTCTTTCAGATTTCCCCATGCGGTGTGAAAATAGTTTCTTTTTCTCTTGAGCCAAGCTGAAAGAGTCCTGAGTGATTACAGTTGTCCCTCCATTCTCGTGGGGCCGTTCCGGACCCCCACCCCATGAAAATGGAAAATCATGGCTATTCAAGCCCCATTTCGTTCCTCTCCTTTTGCGAACGGGTGAGGGACACAGATTTAAAGTCCGCGAAAACAGAGGGGCGACTGTATTTGCTTTTAAACAAACAGAGACTCTCTCCCTCCTGGGCTGGCTGTAGCTCTCTGGGTGAAGGCTGAAACCAAAGTTGAGATAAAAAGCCTCAGTTAGACTCTCTCTTGCTGTATGTACACATACACACATTGAAGGAGCCTCTAAGTTTTACCCTCGACTTATCCACGGGTAATGGCAAAATTCATAATTTTGGGCTCAAAACCTGGCTTTGACTTATACATGAGGTCAACTTATAGTCAAGTATATACAATAGTTCATTTAAAGTCTTCAATTTCACTATAGCATTAACATTTAAACCATATGTGCTAAATTAGATAATATTATTTAGAGTACTGGGGAAAATCCAGTTTTTTTTCCTCTGGAAAACCCACATCATTGGTTACAGTAGTCTTTCATTGTTTTCACAGTCAGTGTATATTTCTTCCTTTTGATATCCTTGCCTGTGTATGTGAACCTACAAAATGCATACCATGATAATATCCCTGCCTCCATATGATTTTAAAGACTTTTTTTTTTTTTTAAAAAAAATGAGCATAGTATGAAAGGACACAGGAAATCTAGTCATATTTTTTAGATATTTCTCATTTATTGGTAAAGAGAAACACTGTCTTTAAAAGGTACCAACTACTCTTTGAAATGTCCCAAAATATGTGCAAGCTTTTAGAATCTTGTTGCAAAGCAAAATGTTACACAAAAACAGTTGGTGTGTGGGTGGCAGCTATCTTCATATTGCAATCATATTTTTAATTTATTTTATTTAAAGTATTTCTGTATCACTTCCCGACCCACAAGAGCTCCTAAGGTGATGGACAAATAAAATATCAATTACAACAATACAAAGATAAAAATGGTTTTAAAACACATGGAAATACTCTTTAAAAATCCTTAAAAGCAATCTAAAAACAATCCTAAAATCAGTTTTGAAACAATTAAAACAACAATTTCAAACACTGAATGCCATGTGGACTACCACTGTTTTGGCTGCCTGCTGGAAATGTAAAAGAGAAGAGACCAGTCTACTTATTTGGGTAGGGAGTTCCACAGTTGAACTAAATACCCACCAAACTAAATTCAAGAGGTGTTGAGACACGCAACAGGGACTCCTCTGAAGATTTCAAATTTCTGGCAGGCTCATATGGGAGGAGGAGTTTTTCAGATATCCCGGCCCCAAGTCTTTTAGGGCTTTGTTGGTGAACACCAGCACCTTGAATTTTGCTGGGAAGTAAATTGGAAGTCAGTGCACTCCTTGCAAGATTGGTATTATTATATGGTCTCTGGTAATGTACACTTGACACCAGTCTGGTTGCTGCATTTTGCTTAATGTTTATGTGTTCAGAGACTTGAAATATAATGGAGGAGTGCCTCCCCCCCCCAAAAAATTAAGATCTATTATAGAGTGAGCAAATGTGGGCAGTTTTGACCCAGCACCAGGGGACCTGGTGTGGACTGCATCCCACTATACGCTATTGGTGTATCAATCCAATAATGTTGTGCTAATTTAACGTACTTTTATTTAATTTTGTTTTGGCTTAAATGTTTTGGGGGTTTTTATGTGTTCTTAGAAGCAATAAAAAAGCAGAAAGAAAGAATAGTCTTTCATTTCTTATGTTTTTCCCACTTTGCTGTAACTCTAAAAATGAGCATTTGCAACTTGTAGGGGTAGAAAGAGACTAAACAGCTACTATCTTAAATACGCCACCCCGATTGCGCTGCAGAGGGGTGAGATATAAATATTTTTTTTAATTATTATTATTATTATTAGGAGAGAGGTTCCTCAAATCATTATATCTTTCAAATTCTTTTTCATAGAAAAATGTCCTGTTTGGGTGTTCATCCTTCCCTTTTGTATTTTTTTTTTTAAAAATCACATAAGAGTAGGTCAGTGAATGAATCCATTGTTGTGTGCTCTTCGGTATTTTCAGCCAAAATATTGGTTGTCTGTTGAGAGCTTATTTTATATTATATTTTCCTTTGAGCTACCATGGTCTTTGAATTGGTAACACCAGTTTTCTCATATATCTTGAAATGTAACACCCAGGATTGCCTCGTGGAATGTACATGAAAGTACCTATACTGGAAACATCAGCATACTGTTACATGTATACTGGTGTGTGAGAGGCATTAAAAAGAAAATCAGAAAATGTGGTGCTGTTATTTTGAATCACATCTTCAAGGTTATCCCAGGTGGCTTGCAAGCTGAGAAAAATATATTCTGGGTCGTCATTCACACTCACATTTAGCTTGGTTTTTGAGTCGAATAGATCTGGGAGTGCAGAATTGATTTGAACCGAAATGAAGTTCACATTTTCCATTACTGAATGCCTCCATGCCTATTTAACATGATTCACGTTCACACTAACCTTTACACTGGAACAAAATGGATTTTTTTTTTAATGTCAGTCATAAGATGCACATGAGCATGTTTCCAGTTACGCATGCACTTGGAGGTGTGGCCGTGCGCATCAGCTGTTGCTATGCATCCCAGGGGAGTATCCCCCAGTCACCAATGGCTCCATGCAACCCAGGGGATTATCCCCCATGGCACCCACGGATCCACCATGCCAGGGTTGAATCTCCCATGAATCCATGCATCCCAGGTGAGTATTCCCCATGGCATCCATGGACCCACCCATGCCAGGCCTGAATCCCTCATGGCAACCACGGATCCACCTATGCCAGGGGAGAATTCTCGCCACGTCACCCGTGACTCCCTCCCATGAACCCACACAAATGTGACAGTTCGCAGAAACTGTCAAAAAAAAAAAACCCTTTAAAAAAGCACCGCACCATGCCTCCCACAAGGAACCCTGGCAGAAGTGGAAAACAGCTGCACAGAGTGATTTAAAGGGACCACTTGGTAGCATGGGAAATCGAAATCCACAACCTCACGGAAGCCATGTGACAGCCTCACAGCAGTGCTGAAAGAAAGAAAAATGGTTTGCCAAGAATTTGGTGGTGGGATGGGTACTACCCTGCTGCCCACCCTCTGCCCATTGCCCCTCCCTCCTGTATGCCCCAGATGTGATTGGAAACACATTCACATTTGTTCAGACAGCTGTTGCAAATCCTTCTTTTCAAAAGAAACACTATAAAATCCATTTTCAAAAGAACCAGTTTAAGGAAGATTTGCTGATTCGGCCCGAACACAATTGGGGCTGAAATTGGCTCAAGTGTGAATGAGGCACACATCATCCAGTATAATCTGGTTTGCAAACTGGTTTAAATCATAGTGTGAATGGGGCCTGGAGGTGATAAGGTAGGGGGAAAGTAAAAAGGTGGAGTGGGAGTGGAGAATAATCAAAATAAGCTGATAGGCAACCATTACTTTACAAGGCAATTTTTTTGTATGTGTCCTTGGACTGATTAGTCATTGATGTAACAATTTGCAAGAGAGGCAGCCCTGGAAGACTGTTGCATAAAACCAACCCTGCCTTGTGGCATCTTATAGTTTAATAAGTTATATTTGGTTTACATTTTTGTGGACTGCCACCAATAATGTATGAAAAGCTTACTGACAGTTGGTGTCCTCATCTCAGTCTTAACGTTGATTTAGTTCATGATTCCAGTATTTTATGATCTATAGATGTTAACCCTTCTTCCAAATCTAAGCCATGTTTGCTTTCTTTCCTTTACAGGACAGGAAAAGAGGGCCAGCCAAGAGAGTACTACACTTTGGATTCGATCTTGTTTCTCTTGAATAATGTGCATCTTTCACATCCTGTTTATGTCCGCCGTGCTGCAGTAAGTAGAGGGACATTGGTTGATGAATTTTTAGCTGCCCGCTCACCAACTGAACATATGGGACTTTGAACATCTATGCCTGTGTTGGAAAACCTATGGCTCGTGTGCCAGAGATGGCTCGTGAAGCTGTTTTCCCTGGCACATGGAGCGGGGAAGAGGAGGAAAAGCTGCGTGCCTGTTCCTCCTCCTCCTGGCTGTCCCAGGCCTTCAGCTGCCTCCAGAGAGGCAGCTGAAGGCCCGGGAAGGTGCGGGGGGGGGGGGGGGGGGAAGAGAAATCCCACTTCCATCACAGGGTAACCCCCAGTGCCAGAAGGCCGTTTAGTTTGGGCACACGGTGCCTGAAAGGTTCTCCGTCACTGATCTATGTTTAAAAAATCCAGCATTCACAGATAACAGTGTTGTTTAAATTTGGTGCAACATGCTTAAGTGTTTGTGTTGGTAATTATTTTTTATGTGATGTGAAATTATTTTTCTAAAGAACTAAATAAAAATTATTGGATGAAATAAATCTTTAAAAGAGAAGGGGACAGTAATGTTAGTTTTAGTGAGCATAATAATTAAGGTCCCTGGTCAGGAAATCTGTAACACCTTTGTTGATTGACATGCACATGCACAAAAGGTATTGTATTTTCTAATGTTGTGTTCCAACAGCTTGCATACTTAACCTTGAGTCTTTACTAATCGCATCTACAAAGTTGGGGGCCAGTTTTTGGAAATGTACACTCCACCCCATACTACCACTCCTTCCTGGGGAAGATTTGCAATTCTGAGAGTGTCTGGACTATGTGGACTGGGGTTAAAGTAACCAGGTCATGAAAAAATGATTGGAAGTGGAATAAAGCTTCTATGTTAAAGGAAGTCATGGTTAGCCTTAACCTTGGTTCATATTGGTTACTAGTGAACTGTTACTTGCAGTTTTAAAAGGTGACATTTACTGAAAAAAGGGCTGAGTGGAGATACCACTATTTTATCATTCAGGTTGAGTCTGTCTTATTCAGAATTCCAAAATCTCCTCCAAAACAAAGCATTTTTCAAAGGTTGCTGAGATAATGACACCTTTGCTTTCTGATGATTCAGTGAACACAAACTTGGTTTCATGTACAAAATTATTAAAATTATGTATAAAATTGCCTTCCATCTATGTTTAAAAGGGGTATTCAAAACATAAATTTTATGTTTTGATTCCCATCTCCAAGATATCTCATCATGTATGTATAGTGGGCTGTTCGTGGAGTTTGATTTCAGGATGCTTTGTGGATACCAAAATCTATGGATGCTGAAGTCCTATTAAATACAATAATGTAGTAAAATGGTGTCCCTTATATAAAATGGCAAAATCAAGGTTTGCTTTTTGTAATATATATATATATATATATATATATGTATGTATATGTGTGTGTGTGTATATATATATATATATATATGTATATGTATATATATATTTAATATTTTCAAGCCATGGATGTTTGAATTCGGGGATGAAGAATCTGTAGTTACCGAGGCCCAACTATATATGCAAATCCCAAAATGAACAAACAAACAAACAAAAATATCTGAAATCCCAAAAACCTCTGGTCCCAAGAATTTCAAATAAGAGAGACTCAACATGATACTGGCATGTTACAATTTCCTAATGGTGGTTAACAAATAGGTCACATTGTAACTTCATTAGGCCTCTTATGGAGCACTCATTCCATTGCTATATGTGCAACTCACCCATATGCATTATTTGCAACCTTTCCTTTCAGATATGGCAGATGTCTCAGGATGTTGACTTCATCATTGTCTGCATCCTCAATTCCAGAATGTTACAGGATTTGGCCTTAAATCTTTGACCCTGAAATAAAAATATTTCAGAGTTCTAGGATCTAATATTTTACTTTCCTGAAGTCAAGAGGCCACCATTTTTAATTTTCTGCTGTTTAATGAAATGGTAGTTTCTTGTACACTTCATAAACTTGCATCAGACATGCCTGTTTAGGCTTTCTTGGCTTAACTTAACTGGAGTGGTGAACAGATTGATCATTATGTTGCTCATCCTTTTCTATTTTCAGTACATTCATTTTTGCCAGTTGTAATTTAGGTTATGTCAAGTATTTCTTAATGCAACTCTCACCTGTTCTATGGAAGTCAACTGCTTTTTATTGTGATGCCACTAAAAACCATGCCATAATATTCATTTTACCCTTTTGCCAGTCATATTCTGCCTATATTCCTATTCAACCCCAACCATGCCATATTTTTCAAGGAATATCATTAAGCACCACCTTCAGTACTGATGCACTCCAAAGTTCACATAGCTTTAGAAACAATCCTGAAGAAACAATCACTTTGCTGTAGGAGTTCAGGAAATATGTAGGTTAAACAACATGACCTGAGCTGTGTTCATTAAAAATAAAACTTGGTGTGTTATGGTATTTACATCATTTTTTTCCTAAATATTTTATGTGTTTGAATCATTTTGCATTTCATATTATTTTCTGTGCTAAGCATTTGGAAATGTGCAGACTAGAAATCTAAATGAATACTATTCTAAATGTGAAAAATGAAAGTTTGTGGTTGGTCATAATGTTAATTTTGATATGTGGCGGGTTATTGTTCAAGTTTTACAGATAGTGTTGGTTGCCAACTGAGAGTTACTCTAAGCCACATTGTGCATATGTGATTGAGCAGAATTTAACAGTCTTTTCCCAGTTCTCTAGCTACTATCTTTGCTGAACCATTATTTCTAAGCCACTTCTGTGCCATCTGAGTCTAATCCAAGTAAACCTTTTTCCCCTAACCATGTAATGTGAAGAACTTTGTATCTATTGCTCCTTCTCTCCTTACAGAAAAGTATTAAATTGCTCTTGAGAAGTAGTCTGCTGAGATTAAATGAAAAAATGTTTAAACAGCCAGTTAAAATAATGTTATGGAGAAAGAGACCTGAAGGTCTCTCCACATATCAAGTGCAAACTGTATCAAAGTGATAGCAGCTTTCCAAGTAAGTGTCTTAAGTGTTTCCATTTTATCCTTTGAAATAGGATCAAACTATAGGCTAAATCCAGATTTAAGATCTAGGGTTCTCCATACAACAGTGCCTCTAGCTCCCTGGCAATGCTACCCATAGGGTCAGGGAACTCTGCTAAATATGTGGAAGCTCTGGTGGACAGGAGCATCACCAAAAAAAGAAGTCTAAGTCATAATGCACATCTTAAATTTTACTCTGTATGTTGGATGAAAATGTACATAATAAAACACCACCAGTTGCTGTATCTGTACAAAGAATGTTGCATACAAATTGTGTAATAAAATTCCTGCAGTGACTTCTACACCAGAATCAGGAGGGGGATAGTAGCAGGTTGGGCTGCTTAGTCCTACTTTGTGTACAGTTTTCTATGTGATATCTAGATTATCATTCATTTAATAACAACACAAGATCTAGACCACGTTTTTGTGCCACTCAACATTGTGTGGACACAAGTATCATTGATAATACTTGTACCCAGGACTAATTTATTACAGAATAGGCTGAAGACAGAAAAAGAGAGGTCCCCACAAGTGGTCACATACAGCTCTCAACTGAGACCATTCAGACATACCATGAATGAACTACACCTATTCTGGGCAGTAATGCTTCCCTCTCAAGCGCTCTTGGTGGCAGGCCTTTATGTGCCTTCATAGACAGCATCCCAGTTTCAAACAGTTATTTACCTACAGAAGGACATGCAACATGAATAGGGAGATGGGTACAAGACTTTGCCACAAATCCAGATGCCAACTCTGGCCACAAATTTACTCTGGAAATGTCATCACAGGATCTAACTACATCACCCATAATAATATAGAGTTTTTCACTTGCTCATCCTGTGTCAACAATCTTTGTCAGCATTCTACATTGGGCAAACAGGCTAGTCTCTGCACCAGAGATAAATGAACATAAAAGACATTAGAAATGTGAATGCACAACAACCAGTTACAGAACACTTCAGTCTTTCTGGGTATTCCATCTCGGACCTCAAAACAATGATCCTTGAACAGCAACAAAACTATAAAGGAAGATTGGAAAGAGAAACAGAAGAATTGGAATATATCTGCAAATTTCAGTCCATCAAC
This sequence comes from Phrynosoma platyrhinos, assembly GCA_020142125.1. NCBI lineage: Eukaryota > Metazoa > Chordata > Lepidosauria > Squamata > Phrynosomatidae > Phrynosoma > Phrynosoma platyrhinos. The sequence continues at coordinate 149,805,125 of CM034706.1, forward strand.
AATGGGTTGAAGAGAGATAATGGTTTCCTGGCACAGTACACATATAATGCTAGTTAACTCCCTCATGAGGGCTTTTTTGGTCAGTTCATCAAATCTTCTTTCTGATTCCCAGTTGGCATCACACTACATTTCAGCAACATCCATCACCATTCATACAGTTACCTGCTCACCTCAGCTTTAGGCAACATCCTTCCCCTGCTTTTGTCCCCCAACTAAATTAGTCATCCCAATACCATACCCACTAGTTTTGCATTTCTATTGCTGTTCATATAGCCTGCTTATAAAGATCTGTTCTTGCACACTTCACTATGCATCTGAGGAAGTAGACTGAAGCTTACAAAAGCTTATAATATCAACCTCTTTCTTTCTCCCAGTCTCAAAGGTGCTTCAAAACCTCTTTGCTCATAGACACCTAGTTTCAGTCTGTGTGTATTGTGTTAATCCAACACTATTGCCAGTTGTGCAGCCAATTTGCAAAGCTAATAGTGTGTCTGAAGAAGAGCAAGCATATTATGTCTTGTGCTGTTGGGAAACTGTTAAATCTTGTAATAATACAATTTTTTCCATGCATTGATGTTATATTAAATTTAGCCTTCGAAATTACATTCTACAAGATATTTTTGTAGTGGAATGTTAAATTCTGATGGCTGTGTGAAAATAATCATTAGGAAATGCACCCAATGTCAATGTTAGCAGGTTAATTGGTGAATCTAATTGCATTCAGCTGGTCCTATCCACAAAATATGTCTATTGTGTATGTGTTAATATGGTTATTACCATGCAATTCATATCTCCCATAAAGTTGCATCTTTACCATGTGACATTTATTGACCATATATGTGAAAGTCCAGTTTACATTTGAGGTATAGAAAGTAATTTCTCATCAAAAGTTGGATGTGTAACAATGTTTTTGTCCATACTGTAAATATTTTTTATTATTCTTTTTAGACTGAAAACATTCCTGTAGTAAGAAGACCTGACAGAAAAGATCTCCTTGCATACCTAAATGGAGAAAACTGTGAGTTATGGGTGTTCAGCAGTTTAATGTTTTTATGTTAGCCATGGTGGTGGTTTTTTTTTTTGGGGGGGGGGGTTACATAGCCTGGAAAATTCCTCAGAAATAATTCTGAGGAAGAAGAAGAAGAAGAAGAAGAAGATGATGATGATGATGATGATGATAATGATAATTTGGAAGCCAAGTAGTTAGTGCTAAACTAAATTAACTGAATCTGAAGTTTAAAATGAAGTCTAAATCATGTTTGGAATAGATATTTTAAGAGAATTCTAGTCAGCCTCTGAAACTATGAAGAAATGAAATAGATAGCTAGAAATAGATCAATAAAATGAATCCTAACCGGTCACTGAATAGGAGGGAGTCAGTGGATTTAATCTCAAGGCATACTATTTAGATTTGTTTTTTGCTGTAAGCATCCAGTGGTTGGTTAGAATGAGGATATAATTGTAGTCCACTTCAGTATAATAAAAGTTATTTTGCTATGGCTTTTCTATTAATTGTGTTCATGTATTTTTTTAAATAGTTATTCATACTATATTGTTTTTATTTCTTTGTACTTCAGCGACATCGTCAAGTATAGACAGAAGTGCACCGCTTGAAATAGGCCTTCAGCGATCTACTCAAGGTATAGTTTAATTTTTTAAATTTCAGCTGTTCACTTTGTAAAATATTTCCCTGATAATTTCTTGTTTTTCTTGTAGTCAAAAGAGCAGCTGATGAAATATTAGCAGAAGCGAAGAAACCAAGAATAGAGGTAAGTTGGTAGTGTATTGTGTACTTTTTTAATTGGCTGAAGATGATTTAGTTTATTTGCTTTTTATATCGTACAACTATATTTTTCCATGCTATTGTATTTCCTCACTTTGTATCACTGCTTATGGAAGTTGTGTATCCATATGAAGGGAATCAGGCCCTTTTCCCCAGTGGAGGCTAAGGCTCTAGGGACAGGTAGAGCACTCCCTTGCCTCAGACATATCCAACAACCAATACTGACATGGGAGAGGAATAATTAAGGTACACTGTCTCTCCAGGAGGTACCTTACTAGTCCTGGCAGCATAAAAACAACTGATTTAATTTTTAATTCTAGGCCTGTCCAAAATGTCCACCTCTGCTTTTGTGCATGTTGTTAGTATGTGTTGAAATAGTTTTATCTGTGCATGCGCAGAAACAACCCATTTGTGTGAATTCGCAGAAATACTGTTACAGGTAAGCAACCTGTCCTTATTGCCTAGAGCTTCCTTCTTCAAAATAAACATTTTTTCCAAGTGCAAATGATATCCCTTCCCCCTGACCAGTGTTTAGAAAAGCAAGTGAGTGATATGAGATTTGGCCGCATTTTCCTTTGTGATGGAAAAAATACTTTTGAATGTGGTTCTTGAGCCTTGATTGTCTTGGCACAGGGTGTATGCACTAAGTTTGAGAGAAATAAAATTTTTGAATGAGGTTCTTTTGCTCTTAAATTGTGAATCTTATGCCAGATACATGAAATGTGCTGCTGACGTAACTTTAGGGCACTGCAAGGGATGAGAATGGGTGGCAAAATAAATATAGTTGGCTCTTCCTCTACTGGTCAGCTTATCTCCACCCCAGGTATGACCCTATAGGCCAGGCCCGCAGAGCATATGGCCCAGGGGCCACATGCTGCCCAGCAAAGGATTTTGGGCAGCGCATAAGGATGGGAAATGACATCAGTGCTTTCTCCTCCTGAAGAGAGAGCCATGTGGAGGAGGAGAAAGGGCAAATGCTTTGCTGCTTGGCTTTCTCCTGACAATAAAGACAGGTGAAGGAGGAGGTGGAAGAGGAGCAAATGCTCACCCTTCAAGGCTCTTCTGATGCTCGGCCTTCTCCCAAGACAGAGGAGGAGAAGGACAAGCAAGGCTACTCTGCCACTTGGCTTTCTCCTGAGGAGAGGGCCAGGCAGAGGAGAAGGATGACAAAATTAATATATGTGGAGATTAATATATGAGGCCTGAAGTTTAGCCTATTTTAATTTTGGCCCCTACCTACTGCCAAGTTCTGTAGGTCTTCTATAGGCCACGTAGACACCATATGCCACAGCCTTTCACCTCTTGTGTAAATGGCTGTAAGGTACAATATACAAGATCCAAATGATCATTCAGGATATTGCAATGAATTTGCATTAGTCTGAAGGGATTTTTATTTTTGGTTCAGTTGTCTTGTGCCATATCACACAAAACAAGTGGCTTTTGGAACTTTCTTGAAAGTTGTTTTCTATGCAGCAATGGCTAGGGTTGCTGTTCATCACGGGGTGGGGGGCAGAGCTCAGAACTTCCTTGAAACTAGCTTGCAGTAGTTTGGATTTCACTGATTTCTCAGTGATTTGGAGTACGTTGTGAAATATTTTTTTCAAAGAGTCTTTGAAATGCCAGATATGAATTATGTACTTTGTCATAGGTAATGGTGAAAAGCTTTCCAAATAGGGTTGTAGCTTGGAAATTAAACTGAAAATGGACTAATTGTAACTTTGCTTAACTTTATTGTAGTGCAGTGGGACCTCGGTATCTGAGGAGGATTCGTTCCGGATCCCACCCCCCAAGATACCAAAATCCATGGATGCTCAAGTTCCTACCCAGTTTGCAGCTGCTGCTGCCACCGCCCTCTTCCTCTTCCTCCTCCTCCTTGCAGTCTTTCTTGTCCTCCTCCTTGCAGTTGCTGCGGGCACCTGCCCGTGGGGCTGTGAGAGGCCACACTGCTGTTGGCAGAAGCTGTTTTTCTCGGGGGGCAGCAGCGATTGCAAGGAGGAGTAACGCTGATGGGAAGGACTGCTAGGAGGAGGAGGACAATGAGAAGGACTGCTAGAAGGAGGAGGAAGAAGAGGAGGACAAGGAAGACTGCTAGGAGGAAGAGGAGGAGGAAGGTGGTGGTGGTGGCGGCAGCTGCAACAGTTGCAAACAGGGTTGCCATCCTGAGATGCTGGGATCCGCGGATTGCAAGTCCATGGATAAGGAGTGCCCACTGTATTAGATACTAATGTAAAGAAGTCTAGGCTTTTATCTAAACAATGTAGTGTCACTGATGTATGGATATTAATCATTTATCCTTCTGGAAAGCAAAGGTATCCAGTGGTGCTGTTCTGCTAGTGCAAGCATTGTTGTACATCTAGTTTGTACTGTAGGCGGGTGGGTGGGGGGGAATCCAGCATAGTTTTTAGCCACATAACTGATGGCACAGTTGGTTGCACCACTGGAGGAACCAATGGAATTCTACCAATGCAGTGGTTGCCACTGCTAATGTTAAATTAGGTTTAGGCACTTGTTTTCTAAACATTATTATTCTTACTAGGATGAAGAGTGTGTGCGGCTTGACAAAGAACGGCTTGCAGCTCGTTTGGAGGGGCACAAGGAAGGAATTGTGCAGACAGAACAAATCAGGCAAGTCATGCTTTGTTTCTGATATTTTAATTTAGGAATGGGAAACTGCCATTGACAGATAGGTTTTCTGAAGTGTGTCTTGACAAAATTGAGCAATTAAGAAGATTAGTGTCTTGGAAATGGAAGTACAAGACACTATGAACATTGTAATATTTTTATAAAATTTTGCAGTGGTGAGGAGCATTTAATAGACGTAAACTATGATAAATTTTCTGTATAGATATGTACCTTGACATTCTCAAAATTCTTGCTACTGGGTATGCAGATTAATCCATATAGACCTAAATCAAGCCTATATTGTTAATGATCTGCAACAGAAATTTCATCCACTCTCTTCTCCTCTACACCTCTTGAAAATTGGTTGTGGCAGGTTTGTCTGCCTTCCAAAGATGCATTGGGAGCTGCCACATCCTATATTGTCATATTGAGGAGGGAACAAGCTTGCTTTCTGCTGCTCCAGAGACTAGGACAATGGATGCAAGCTCCAGGAAAAGAGATTCCATCTCAACATTAAGAGGAACTTCCTGACAGTAAGGGCAGTTCGACAGTGGAACACACTCCCTCGGAGTGTGGTGGAGTCTCCTTCCTTGGAGGTCTTTAAGCAGAGGCTGGATGGCCATCTGTCAGGGATGCTTTGATTGGGAGTTCCTGCATGGCAGGGGGTTGGACTGGATGGTCCTTGTGGTCTCTTCGAACTGTATTATTCTATAATTCCTACTCACACTGGATTTTTGTGCTTTCCTGCCAATAGAAGTCCACCTTTGGATGCTGATCACAATGTATACTGTAAAAGAGATTTTAACAAGGCTTGTTTTCAGCTAAATGCTATAGGATAGCATCTTGATATTTCGAAGACTTATGAATTTCTGCTTGGCAGAGAATGTTTGTGGTCCAGGGCAGGTTTCATGCTCACCTTAAGTGATACCTAGAAAACCGAAATAAGGAGGTGAAGGTAAAGATTTTAGGATATCTTATATAAAAAAACAGATTCTTTTCAGTAAATGAAGCTTTAGTTTAGAAAAGAATATCTGCATGATCCTGCTTGAACCATATAACTCAGCCACACAACAAGAACTTTGATGTCAACTAACCTCAGCTTTCCTGAGAATCCAAAGAGAAGTATAATCTGAATCTCATTAAGAGTGGACAGATCAGGTTGCTATAAATTGTAAAGGGATGTCACTGCTGCTTTGGCAATGAGCACAAGCTGTCTGCAGCAATAGGGTGTGTTGTTGTCTCCTCTTCCTCTGAAAATTCAGATACCAATCAAATTGGTATCTGAATGCTTGTGTTCTATTTTTCTCACCCTTAAACATGTGGGTTGCAGCTGATGTACCTTATCAAATTCAAAAAGCTCAGAAACATGTGTAATTGTACACTCAATACAGAAAAGTTGGAGATGATACAATGGGAAGGATAGGATTGTAGATAGTCTACAAAGTAAATAATAAAGTTTGGAGAGTGCATCATGAGTAGGGTATGAAAGACTGAACAATGGACTTCTCTGAACCCTGGGATGTTGCAAGTGCCTCATAGTCCCATCCTATGACTGGTGTAAACAAAATGTGGAAATCAGCATCTTTGTAGCAGCGATGCTTAAAAAAAAGTTTGCAAAGCAAACACACATATTTGCTACATGCAAAAGATTAAATTTAAACATTTAATGTCATTGCTTTTACAGTTGTCCCTCAGTATCCACAAACTTGCCATTCAAAAGTTCAAGCATCCACAGATGGCAAGCCCATGTTTTCCCCAAAGGCCCTTGTGCCTGTGCCACCATTAGGGACAGCCCTTGTCCCCAGTGTGGGTGCAGCAACATAGCCACACCCCCATTAGGGACAATGGGACTTATTGTTGCCATTGGGGACAATGGAACTCAAGTGTCCTGATAGCTAGCTGTGGGGGAATACACAGAAAAAAAGGGAAAATTTACCTAATGTTCACTTGCATCCCACCCTAATGAATACTTGGTTGCTAAATAGAAGCATTTTATGTAACCTCAGTACTGTAAAAGACTAATCCTCTTAACACTGGCCAACTTCTTTACAATCTTTTTGTCGCCAAATACACTGTGGAATGTAGTGCCCTCCCTCCATTCCATCCAGTGTCATCTGGGGAGAGGACACTAGGCCCAGCACCATTGGGCCTGGAATAAGAAGAAAAGCTCTCCCTCCATTCCATCCGGTGTCATCTGGGGGAGAGGACACTGGGCCCAGCACCATCGGGCCTAGTGTAAGAAGAAAAGCCCTCCCTCCATTCCATCCAGTGTCATCTGGGGGAGAGGACACTAGGCCCAGCACCATTGGGCCTGGAATAAGAAGAAGAGCCCTCCCTCCATTACCATCTGATGTCATCTGGGGGAGAGACACTAACTAAGCCCAGCACCACCCAGTTTGTTTTGATGTTTCGAAATGCTGTACGCCGCCCCGATTGCCTAGCAGAGGGGCGGGATATAAATAAAAATTATTATTATTAGTAGTATTATTAGTGATACACAAATCAGGATTAAACAAAATTCCTGGTTATAGATATAATGATAAAAAATAGTTAGTGCAAACTGAATTTCACATGTCAGCCTCAAATCATGGTTAATTTGGATAGAAACAAACCATTTTTAGTCTGCCTAGTTAGGTTTGGTAATACAAACAGAGTCAAGTTAAACAAATTGTGGTTTTGAAATGAATTATATGTGTGCTTTGATGTGTAACTTCAGGTATCATTCAGGCATGACTCTAAAATATAATTTAGCATTACATAATGAATCTTGGGGTTTTTTAGTGGATATTCTTTGTTAATCACTGAAAGAGGTGACTGGAAGCATGCGTGCCTATTTTCATCTAATGATAATTTATTGTTATTCTAAATTCAAATAGATGATTTAGAAAAGCATGTCTGGTTCGAACCATAAAATTTCCTACCTCATAGTTAATTTAACCACAAATATAGATTCTGATGTGGTGATAAAACATGGTTAATTAACAATGGAAACAAAAGCATCTGATAACATCAATGCTACACCAGAAAAGGGAGAGAGTACTAAACTAATGGGGGTTGCAGACTGCCAGAAATAGTGCAAATTGAATCCACTTTTAGGGTTAGTGTTAGTGTTAGGGAATCATGGGAATTGGTTTTGTTTTTTTCTGAGACATTGAGCCTTCTCTGTCAGAGAGCTCTGGTGCCACAATAAAATACAGTTCCCATGATTCCCTAACCCTAACTCTAAAAGTGGATTCAATTTGCACTATTTCTGGCAGTCTGCAACCCCCCCTAACACAAAGTGCATGCATGTACAGTACCTTGCAGAAGCTTCCCCGCTAATTTTACATATTTTGTTGTATTACAGCCTGGATTTGAAATGGATTTTGTTGATATTACAATTTCATGAACAATGCAGTCAACTCTCTCTATCCACAGCTCATTTATTTAGAGTATTTATACCCTAGTGTTCAGCCACAAAAGCTCTCAGAGTGGTTTACAAGTTGTTAATTTGACAGTTTCCTGCCCTCAGGCTTACTGTCTAAAAAGACATGACACAAAAGGAGAAGGGAAAGGGATTTGGGCATCCATGGGGGTCAGTCCTGGAACCAAGCCTCAGCATATACCAAGGGCCCACTGTACTTGATGTAATAAGATATTCAACATTTTTAAGGTGCAAAGCTGGTATCTTTGGGCCCTTGGTATCTGTTGGGTTTGGTTCCCGGATACCTGTGGTTACCAAAATCTGGATGCTCAAGTCCCATTAAATACAATGGTATAATGAAATGATGTCCCATATATAAAATAACAAAATCAATGTTTGCTTTTTGGAATTTGTATATTTTTTCATATTTTCAAAACTTGGATTTTTTAATCTGTTGATAAAGAACCTGTAGATAGGGAAGGTCAAATATATGTTAAATCCATTTCACTTATAACACATTAAAATGTAAAAAAGTAAAAGGTGAGGAAAATATATTGCAATGCTAAACTGTACTGCATGCCAGTATCAGTAGAAAATGCCAGGTGTGTTGCAAATTAGCTTTATGTCTGACTCTTAAATATTGAAACTATAAGTTTTTATTGTAAAAATAAGGGCATTTATTTTTTAAGCTTCTTGAGTAGCTGTGATTTTTTTTAAACAGAAATTCACATTTTATAGTACAGGTATATGTCAGTTAACAAAACCTCTGAGAGTGAAGCTCTTTTTTCTAAAGCTTTTAAAGCCTGCCAAGCAACTTCCTTTCTACTTTGCCTAGGTGGAATTTTTTTTTAACAGCATCAGCATTGGGAGGATGGTGAAGGAAGCCTGAAGAAACACAGTGGTGTTGAATTGGATCCATTTTTCTGCAGTAAATTGTTCAATAAAGCTTAAGCTGAGAAGTAATCGTATTCTGCTCTAGCCAATTGTACTGCAGCTGTGTGTGCCTGCCTACAACAGGCAAGGTAAACAGCAGCTGTTTCCAGAATCTCTTGCTGAGCAAGCACAAACAACTAAACAACTGTAAGCTTTTCTCACCAGCTAGCCTTTGGACATTAAAAATGCATACATATAGAGGCCCACCAAAATGAAAACTCTACAAAAAGTGGAGACTGTTGAAGGAAAATGTCATCCTTGGGTAAATTTTCGAAGAAGCCTTCAAAGGGTCTCCAAAGGCTCAAAATGCAAAGTTGTTTCTTTCACATTTTTTGGGGGAAGGGAAGTTTGCTGAAACGTGTCCAACTGTTCCTTTTTTGTGGCATAGGAACTTATCCCTATTCTTTGCGTGTTATTTCTGCCTCTGGTACCAAATTTCCTGTTAAAGAAACTATGCTTGGGAACACATCTAGTTCTTTATTAAGGTATACCTGTATAACTAAATGGTGGTTTGTAATTGCTGAATCTTCTGACATGCTATTCTAGATCCTTATCTGAAGCTATGTCTGTGGAAAAGATTGCTGCAATCAAAGCCAAAATCATGGCCAAGAAAAGGTCCACAATTAAGACTGATTTGGATGATGACATAACTGCTCTTAAACAGCGAAGTTTTGTTGATGCGGAGGTTGATGTAACAAGAGATATTGTCAGCAGAGAAAGGGTGTGGAGGACAAGAACTACTATCTTACAAAGCACCGGCAAAGTAAGATCTTATTTTATCAGATTTCTGTCTAACTACTAAGTACATTTTAGAGTTTGAGAAGAGCAGTTCCAGGGTACTGTGCTAACCATACAAAAAGCAAATCCTATACATGTTTACTGGAAAGTAAATCCTGATAAGCTTATTGCAGTTTATATCACTTAAATCAGGGGTAGGCAACATTTCCCCTTTAAGGGCCAAGGGACTTCAGCTCCCAGAAGCCTCAGCCATGTTGGCCAATAGTCCCATGTTGGCCAATAGCTCCCGGGATTCTGGGAGCTGAAGTCCCTTGGCCCTTAAAGGGGAAAAGTTGCCTACCCCTGACTTAAATGCACACAAGGTTACAGCCTTGTCAGCTTTCTATATTCACCAGTATGTAGCTTAATGTTCTGACTTAGAGACAGTTGTACCTTTTGACTTAGCAGGGGTTGGACTACATGGCTTTTGTGGTCCCTTCCAATTCTAAAATTCTGATTCTAAGTACTCATATAGGTTGGAACTGCCCCCAATTTGATACACGGAAATCTTCCAGCAAAGTTACAAAATTTTCTGTGTTAGGCATTGTGAGGTGCAATTTGAGTTTCCCAGGATGTTAACCCTTTTAAAGGGAAACAAAAATATGGAGATATGGAAGTTAAACTCGTTAGAGGTCAGCTTTCATCAGCAGAACAACGAAAATGATTTTAATAAATATTTATACAACATAACTAAAACCTAATCTAACTGGAGATGGTTTGGGTATAGAGAAGAAATGTCATCATCTTTAATATAGATAGCAGGAAGATGGAACAACAACTACTGCTTACTGACTGCTTCAGTTACTAGCAGTTTAGAATCTTGGGAGAAAGCTGTTAAACTGCCTCCAAGAGTGCCAGGAGTCACATAGTAGAATTAGAGAGAGGGAGGAAGTCCCTATCTATATAATGAGGGACACATAGTATACTTCCCCTGTCAGGATGAAACTATGGCTGCTTGGATCCCAGACATGCTTGCTACTGTAGAGGAGAGTGACCATTCAGATGTAATTCTTTTTGACTTTGCCATCTACATTTAATCTCCATTGGTAACAATCACTGGTAATATATACCAGGAAGAATTTGTTCACACATTGACAGAAGAGGGGAACTCTTCAAACTTAAGCTCCAACCAAAAAATCATCCACAGAAGTGGATAATAATGTATTAAATTTGTTATTACCAATCTGAAGGCTTTACAGTAGGAAATGCATATGAAAACATATGCCAAATAGCAACTGCATTTGGTGAAAGCAGATATTTATTGACTTACAAAACCTAGGAAGTATGAAAATAGGAAGAAATATTTCCTGTTCCTATTTCATTGTACATGGTTTATTAGTTTTTCATACTTGTTTTGCTAACTTCTGCTCATAAGTGCCTCCGAATATTGCGTCTGTGGACTTGGGATCAAGATTTTGTCATCTCTTTCACTAATTTGTTGTTCTGATGTCCTTGAAAATGGCAATTTATCCCTTACAGCTAGTGCTTCAACTTTCTTTCTTTTATCCGGAACGAAGTCTTCATGCCTTCATGTATGTTTAGGCATTAGTATTGGGCTGGAAGAGGCTAAGAGTGCCCTATGGCTGACTTGGAAGATCTCTTTTGTAATTACTTTAGACAGCTTTGGCATTATTTGTGTTCTTACCCTTGAATAGTAAGCTGCTATTCATGGACTAAAACACTTCAAATGACCTTTAATGAATGGGAATTTTTGTATGTGTTGGATAATTTGACCTTGTTTCCATTGCAGTGTCTGAGAGTGATGTTACTTTCTCAGAGTCCTTCATTGTCAAAACATTTTCTATACTAGCTAATAATGAAAGAAACCTGAATTCTCAGAAGGTCATCCTTACATTAAAGATGTTGTGTTGCCTTTTAAGATTCCAGACTGCCTTTATGTTTGCTTTGCTATATCTATGTCCCTGTGGTCTAATAAATATGAAAAGAAGAATCTCATTTCTTCTGCTGACTGTTTTCCCTGAGAGCACTAGGTGGTGGTCTTGTTCCATTAAATCTTCATGCTGAAGAATTAATCTGATATATTATGCAAGAGAATCAACATGGATTTAAAATGCTGTCCTTCCTGTTTGCTTATTCAGACTAAAGATTTCAATAATTTTTAAAGCTGTCCAACATTATAAATTAGGAATGCTTAAAGCAATTTAGAACACCAGGAAAAAAGACCAATTTAAATAATTGATTTATATTGAGTTTCCCATTCTGTAATTTATACATTTCCTGAACAAGAGTGCTTAATGGTTGGTTGCTGAAACAATGAATGTCCTAATTCTTGTTGTTCGTCTCCTCTAGATTAGGTGCCCAGGATCAATGGGAACTTGGTAAATCAACACTTACATAAGTTTCACTGATTGATTGAATCTCTGTTGAGACTAAATAGCATTTAGATCAATGAAAATGTATCAATTCTGGAATAGATTGTTTTTGTTCCATCTGTGAGTGTCACTTCAGGCCAGAGTCTTCAAATTCTGATTGCTCATTTACAACGTCTCCAACTTTTTGTGTAATATTATCTGGGGCTAAAGGGGTTACTGTGAGGATCAGAGGCTGGGGAAGCCTGCTTTCATTAGTCCTGTTGCTTAACCAAAGCTGTGGTAATGCTGACTTCATTTCTGATGTTACTGTTGTGTGCCTTTAAGTCATTCCTGACCCTAAGGGGACCCTGTTATAGGGTTTTCCTGGAAAGTTTCTTCAGAGGGGTTTGCCATTGCCATCCTCTGCATCTGAGAGTGTGTGACTGGCCCAAGGTCACCCAATGGATTTTCATGACCAAACTGGGATTTGAACCCTGGTCTCCAGAGTCATAATCCAGTGCACAAACCTCTACACCAAGCTGGTTTCTAATGGCTGATTTAATGTTCTTAACAACGACCCTCTACCTTTCAAAACGCTTGCTTAAAACTGGCAGTTTCCCAAGAGATAAGAGATTGCATTTCTAGTTCTAGTTCTTTAATATCATGAATGTGATAACTGTTTGAAACTTTAGAATCTGTTCAGATCTAAACAGTGATTGGAAAGTTTGCAGCCAAAACTAAAGAAGAAATGCAGCTCTGCTCATTGTGCCCTTTTGCCCCTTATTTTTCTTTGGAATCTCTCCTAGCTCCAATTAGAAATGGTAAGATAATTGGAGCTTGCCCCACTTCCAGTGCTCTTTCAAAGTGATTTCCTACCTTCCTTCATCTCCACACACTTGGGCTAATCACCCAGACAACTTTCAAGAAAGCCTGTATTTTGTAATTTATCTGTTCAATAGCTTGAGTCAGACAGGAGGAGAAGGAGGGGACAGTTGCCCAGAACAAGGAGTGGCAGTTGCCATAGCATTCCTAGAAGGTGCTCAGGCAGAATCTTTGCTGCCCATGGATAACTTTTGCAAAACAATATGTAGAGAGATCTTGGAGCACCTTTGAGACTAACTGAAAGAAAGAAGTTGGCAGCATGATCTTTCGTAGACTCACAAACTCACTGACATTGGAGTCACTGGAATGTATCCCAAGTTTTACTTTGAACTTTTACCACTTCTCCACCTTTCTTTGTCGCCAGCTGTTGAGAAAGAGGGGGGAAGGGATCTCCCACTATTGCCAGATGCAGAAAGCACTGAATGAAGTGAGCCAAGCTGAAACTTCTGTTCCCTCCACCACCACATCAAAGACCCTATAGCTAGCCCAGGTGGTAATGTCACGCAACCAGCACCTCTGACTGGACTCTGCAGTGAATATACAGATTCTGGATAGACTTAAGAACGGTCGAAAGAGCAAGTAGTCAAAAACGAAATGCTGAAAAGTTTGGGATGCCTGTAATGGAGGAGGACACATATAGTAACTCATTTCTTTAACTTGGAAACAGAGGAAGTGGGTTATAAAATGCATATACCTTTTGCAGATGTTAACTAAACATTAGGAAAACTAAGATATATAAGGAAAAAACAATTCCTTTTTCTTAAAACCCACAAAGATACATCACCCAGCTCAAAGCTTCAAAAAGTTACTAATTGGCTGTCAGAATCCTATAGTCAGGGATTGTCTGTTTATGTCAGTGGAGGCTTTATTCTAAAAAAAGGTAACATTTCCATGCTTTGATCCCGCTATACATGCTGCTGCCTGTGCAAGTGAAGCTCAGAAAGTATGCTTCTGTGAGGAGACAAAGAAACTTGTTTTAGAACAGTCTTGGTGCTGCCATGCAGCTGTAATTTTTTTAGAAGAAGGCCTAAAAGGGCAGAGATTGCTGCTCTGTGATTCCCTTCTTCCCATTCTGCCATCTAGAAAATATATCTTCTCCCCCCAATATTTGTACCATATTTTCCTTGTAGACTAATGTTGTTCATTTAATTTGATAATGGATCGTTTTTAGAAACATGATTCAAAGCCCTACCATTTGTAAATATTAGCATCTATATTGGTACAACTGGAAAATAGTGAGTTCCATATTATTTTTTCAGTCCCTCTGTGCCCTACTCATTGCTGTATTAACATATAAGTTTTTAAGAAAACAAACATACTTACCAGAATGTAAAGTCTGTTGAAACCCCCCCCCTAAAGTTACATTTGTGATAAATAAGCTTAGAATTGTCCTGTTACAGTAAATATTAAGGTGTAATAATTCTGTTTTAACATCAAGCTACATTGCATGTGAGTGAAGAGGAAGAAACACATTAACAGCATTTATGCACTGTTGTTTTCCTGGCTTTCTTGGGTACATCAAAGTGCTTGTTTTCATTTAAAACCGCTTAATTAATTGGACTTCTGTTCCACATTGAGGACTTCAAATGGATTGTATGTAATATTCTTTTAATATAAAAATACTAGTAGAGTAAAATGTGATAATGCAAACTAAATGAGGCATGAAATTTGTTCTGCAGAACATAATCTAACAGTTTTAGTGCCAGGTCCTGTGTTTTTGCAGTAGACTGCATTCTGGAAAAAAAATCTATTAGGAAGAGTCTTCAGCAAGACAGCTATTATTGGAAAGGACTGTTCTTCTGAAACTTTGTCGACTCATATGAAGATTGACTCAAATCTATGGATAGCATTCCCCCTTTCTTCATTTGATTATGCTTAAATGTAGATTTTATTTAAGCAAGTAAAATTCTTAAAACAACTTTGTGAAATTTGTATGAGAAATAATGATTGACTAAGTTTGAAGGAATCAAAAGGCATATTTCTTTTCAATTTTTTTTTGTTTTGGTCTGGTAAATTGTTTTTTGAATGATTGACTTCAGGAGGTGAAGGATAAACACTGTGGAATAAAGATGCAGCATTTCCTTGTTCCAACTTGGCCTCTATAATCATTCCATATCAGTTGCCAGTTATGGACCACTTTTTGTCTAATTCTTAAAAAAATCCCACTATGGTGATGGTGGTACAGAACATATTGTTTGTCCATGTTCCAAATAAATACTTGTTCAAAGAATTATGAATTCCATACTAAAAGAGCATATAATGAACCACAAATCACAAGTAGATTGAAAAACCTGGAATGGATTAGATTTGAAGCCACAACAAAGACTTGCTCAGAGAGTAGGGGGATCTATGCTTTTATTTTACTCAAAATGAATAATATAAGTTGTAGAATAACTGATTGGCATACCCCAAAATGAATATACTCCTTTAGTTAGATCTTAGTGTCTCAAGTAAAAAAAGACTATTTAATATGTCTGCCTTCTGAACTCTAAAGTAATGCACATTATACAGGTTTTCATGTGTTTCTGTAAAATTAGCTTCTGTTATGACCAAGCAACATAACCAAGATTGGATATATTGTGGTTCAGCACCAGTAAATATGGTATTGGACACAGGCATCAGTTTCCTGTGTACCTGATTTATGGAGATGTGTATTGATACTTTGGTAGTTTTGAATGATATAAATGAGTTGCCAAAGTGTGTATAATGCATGTTCATCTTTTTTCTATGTAAAATTGGGCATCCCAGCATAAATAGAACTGAACTTGAAATGTATTGGCATGATTTCTAGTCCTCAAATATTGACTCTTCTGAAGTTCACATTTGTTGTCTTGGCATTAACATATAACAGAAAGCTGGGTCCCAGGGTTTATTTTGTAGCACATGAATATATGGCAGATTTAGCATAACTTAAAAAGTTTTACTGCCACCCCTTAAGGCTAGATTGTTAGAGTCTGGCTCTGTTATATTAACTGCGGGCAATCAGCATACCCAATACAGATCTAAATGGATCCATCTGACTTGGTGTAAGACAGCTTTCTATGTTCATATGGTACAATTAATTGTTTTGGATCAAAATTGGGAGTGTACTTCAACTAACAGTTGGCTTCCAGGCCAATGTAAGTACATTGATCAAGTATACTTTATTACGATCGTTCATGTTCTTACTTTATTTATAATATTTTAATACATCCTTCCTCCATGGAGAAATGTGGAGTCAAAGAATCAAACACAGCCTAATCAAACACTGTAACTTGCACTCCAGTTCCTCTCAAGATTGCCTTTCATGCAGGCTTTGCTTAGCTTTATATAGGCTTGGAATAGAACTATGGCTTAAATATATTTGTTATTGCCAATTAGAGTAGACCCATTGAATCAGTGAGATTTAGAGCATTATTGATTTCCTTTTCAGTAAATGATTCAGTGGGTCCACTGTATTTGGGACTAGCAATTGAATCATGTCCAATATATTATAGGATTCTCTCAGAATGGTTAAATGTGGATTAAAGAATTCTGGCACATCTCCTTCCTTTCCCTTGGGATATCACTGTCCATGCATAAGAAGAGTTAGGATTGCAGTGTTACACAGACTCCAAAGGGAGAAAGAATAGGCAGTGTCCAGCTTGGTAATTTAGCTTTTGAAAGCATTGTACAAAACTAATTGTTTTATGTAAGATGATATGTCTTGGCCATCTGTTGCAATATATGTGTGTATTACTACTGATCATCACCTCTTTCTAGGTCTAATTGTCTGGAGCAGATGCTTCTTTTTTGCATGTAAAAATGTCCAGGCATAACAGATGGATATTTGTAGTGTATGTGTGATGTTCCTACAGTAGTGCATTCAGCTGAACAAATGCAGATAGTAGCTTCTTAGCCTGCAGGCAGTGGAGCACATGTTGGCCTACCACGTACTTCTAAAGTCATGCAGAGTTTGAGTTTCCTTAATTTCAACCATTCAGAAACACTGCATGACCAAATCTTGTTTTAATAAGCCAGGATATGTATGAGCTTTGTGCATCTACACTCCTGTTTCCTTAGGTGGGTGGGCAAGCAAGCTACAAAGAAAAATATAACTCCAGATCACTGTTGTATCTGAACAAAGAAATTAATGGTAAATGTCTTTCAAACAAGCCTAAACATGAAGCCATAATTGGAAGCTATGTTTTGAAGCAAGGTTTGTTTGGAAACCATTTATCATCATTTTTGCACCCAACTTTCTGTTGGAAATTATGGGTAATTTTAGCTTCCTGGATTCATTCTTCATTCTTGTAAAAAAGGAGTGAAGCCAGTAACAAAGAATTTTAGGTACATGAAACCTGTGTATATTTTTGTTTATTAAGACAGGATTTCATCTTCAAAATAATGGCTTATAAATATTAAAGACAGATTGTCTTCCACATGGTTTAAATCAGGGTTTCCCAACCTGGGGTGACCATACCCCCAGGGGGTGCAAAACAGAATTTCAGGCGATGTGACAAAGATACTATTTTACAATTTTACTGAATAAATTAGAATCTAACTGCTCAATTTAGGTTTGCATTTTATGCATTGAGTTAAAAACTTGTTTTTTTATTTCAGTTTCTTCACTTGCAGTATTGTATGCTGTCCAGTTTGTGTTTCAAAAATCAGAAATTAGACTACTTCATCTTCAAATATTATACTACTTTAATCAAACATTTTCTAGACATGTGGGGCATAGAAAAAGTTGGGAACCACTGGTTTAAACTAATCTGGTTTAAACCAGCCAACTGTGATTATCCAGACTTGGGCAGCAGCCCTCTTTCTCTTGTCATCCATGTTTGAAATGGTTTCTGAGAGGTGCTTCACTACAGTGATCTTGGAGGGCTCACCATCATCCTACTTGGAGGCTACTGCTATTATGGAAAATGCTGATGAAGTCATCTTTTGAACTTGTGAAACATTTCATTGTCTCTACTATCTTCTAAAGTGGCATCCTTAGAAGCAATTGACAGCTAGAAGACTGTCCCAAGTTGTCAGCCCTGTCACTATGGCACCATATGTGCAGCCTTCCTCATGACCTTGCATATTTACATCTTGATGTGTCTTCCTTCTTCCTTTCATATCTCCCAATAAATACTTGCCTAGCTTCTGTCTAAATTTATTTCCATTCTGGGAGGCCTTTTGGCTGAAGAGTGACACATAAATACTCAAAAAAAGTACATAATACAGTTGGTCTTCCATATCTACGGGTTCTTTATCCATGGATTCAAGCTTCCACTGCTTGAAAATATTCCCCAGATACATAAATTCTGAAAAGCAAACCTTGATTTTGCCATTTTATATAAAGAGCACCATTTTATTATCCATTGCATTTAATGGGACATGAGCATCCACAGGTTTTGGTATCTCCAGGGTGTCCTGGAACCAAACCCCAGTGGATACCAAGGGCCCACTGTAAATACCTTTCCCCTAACCACATAGCTGGGGTGTGATATTGATGTAGGAATAATACAGGTGCCCCACCATTTTTGCAAACTTCAAGTTCATAGTCTTGGTCCTTTGCGGATTGGCAAGTGTGGAGGATTAAAATGGCACACACACCCATGGCGCGCATGCGGAGCTCCATGCGACCATTCAAGCCAATTGGGCTTGAATATTTGTGAATTTCCATTTTTGTGGAGGGGGGGGGTCCAGAATGGATCCCTGTGTAAATGGAGGGATGAATGTTCTTAAAATACATATAAAAAAGACAAAGGTCTTCATGAGTTCTGGTGTTAGCTTACATCTTTATGTCTGGTTTCCTTAGGCCATAGAGTTCTGAGAAACAACATCAGGTAGATTAAGAGTTGTAGATTTCAGGCATATCACTTAGCAAACAGTCCAAACCATCTCATTCAGTGGTTCATTTCTGCTAGATTTTCTGACACATTTACTGCCTTTTCTTTTAAGTGCAGCAGCTTGGAGTGCCCTAACCACTTTCATTAGGCTTTCTAGAACTGACAGATTCAAGTTTGTTGAAAATCACTTTGGTAGAAAGCATGATTGGACTAGGAAGGAGTTACTTTTGGTAGAATAGTCACTGGGCTAGGAAGTAGGCGTTCTTGTACTTAAGGCAAATGTTGGCGTGCATATGTCCTACTTTGTGTGATTTCTCCTTAACCAACCTGGAGATGGTATGAAGGGCACTTTCTGGATTAAGAGGAGAAATCCAGATTCTCCTTTGGTAGATGCTTTGGTGCTCACAAACATTTCAAGTCTCAGATTCTATCAATTCCATTATGGATAGTTACCTTCGGGACCGTCTCCTTCCATATAACCATGCCCGCACACTTCGTTCCTCTGGGAGGAACCTACTTCAGCCCGTGAAAACTAGACTATAATGGGTCGGCAACCCCCCAACACCTGCCCCCCGACCCCTGCCGCTGCCGCCGCTCGTCGCTGAGCTTCCGCGTACGCCGCAGCTGCCATTTTGTTTGCCAAAATGGCAGCCACGACTCGTTTGGGCATTCACAGGAGTACTGCGCATACACAAACGAGTTGCGGCCGCCATTTTGGCAAACAAAATGGTGGCCGCGAGTAGGGGGCCTTCCAAAATGGCGCCCACATCGTGCGTGATGCAGGCACCATTTTGGAAGGCCCCACGGCGGCATTTGGAAGGCAGTAAATGTGTCAGTTTACGGTTAAGGCAGTAAATGTGTCAGTTTACAGTTGAATATAAAGAAAACAAAAATAATGAGCATAGATGATTTATTATATAACTTTAAAGTAGATGATGAAGACCTTGAAATAGTTAAGATTTTTCGTACTAAGCTCAGTCATTAATCTGGAAACTGCACTCAAGAAATCAGGACTTGGAAGGGCAGCTGTGAAGGAACTAGAGAAGATCCTGAAATATAAAGATATATCATTACATACTAAAGTTAGAATTGTCAATGTTGTTGTTGTTTTAACTGAACTTGTATTTTAACTGACGCATATCTGACACAATCCATGGGGAAAGGCAGGTAAGAAATAACATATTATTATTATTATTATTATTATTATTATTATTACTATTCTTGCTTGCTTGCTTCTCCCCATGGAGGCAGGGAACAACAACAAACCAACAGATTTGTGTCAGTTAAAATACAACTTCAGTTAAAACATACATCAGTTTAAAAAGAACAAACAAGACACATGCATATTAAAACAATCTACATTTAAAATTCATTGTTTAAATTTTAAAGTTTTAAAAATCATCTGGATAGGTGTGCGGGAAGAGATTAGTCTTCAATGCTGTTTTAAATTAAGACAGCATATTCAGCTATTGAATCTCTTCCAGCAGCCTAGACCATATTCCAGATGTATAGACTCAGTCAGGAAGCCATAGTCCTGAGTCTGAAAGACCTGAGCAGGGCTGTTGATGATAGATTTGCTTGGAGGTCTCATATTCATAGGGTCGCCATAAAGTCAAAGCCAAGTTGATGGCAGTTAATAAGAAATGAAATATCAGGACTCCCTTTCTAACTAGGATGGTTTTTTAAACTAGTTTAAAGGAATCTCTGGTTAGTTTCCACAACAGTTAATGTTCATATCAGCACATAGTTTAATCATTATTAAAGAAGAATGGAAAATCTGTCTCAGAGAAAAGTAAAAGCATGCATTTCTTAGACTGGTTACTTGTTTGTAAAGTGAAGTCAGGAGGGAGCTAACGTAAGTATAATAGCCCAGAGTAGCTTAGCAATGAAAAAGCATCTACCGTATATACTCGACTATAAGTCGACCTCGTATATAAGTTGAGGGCAGGTTTTGAGGCCAAAATTATAGATTTTGCCATGCCCCGTGGATATGTCAAGGGTAAAACTTGGAGACTCCTTCAGTGTGTATATGTCTGCGTAAAGCAAAAGAGTCTTGTATTGAGGACTTTTATTTCAACTTTGGTTTGTTTGTTTAAAAGCAATTAATCACTCTGGACTCTTTCTGCTTGGCTCCAGAGAAAAAGAAACTATCTTCACACTGCATGGGTAAATCTGAAAGAGCTGCTATCACATTACCATAATGACCTGTAAATAAGTTGATCTGGGATTTTGGGGTCAATTTTTGGGCATACATTTTTAGACTTAATAGATGAGTATATACAGTATATGAATATTAACATTTTGGTCACTTGAAGTCTCTTCAAATGAAGAGCAGCATTTGTCAGGTTTTTATAGATCTACTTCATGTTATCCTGGGTTACTTTTATGTAGTTTCGAAACCATTTTTCTGGCATAGTGAACAAAATTAAATATGGCATGCAAGATGTATTAAAGCAGCTCAGATTGCCCCATTGTGTGCATGCATGCTTACAGTATGTGTGTGTTTTTAATGTTTTAATGTTTCCATAATGAGTAGAAGAAAGTCATTTTGCATTACAAATGTTTTGTGGGGAATACATCCTGCTAAATACATTCATTATTATTTAGAATTATCAGTAATGGGAGACATCTGTTGTGTACACATACCATTCAACATGAAGTGCATCTTGAGGGTTGATACAAATTGGTTAAATATGTTCCTTTTTAAAATGTTTTATATTCTTTTAAATAGCATAATACGCTTCAGTTACGCTTTATCAATATAAGCACTTTAAATAACATAGGGTTATACCAGATATTGTTGAACTTCAATTCCTGCACTTTTTCACCAGAGGCTTTGATGAATGCAGTTGCTGGGGATTGCAGTCCAACAAGTTCTGGAGCCCATCTCTGAGTTAAGGAGTTTCTCTCAGTTATGTATACATATCTTCTTACCTACCTTTGTGCCAATCTACTTTCTTGTTCTGGAAGAAAAGCATTTTAAAAGTATGTTGTATTAATTAAGTTGTAAATGTCAATATGTAAAACAATTTCAACATCTGATTTTATGATGTATAATCTAAATTCAATTCTTCATGTCCAATTCATTCTTTAAATGATTGGTATTTCTTTGTCACTATCCTTATGGTTCTAGAATGTGCTTCCTGATTAAATCATTTTTGTCTCTAACATCTTACTTTTTTGTTTATAGCTTTTTAAATATATTGCAGAACCTCAGTTCTGTAATCATTGATTTTGCAATGTTGTGTTGCTTTTTTCAGTGTAATGGTATTTGACCTTTGACCATGAGTGTTCTATGTTAAACTGACTCTTGAGTCTTATCTTGACTTACAAGTCAAGACCCCAAATGGCCAAGGTGTAACCTAGCAGAATTTCAGTTATGAAATATCTGTGAACAAATATTCTATTCTTAAAGGAGCATGCTGCTTTCATATATAGATGTCCTTCATTTATTGACTCCTTTGCTATAACATCTCTTTTTTACTGAGGTTTTTGCACATACATGGGTAGACCTGGACTCCTTCTTACTCCTCCCCCTCCGTGGAATAGAAAAACCTATACAGAGACTCCAACTCAAGGGATTCCCCCACCAGACTTGAAACTGGAGTCATGAATCTCCCCCCCCCCCCCATGTGTAGCGATCGATTAGACAGGAGACTACTACTAGGCTATATCCAGTAACAAAAATTATTGAAACTAAAATATATTTAAGACTAGAGCAGGTTAGTAACTGAGTGCATGAAGAGACAGAGACATGCAGAGAATCCTAGTGGCTGTAAAGGATTTCTAAAACCCCTCCTACTGCAATTTGGTATTTGTACAGTAGGCTCTTCTGTAGTGTGATGATGTGATTATTAAAAATATGATTTATTCAGTAATACAACTCTGAAATAAGCAAATTATGATCAGATATTTTTTCATGGTGGTTGGCAGAGACAGATGCTTCACAACTACTATAGACTAATAAGAGAAACATTTTTACTGTGTATGAGAGTGCATGTTTACATATATGGGGTCACTGAGTGAACACTGCATATGATTTTGCATCAACATGTATAAACTGATAAAAAGAATATTTCATCAGCTGTTGTATTGAGAACGTATTTAGCAGAATATTTCCTCAACTGTTGTTGTATTGAGAGTGGGATGAAGAGAGGAGAGATTCTGAAAAAATACATAGGAGCATAGTATTTGAAGCAGGGCACACAAGCAATTGGAAATGTATTAAAGACTATTTTCACGTTCTGTTTATCTCTTTTTCTGTGCAAATTTGCTAAAAAATGTCAGAATGTATGACTTGTGAAGTGCAGATAGGAGACAGGACTGGCAGAGAAATGTGTATGACTTTGACAGATGCATGTCTAATCATTCATAATGTGTCTTCCAGCTATGCTTCTGAGCCTTTAGAATATATGTTCTGAGTGCATAGGATGTATATAACTTAAATTTACTACACCTACGTTAATGTAATCACTTATGGAGCAGCATATGACACTGATAATACTGTATTAAATTTAATCTCCCTTTCTTTTCTAGAACTTTGCTAAGAACATCTTTGCAATTCTTCAGTCAGTTAAAGCTAGAGAAGAAGGTCGTGCACCTGAACAAAGACCGGTACCAAATACAGCACCAGTGGTAAGACTAATTCCTCATTACAAGATAGACTGTCTAATTGGAAGAAGAAAAAAACAAAAGAAAATAATGGGATTTTTTCCTATATATTTTGGGTGTAATTAAAACAAAAAAGACTTCCAATATTAAGTATTTCATTTAATTTTTAACCAGCTATGATTAGCATTCTTTTTCAAGCATTTTGTTATGTCATTAGTGTTTGAAAATCTTACACAGATACACAGAAGAAAGCTGTTGACAAGTTTTTTGAAACAGAATTACTTCAGATTTTGATAGAGTGATGGCAAATGTATATTTTAGTTATTATTGAACCCTACTTTTTTTCTTAAAACCAAAGTGACAAAATGTATTCACATTCTAGAATAAATGTATAAAGAGCTTGAACTAGTGTTCCTGTTCATGTGTTAAAAAGACAGATGTATTTATTTAAAAAGAAAGAAATTTCAAATCAGTTCAAGTTCAAATAGCAAGACTGCCTGGAGTAATTTTGTTGTTGTTATGAAACTTAGGGCCTTTGCAGACTGCCAGAAATAATGCAGCTTGAGATCACTTTAACTGTCCTGGCTCAGTGCTAGGGAATCATGGGAACTGTAGTTTTTTCTGAGACATTAACCCTTCTCTGTCAGAGAGCTCTGGTGCCACAATAAGCTACAGTTCCTATGATTCCCTAGCACTGAGCAAGGGCCGTTAAAGTGGTCTCAAGCTGCATTATTTCTGGCAGTCTGTAAAGGCCCTTACTTGATAGTAGAACAAAACTGAGCTGTACTAATCCAGTTAGTATAGTGGCTTTATATAAGCTGACCTTAAGTGCCAACCAATCTTGATGGCCTTCTGTTTTTGATTTTGCTGGAGCCATCTCTCCAGCTATAACATCTCCATTGTTGGTTATCTGCCTCTTACCGGGCCCAGAATTAGAAACAAGAGCAGATAATTGATCCAAAACATAGATTTTAATGCACAGTACTTACCTTTCATTCAAATTTCCATTCCCCCCCCCCCCCCAGTTCATGCTTCTAATTTTTCCAGAGGCTTGTGCACTTTCTCCATTCTGTACTTGCCTATGTGCCTGCATGCTATAACAAGAAGACTTCCATAACTGTAATAGACACTTTAACACTGAAGTGGATGGGCCTACTGTGTGAATAAATTGCCTATGCAGAAGATTGATGAATGGGAATTTAGTGCCCCATTAGGTTGACAGCGTTTAAAATATATTTAGTAGGAGAAGCTTCTTTTCCCTCCCGAGTTTGTACTTAATCTGTACTTCTCAGTTCAAGATTTACTTATCAATGAATCACTCAATCTTGCTAGAATCTATATGAAGTCACAACATCATTTAAATCAGTGCTTCATAGGAAGTCTGATATGGATGGAGGACCCATAGATTTCCCCCTGCAAAGAGCCAAGGACTGGTAGCATGTTGGAGCCCATTGGCTATAGTTCTTTTCCTTCTTTCTGTCTCTCTGTGGACTGGCAACCAGTGGCTCTTGAATTGGCATTGGTCCAGGGATCATCACTTTGAGAGAGACTGTCTTAAACTACTCCGATTATGAGTGGACTGTGCTAACAGATAGCTAATGAGTTCCCTTCATATATACATACATACATACATCTTTTATTACGGCCATTCGGCCAGCATAAAATTACAGTAAAACATTTTAGTTGTATACAATAAATTCTTACAGGACCATACTGCTAACTACAGACATATCCTAATTTGTAGAGAGACAGAGGTAGAACAATATCATTATCTAGACACAGTGATACTAGAACATTCTAATAATTCCAATAAGATAAAGTGATATGATCTCATATATGACTCTAAACTCTAAACATATGATACTACCCCTAGGACATTTTAGTTCAAAAGACAACAATCGTTTCCTTTAACTAAGAGTAGGAGGGGGGTGAACAATATAGCTAACTAGTTACCACGTACTTCTCTGCATATTTTACAGAAAACATTTAAAAATACTTTTAACATACCATAATGAGTTCCCTTCTTTTTCTCAGACTGTACATATTAACAGAATGGTGTGGGGTGAAAACACTTGTTTTGATTTTGAGTACCTCTAAGCACACTAGACACCTTCAGACAGTTAACAAGTAATAATTATTCCAAAGATTGTGTAAATCCTTTATTTCTCAAGAGAATGAAGGACAAACATTAGTGCACTATGCACATCTTAGTGCACATACACATGCTTTATACCTTGCACATAAGTAGGTACAGTGTGCCCATGCCAAGTGCAGGTTTGCCATTCATGGTTTGAGCTTCCGAGGACGACAAGCCCCGAATTTCTCAGTCGGTGCGCGCACACGTGGCAGTGCAAGTAGGAGTGCATGCCCATTGAAAAGAACGGGACTTAAGGTCCCATTTTTTTACTATCTGTGGGGGATCCACACTGTACTAATCATGATTTCTTTTCACCTTTGGAGCTGAGAAGTGAAGATTAGCTAGAAAAGGGGGGCTAACAAAATACTAAGTTAAACTATATTAAAGTATCATACTGGACTTTTGAAAAAGCATACTATGACAAATTTCTGAAAACAACCATGATATATCTAAAGGTAAATTATAATGTATGGCACTTCTTTCTGAAAAACTCAAATGTGGTTACATGGACTTAGGAAGATTTTGGTCATGATGTAGATGTATGAACATTTCTATTGCATTTCTGTTGCTTGTGAATGACTTGATTGTTCATATACTTGTATGACATTTTTATTTATTTATTTCTAGTTTGTTTAAAACATGTTGGAATATAGTTTGTAATTAACAATCAGATATACATGTTGTTTACCTTTTATCATTTATCTTCCGATATATCATGGTTGTTTTCAGAAATTTATCACAATATCTTTTTTACTTTAATATAGTTCAACTTAATATTTTGCTAGCTCTGCTTTGAAATGGGTTCAGACATTTACTACTCACACTTACTATAGAAGTGGTGAGGATTGCCATTCAGCTGCCTGGATAATTCCTGATCACGTCATCTTCAAATTTGGGAGGAAGAATAATTGTTCATTATGTTTGTGAGTGGATTGAAGCCTAAGTGTCACAATATGTCCAGAACATAGGGAATAAACTTTTACAGCAATTCACATTTTAAATAAAGTGTATCTTATCGGTATTGTTAGTTTCACATACACTGCAACATCTAAATGCCATTTTTAAAAATTAACAAATGAAAGTCATTTCACTTTTATTTTCAGGATCCCACTTTAAGGAACAAGCAGCCTATTCCAGCTGCGTACAACAGATATGATCAAGAAAGATTTAAAGGAAAAGAAGGTATTTTATTTTATTTTTATTTACAATATTTTGTCTCAACTCAGATTATCAGTCTCAGCTCTGGGAGGCTTACAATAAAATCAGTTGAACAATTTAAAATGAAGATGGCCTGGTGAGCTACCATAGACTTCACATGGTCCAAAAATGAAGGGTTCAGGAATACACAAGGTTAGCTTCTGTCAGCAAAGTTAGGTACTGTAAGGGACACCAAAATGGAATGTGGGAAAATAGCAGGGTTTCTGTTGGTTTCTTTTTAAAGCCTTGAAGGGAAAGGCATTTCCCTCCAGAATGCCATGTTTTTAAAGAAGACCATGAAATTCCCAGGAGCTGTGTAATCTTGCACAAAAGAAGATGTTTTTTCATAATTTTTTTAAAAATTGAAGTGTTTGTCCCAGGAGCAAATTAAAGGCTGATGCACATGGCCCTTATGGGGTGGCAGGGAGCCTCCCTGGAGAGCAGCAGATCAGGACTGTGGCAACCCCACGCCGCAGCCCTGCTCCTTCCTTTTGCTCCCCATAAAAGAGCGGCAAAATGCCTCTTCTTTTAGGGGAGACAAAAGGCCGCCCTAAGAGCCGGCGCCACAGCTCTTCTACACCCTTTTTGGTGCAGCATGTCTGCATAGTGCGCTGGAAGAGTGCCCTGATGCCACACACCGTGTAACAGCGCACAGCGGCAGGACAGTGTCGAGGTGGGGTTGGGGTGGCCGGCATGTGGCTGCTCCACCCCAACTCTACCCCCAGGCCAGTCTTTAGTCTGTCCATTTTTCCTACAATTTGATATTGTTAACTTATGTTGCTCAGAACTATGAGCCAGAAGTACCATTCTGAATTGTGGTGCAGTAAAAATGTGCTGCCAGTAATGGTTACATGAACCTTTGGTTCAGCAAGCTACAGGTTACCTTCTGTACATTGTGTTTGTCTTTATCATTGCTATCAATCCATTCCCTTTTGTAATGGCAGTTCAGTTGATGCCATCTCTGTAGACTACTGCTTGTATCTGGGGCTGAAAAGGATGTGCTTTCTGTGTTAAGGTGTTATTGTTTAGTTTTTCTGTAAATGGAATAGTGATTGGGTTGCACAGTGTATTTCCCTCACAGCTGGTAATAGCTTTGTTAAATGGAAATATTCACATCCTTTTAAAAGAGATTTGGTGTCCTTAATGTTTAAAAGAACAGAATCACAGCTTCATATTTTGTGAATGAAAACCCTGTGGATTTAACAGAGCATGGTAATAAACACTGGCAAACTTTTAAGCAGAATACATCAGCCTTTGACAAGGTGCAAGTAATTTTTTGGAAATGGTTACTGTCTGATAAAAATAACTTTCTATGACGCAATGTACATTCAAGTGTAAAATGGGATTAAGCTGCAAAAAACAGTAATATTGATAAAAGCCTTATAAGGATTGTTCTCCTCCTCCTTCTACTTCATGTTATTAATATTCCTGAAAGAGTCAGTCCAGGAGTAGAGATGGCACAGTAGTTCTAATCTTCTGTCTCCTTTCACTCCTGAGTACAAGGAATCAAAGCCACCAGTTACAGATGGTTATATGAATTTATTTCCTTGGCATAAACTTGAAAAGAAAGTATCTTCTGTAAAACACCCCTGGATACTCAACTATTCACAGCACCATACCAGTGGTACGTTCTTCTAGCATTCATTAGGCTCCTGGCCCAATTTTCCTTGCAGGCATTCACTGCAAGGGAAGTATACAAAGTGTGAATATTTTATTCTGAAATTGAAATGGGCTTCCTCTTTAGATGAGACAGCAAGTCTCTTTTTAGTACCCCTAACTTCTGATCACAGATATGCTGCTGCTTTCCTACAAGCTCAACACAAAGGAACTTCACATAAGTCCAACTTTACTATTTTTGTGAATGAATTTGAGAAAATCTCATTATTTAAGTTATTCCAACAGTATCAGGGTCACAGTATTTAGCACAGGGATGGGCGCAAAGTGTGGCCTGCAAGCAGATTACCAACCTGCACAACATTGTGGAAGGGTGCTCGAATACATCCAGAGAGAGAGCCAATGAGCCCCCATGGGTTAAGGTTTGCCACTTGCTGTCCATGAACAGAGCAGAGCTCAGGAACTTGTTATTTATTATTTTATAACCTACCCTGTTCCCAATAATAAGACTCAGGATGGTTTACAAGTGATGAAAAACAGGGCAAATAAAAACTGATGCAAAAACATTGGTTTAAAAATACAATAATTATAAAACTTATCAGTTAATCTGTAAATTTAAAACCATTAAAATTCATTTTAAAAACATATACACATCAACAGAACAGCACAACACCATTAAAAGCTCTTTGCAGTCAATTTCTAAAAGCCTAACAGAATAAAAATGTTTTTACTTGCTGACAAGAAAAGCAAGGAGGGGACCTCTCTAGGGCGGGAGTTCCAAAGTCTGGGAGCAGCCACCAAGCAGGCCCTCTCTCTTGCTCTACAAAGAAGTCTTGACAAGAAATGGGATAGAGAGGTGGGCCTCTCTTGAAGATCTTAGAGCACTAATAGGCTCATACGGGGAGATGTGGTCCTCCACAGATGGGGACTCAGAGAAAGGCCTCTGCACTTGAACTGAATGAATAAACAGAGCAGCATGGGAGGATGCAGTCCAACATCTATCTAAGACCTAAATCTTTTAGCGGTTTGGAGGAAGTCACCACCATTTTAACTATGCTTGGAGAGAAGCTACCAACTAAGTTAACAAGTTACTTATCTTAGGGCCTGAACAGACTGCCAGAAATAATCCAGCTTGAAACCACTTTAACAGTCCTGGTTCAGTGCTAGGGAATATGGGAATTGTAGTTTTTTCTGAGACATTGAGCCTTCTCTGTCAGAGAGCTCTGGTGCTATAATAAACTACTATGATTCCCTATCACTGAGCCAGGGCAGTTAAAGTGGTTTCAAGGTGGATTATTTCTGGCAGTCTGTTCAGGCCCTTAGTTATTATGGTCATTCCTTTTTTTCGGCGTGCAGTGAAATATAAACTATGTGGTGCATTTTCTGAGTACTGTTACTTCAAAGGCCATTAGTCTTGCAAGGATTAATTTTTCATTTGTCATTCAAATTTAATTATTGCTTATTTGTTATGGAAACTATCCCACAGTTTGTATATCCGTTCCTCTGTATGTTGTGATCTTTCCAGTGCTGAGTAGTACATTTAAATTGGATTACTTTATTATAATTGCATGTTTAAATGTTCTTGTTAGTATAAACTGAGGTGGGCAAATTGCAACCTGTAGCCCACATGTGGCCCTTTGGTTGCCTAAATGTGGCCCCTGAAGCCCCCAAGTTTTCACCTAAAAACCAGCCAAAAGCCATTAACATCTCTCTCAAGTTCTCCAGATGCTTCCGAAGTAAAAGAAATGACCAAAATGGTGGACAGAAGTGGCATTGTTGCTTTCACTGTGCTGAGCCATGTTGATGCAGCCTGCTAGGCAGGCGTGGAGGAAGAGAAATGCCCCCTGCCTCCTCCTCCTCCATTGCTCACCTCTGGTATAAATCTGAGTGGCACTCTGAAAGGATAAAGAAAGCTTGCTAATGGAAATTATATATTAATTGAAAAGGATGTGAATTGTGTTCAGAGATTTGGAAAGAGGTGCTGACTGTATGTTGGGTATGGAGATTTGGTTAAGGTTGATGGGAGTGAATTAGATAGACGTAGGTAAATTTGGGTTCAAATACCTTTGGGTTCAGGGAAGCTTCTCTTGAGACTAGTGTTAGTGGTCAGCAGAGTTGCAGAAGAACACAGCAATACACCTTTCTTATGATGCACAAGGGATTGGGTTACAATGGACAAAGTCTCTGTTTGGTCTCTTGAAGGTAATCATAAGCAATACAATACTGAAAATATTTCAGCTTCTTAGACAATGGACAGCTAGGGGGAGGTGAAGTTCTTAGTGAGGCAAAGAAAAAAGTGCTCATAAATGAAGGCATAGAGAACGAGAGGAAAAAACTGGAATGAAATAAGCAGCTTTTCTATTGCAGAGGTTCTTTAAAAAAAAACCAGCACTCTGCAAATTTGGTTCAGTTGTCACTTCTCCACAAAAGCACAGGGGGGGAATAATTAGAAAAATCAGTTTGAGATGGAAAAATTGTTTGGTTCATATTCTTGTTTATCACCACAGTTCAAAATCAGCCTTCCTTGCTGCTTAATTTGTATTCATCAAGGCACTGCAAAAGTAAAGCTAAATGAAAAAGCAAATTGCAAATATATGCAACACATTGATTATATATGCACACAGTAATCTCATTACTTTAAAAACAAATACTGAGCTCTAATGAAATTGATAAAAGCTTTTTTAAAACATAGTACAATATGGAGGAGAACTCCTGTGACTTAGATTTAAAACAAATGCTTCCTTTTCCCTCACTGTTAAGTAGACTTGTGCAGCTGAAGGGGCAAAATCTGCTGGGACTTGGTACAGAAATTACTCTTGTATAAGTCTTTCTTAAAACAATATGAACCAGGGGGTGTTAATGTGACGAATGTGTATATATAAATGTTTTACAGCAGCAACAGTCACACTGATCCTTAACAAAGAAGTGAGAAGATCACAAGGGCGAGAATGTCTCTTCTGCTTTCTCTGGGTTGCTTTTATCTATTAGTTTCTAAAACAGTATCTAATGTGAAAAACATTCATATCTGCTGTCACAGCAGTCCTGTGAGTAAGCTGGATTAGTTGCCTTTTAAAACTAAAGAACTGAAGACAACAGTGTTGCCCAAGGCTGAGGTGGGAGTAGTATCTACCTCTTAACAGGTTTTTGCCCAGCATCTTAAAAGATGGTTTTAAGATGATGACATATCTTAACTGTCTGCTTTAGATGGTATGTTTTTGTAGTTTTTGTGCTTGTATTTTCTGATGTGAAATTTATTTATTTTAACATAAATTTTATTATTACATGAGCTACCTTCAGAGGCCTGGGTATCCCCCAACTTAAAGACCATTACTTTTGTATTTAATTCAACCATGAGAATTCCATGAAGACATTTATTTTTAATCAAGAGATATTACTTAAGGGCAGATCTGGACAAATGCAGTGGGAGAGACAACACATTTTTATCCCCTGTAGTGGGCTACAGTACCACAATTGTGATTGAAAATCAGCTGAAAACATGACCTGGATTTGACACAGAATTACTTATGGCTTGTACTTCCTGGTTTTTCAGACAGCGTTTTTTGTAGGGGTGATCAGAAAGGAGACTAAAATGCAAGTCACCATATTTTGTTGCTGCTTGTCACCAATAAGGGCAAGTTTTTGCTCTAAAATAAAATGGTGGATCTAGTGTTGGATGGGTTGGAGTCTTGTCTTCATGCAGCTCACTTTTGTCCCCTCTACCTTAGTGTTTTATGGTTTGTGATTGCTTGTAACTGTTCTTACTACAAGAACTGTGGCTTGAAGATAGGTTAATATGCCAGTTTTAAGCATATGGTCAAAAGTGTTTATTGAACTAAATCCAATTGTTAGCCACAGGTAGAGCAGACGATCCTTTGAATCAGTGGAACTTAACATAAGCATTTGCTTTGCATGTTCCCCAGTTCGATTTAATATGGTCTACTCTAGTTGGGACTTAGAATTATATTTAGACTTTGTCAGGTAGCCTAGGTCCATCAGAATGTAACCTACTTTGTCCATGTTCTGCAGACAACAGAAATTGACAAGCATTTTGAAGCTTCAGGGGGAAAAATCCCACTAAAAGTCAACAGTTAGAGTTAAGGAAACATTGTAGCCATTTGGTAGTTTGCTCTTTTGAATGTTTCCCTCAATACTGATGTTCATAATCCTACTATTTATTAAATGTTTGCATTAATATGAATAGTATTGAGGATAGCTTTTGTTTTCTGCATCCAATTCTAGTGTTCTCCATTGTTAACTATATTACCTTTTTTATGGCCTTCTGAAAGGGGTGCATTGTTTAACAATGGTTATTATATTTTCATTCTTTCCTTTCAGTATGCCACTGCACTAGGTGCTAAGCTGTGAATGGCTTTTCTTGAATTGTATTTAAAAAGCTAAGTGTATGTTTTTGGGAAACATGAATGTTCCTATCATGTTGAAGAATATGGTTTTGTTCTTATCAAGTAGTGTAGCTCTGGTTTTATTGAAGAGGAATGTCAATTGGGGATCACTGCAGCATGCCTGCTCCTTCCACAGCACTGCACACTTGTTTCAGTGTGTATTGTCAGGACAGGCAGTGACAATAGGGTTTCCACAGGGTTGTGGCTGTGTCATCATCACGTAGCTAGGGAAACCAGCTATGGTGTGTGGTTATGAGTTTGTTTTGATGGCAAGGACCAGAAGCAGAAATGAAGATAAAAGGTATTTCCCAGGGAATCAGGAAAAATAGCAATGATGTTTAAGGACCTGTACTCATTGTATGACATTCCACTCTTTAGTCACTTAGCTGTTTCTTAAACACTGTAAGATGCCACAAATGAATTAATGCTGAAAGAAATGAATCTTTCTTGCACTTACATAATTGGGAGGAAGTATAAGACAACACATAACATTTTCGTTCATTCCCTTTTCCCTACTCCAATGTGGGAGCCATACCATGAACTGTTGGTTTCTTTAGCATAATAAGTAACTGCTTCATCAGGTGAAACTGGCACCATACCTGCTTTACTTTCTCCTACAAACCAGTACTCTTCTTCCCCAAGGTTATTCCTTTTTAGAATGTGTGTACTTGAAAGTGTATGTTTTGAATGGTTTATTTCAATGACACTTGGTCCCTTGGTGATCTTCTGCCTTGCCTTGCTAAAGAATCTTTTTCATGTCAGTGGTGTTTATGAACACTTTAATATTACTAAAAATATCCGGTAGAGTCTATGTGTCCACAAGGCAGGCTTAATTGTATAATAGCAGTAGAAAGCATGTAGTAGATTCTAGAATGGTGACTTTATAGCATAGAGCAGCACCACAAACAAGATATAAAACTGACTATTTCAGAAATTATTTAATTTTGGACTAGAGTTGAAGGGACCACAGGAGTGTAATTTGATCCTCTGCCAGAAGCAGAAATCATGCGTAAAGCATCAGCACTGTACACTCAAGTGATGTACACCCCTGGATATATTTAAAAGCTTGCATAGCTAGTCTTCCTACTTATGAGTACTGAGTCCCTAAACATACTTGTATTAAGTCTCCTAAAAAGGCTGCAGTGATTCAAATGTCATCTTTCCCCCTACATTTGTCTTAATTTATCATTATCCAACACTGGCAGTGATCATGTGTGTTATATAAGGGAGGGAATTGCTAGACAGAAACAGTTAACAATTTGACTTTAATGTCTACTTGGTCTGAGACACATGGGCAAGATAGAGCAGTTTTTGACTGCTTTGGCAGTGGGGCGTGCACATGACGCACACCCCAGGATCAGCCAGAAGCTGGCCTGAGGCTGCCTAAGGCAGCCTGGGGACACTGGAAAAAGGATCGCAAAATAAGTGCTCCTTGCGGGTGGCCTGGGTGGCCACAGGACAGTGGCACCCAGTCGTTGCAGTCCTGCATTGATCGGTGTGTGTGTGTGTGTGTGTGTGTATATGATTGGGGCTAGCTGGCCATCAAACTCAAAGGAAGTTTTCTTTTCCTTAATAGAGATCTAGTAAAAACAAAACACACACTCAAAAAATCCAGTTACTATGACTGCTTCATAGAAAAGCTTGGAAAGTAGAATTATGAAATCTTTCAGACACAATAGAATAGGAATTGTCTGAAATGGCTTCTAGACAACAATTATTGGGGCTGTCTGTTTCAGCACTGCAGAAAATAGTATTCTGGTTATTAAGGTTAATTGTATGAATAGCACCCAAGAATCAGTTTTAACATCTCTCATAGGTGCAAGCCTATTCTTGATTTTAACTAATAATCAGTTCCTGCCCTTATGCATCACAATTGATTTTTCCATTTACATTCAAATGCTTGCTAACGTGCATGCACTTACAGTTTTATTCATGGTAACAGCTAATCTTTATTTTGAGCCATGCTTGTGTTTGTCTTGTTTTTAATAGTGCATGTTCATTTTTAAGGCTTCCTAATTTTATCTGTCTTAAAAGTGTAGTGAAGAAAGCTGCATATTAGCTGCTCTGTATGCATGCATTGTTTTAGGAGGCAGTGACTGATAAAACATATAACCAGAGGTGGGGGAAACACGAGCGCTATGAAGATGCATTTGTACTGAGTTAAGCCAGTTGTTGATCTTTCACTGTTGACTCTGACTGGTTCTCTGTGGTGTCTATCAAAAACACATTTCTCAGCCTTGTTATTTTAAATCTTTTAACTGTAGATGTCAAGGACTAGCCAAGAGATTTCTGAGTGTGCTGCAACTCAATTATGACACCTTCACAATGTGCAAAATCTCTGATCCCTCCCCCCACAAGAGAGACACACACAACCCTTGCCCACAGGATTTTGTATGAAGAAAAGCAAAAGCTTAATTCTGCTGCTCTTATACCTCATGCGTATGACACCCTCTTACTATATATTTAATTTGCTTAATAGGTAAATAAGAATAGTGCTTTCATGTAGATATTCTATGATACAAGACATAAGTGCAAAGTGCAGAGCTTCTTTAACATCCATATCAGAGTTTGCAAGGAACTGGAGTTATGATTAAATTGGAAGTAGGCGATAAAATCTGTTGAATGCTAGCCCTCCCACCATAACCAGAAGAATAATTGGGCTTGTTAAATAAGAATGACATGTGTTGCTTATTTTAAATTTCTATAATTTCTGTAATTCCTTGGCAGGGGAAATGAAAATTAAGAAGTGATATCATGTCTTAGATGTCTAGAATGGAAAGGGAAGATGGCTGGGAGAGTTTTGTGTGATGCTTTTTGTGGTTATCTCCTATTGGGAATTTGAGAGGTTGTTACAAATACCTCTTAATCTGTGCAAAAATATTTCAGTGCCCACAATGCAAGAAAGGTACATGCTCTTTTCAGAGTAGCAGGCAGCCCTCTCTTTGGAAATGGAAAGGTTGTCCCAGGCATATGGAGGCCTCTTATGTGACCTCATTTTCTGATGTGAGAAGTACCTGTGGAATAAAAAGCAGATGATGGAAGTGTGCAGGAGCTGTAGCATAAAAGCTTTGAATAGAAGAAGATCTGAACCAAAGTATTTTATCCATGAAATATTTAGAATGGGGTTCTAAATAACTGAAGAAACTGGTCAGTCTTCAGATAAAATTTCACAGAATATCTGTATGTCTGCAATATACATGGATATGCAATACACACATGCGCACACATGCATTGCATATATGTGCACATAGTGTTTGTATATATTGTTCTCTTGCTCAAGGCAATCAGGGTTGATCCTGGTCAGCAGTGCCAAGAAGCTCTGTATAACAGATAAACTTAACTTTGCAGACGTTGTGCATTCTGTCACCATATAGCACTGGAAAGTTGCTGGTAGTGTCAGGTTAATATGCTCTTTCCTTGGCAGCCTAAGTGCCAGATCCCGATGTAATCATATTTTTGTAATTTATAGGCAGCATGTTCTTGGAATGTTTTCCTTTTTGGTATTTAAGAAAGTTCTAAAACCCACACTAAGACTTGAAGGCAAGAAAGAATGAAAATAAATGGTTAGAGTCATCCAATACTATGGTGATTATTCCAAGTATCCCAGGTTGTTTGATGTAAAGTGATCTGAGACATTTCACCATCTAATATATTATTCTGCTTCATATACAGTTTTGCTGTGGTCTAATATATATATCTTCCCCCGCTGTAGCCCTCAACAGATGGCAGCTTCGCATCTTTGCTTGCCATCTGACTAGCCCACCTTAGATCTTCATATGGGATTATTTACAAGATTTTTTTTTAATTTCTCAGAGACGGAAGGTTTCAAGATTGACACAATGGGCACCTACCACGGAATGACTTTAAAGTCTGTAACGGTAAGTTACAATCATATTTGTTCAAATGCTGTATCAAGAAATCTTGCAAATCTTTCACATAGACTTTTCTTTCTGCTTCCTATATTGGGAGGCATTTGTTGTGTCACATGGCACCAAGCAAAATTGATTACCAATGAATGGCAGGTCAGTGTGCTGAATTTTTGATCTTTTGGCATTGCTGAAGTCTGTAGGTCTTTTGAATACCAATGTTTCTAGAATTTTAGAATTTATACCAGTAAAATTTTTATATATCTTGTCACATGGGTCCAAATTGAATAACAGTACTTTTGTATAAATAGGAGGAGGTTCATCCCTTCTAAATGACATGATGGTTCATTTTTATGCACATAGTTTCCCAAACAGCCAAAAGCAGAGCATTACTAAACCAGAGTCTCAACCTGTACTTGTCTTAAATTGTCTGCTTTTATGGAAGTGGGTTGAGCATTCGCAAACAAATGCTGTTTTGATCTGCCTGCAAGTAGGACAGATGCTACAGAACTAGTATAGAAGCCTCATTAAAGACTTTTGCCATCTGTATGCCTATATAAATCTGATGAATAGATGGCACTAAACAGTCTCCAAAATCTGTGCACCTACTTCTGGTTTTCTCCTCTAATTTGAACATAAAATAATGCCTGGAATGTAAATGTCTCAAAACCAATTAGAGTTAACTTGTTTAAACTTTCCTCCAGTCTAATAAAATCGTTCCTTACATTTTTATTTTGAACTAACATTCTTTTCAAATGTTGGTCTCTACTTCGATTTATGGACTTGCTTTTAATAAGTTTAGTCAAGTTGGGATAAAATCTGCATAATGTGATAAATGTCTGTTTGCTAATAAGCAAAAGTGGTTAAGTTGTTCATTTTTCATGAGAGTGCTAGTGTTAGTCAAAAAATGTCCCAGAAAGTACATAGATACCATGATTATAAACAAAGATGACTGGCTGATACATTTCTATAATTATCAAGAAACCGTGTTGCTTATTTTTTGTCAATACAAAACAGAATACAGAGCTTGAAAGAGAGTGCCTTGTTTTACTTTCATATAAAAGTGAGTATATTTTTGAAAAAAATCTGTAAAATGCCATCACTTTACACATGGACGAAGTTTGTGCTTTTTTAATGCACAAGGTTGTAAGTGTCTCAAGGCTGTAAGTGTCTCTGCTAACAGACTTACAACTTGATAAGTACCCATCTAGGGTAAGTTTGTAGGTTACTTCAAAGGCCATACATCTCAGTTTCTTAACTAGTGTTGCCTCTTCATATCGAGTAAGTGCTCCAGAGATTTTAACCTTGCACATAAACTTCCAGAAGTTTTAAAATATTTTTATTAATCCTCAGTCATGTTAGAAACAATTTTATAAACTTTCTGTGTTTGGTTGCCTGTCTAAAGATAATTTCTGTTGAGCTATCTTATACAGAGGATTTGTATACAGAGGATTTGCAGTTAAAGCTATTTGTGATAATTGAGAAGCATAACTTACTAAAATCTTCATTCATTTTTAGTGACAACCTCAGAAAAATCTCTAATTGTACTGATTCCCATGAGGATTCTGTCCATAGCCTAGGTGTCAGGACTCTGTAAAAAGAAAAGGGTATCCCATACTTAAATGTAGGACCTTTGACAGGAGGATCCTATGGGGTATGTTCACACGTAAGGACCTTAGCAGCTATCTTATTTAGCTCTAGTAATACAAGCAAATTTGAAGCAAGTTGTTTGAGTTAGATGGAACGATTGGGAAGGCTTATGTTCATCTCTAGAGAACAATCAGCAAAGAGATGAATTATTGAAGGAGTGGCTGTCAGTTTAACAACCTCGGACCTCTTAATCCTCTTGGTTTACTTTACCATGCCACTCCTGTTCTCAGGACCTTATATGACTAGTTTGTAAGACATTTGAATGCTCTTGGTTTGGGGTAATTGGAAGCTGGAGAAACATAGCTTATCATTAAGTAATGTTTCAAATGTGTTATAGTAAAAGGAAAAAAAGTTATTCCATCAAAGCAAGTGCCTGTGTTTTATCTACTGTCTTGTTAGCAATGCTGAACTTGTGTAGAACTCTACAATTTAAACAGGACGGATGTTGGGAAGTGTGCTTTTTTGAAGTAATGTCCATGAAGACTTGCTTGTTTGATTCTGGAATCGCTATTACTTAATTGGAATGCTTAGTTCCCTTAGAATGAATTGACATTTTAATGTTCCCCCCAATGATAGTTTTCTTTATTTCTGGTAGCTGATGCAAAATTTTGTTGTTTCCTGAGAATTTTCATTTATTTTCTACTGTATAATCATGTACACATGATATAGTCTTTGTCATGCAATCTATAGTGTCTCTCATCATATCCCTCCAGTCTCCCTTTAACTCTTTGGTTTTATTGTTGTAGCCTGGAGCCAATGTGAGGAAGTGGTTTGAGCATTAGGCTACAGCTCTGGAGATCAGGGTTCAATAAAAACTCACTCAGTGACCTTGGGAAGGCACATTGTTTCAACCTCAGAGGATGGCAAACCTCTCTGAAGAAAATCTTAGGGTAGATTCACCTTAGGGGTGCCATATGTAAAAATAATTAAAAAAATGACTTTGAAGACACAGAACAACAAAGGAGATTATCACATCCCTTATAGTGCTGCTATTCCACTTTTATTGCTCTGGTTGCTTCCTATTGCATTCTGGGATTTGTAGTTCAGTAAGGCACAAGAAGAGCTCTCTGGTTGAGAATTCTAAACTGCAAATTGCAGAATGCAACAGGAAGCAGCCAGAGCAGTAAAAGTGGAATAGCAGCACTGTAAGAGTGTAGTGCAGTTATCTCCAAAGTCCTCATCTTTCATATTCATTCTACTATGGTATTTACTTGTTTCAGTTCAAATGTAGCAGGGGCCTTTCTTTTTCTTTTCTTTTTTTTTTTTTTAGGAGAGTACCTATCTTACCACTTATTTCCCATTTTTCTCATCTGTCCACACAACAAGCTCCTGTGTGTCGCTGTTCACGAGTTTCATCAGCGTAGCCACTTAAACACATGCAGGGTCTGGGTACAGGCAGCACTGCTCTGTTTCCTCCACTGGGTGGCTGGCTTGCCTGCTTCCAGTCAGTGTTTCATGTCCCTGGGCACTACCCGCTTCAGACCAGTGGCATCCCTAGAGCTGGTGTCACCCGGTGTGGTAACTCATGGAGTCAAACCCCCTCTTCCACTGACCTCCTCCTATTTCACACCATACAGAATCTGTAGTAATGCTTTTTTGAATTAATGTTACTCATAAATCATAATTCCCATATACCACTGAATGTAATGCTAATACGTGTGACATAAACAACTAGCAAAATTAAAATTATGCCTTCAAATGACAATATAATAAGCACAACCTAAATGTATTTACCTATACATAGCAGCTTTTTGGTTAAAATGTGATGTTTCAAAGAAAATTCTAAAGTTTTTTTTAAAAATTCACATTCTTAAAAAAAATAAAAATATCAAATTTTGAATTTTGAAATTTTAATTTTAAAAATTTCTGGGGCCTCTTCTTTCTCCTCCCACTGATCTTCACCCTATTCCCACAATCTCTTAAAGCATTTTAAAGGGAAGCAGATGAATGTCACATCCTGTTTCTGCCAAAAGGCAAGTGTTTAAGGAGCAGTGGTGTCACCCCCACCTTATGGTCTCACCTGAGGAGGTCCGTATCCATCACACCCCCTAGTGACACCACTTCTCCTGGCTGGGCAGGCTCACATGTAATTCAGGCAGAGTGTTTTACAGGCACCCTTTGCTTTATTTCCTGACCACGATAATGGGTATCAGGCATGCTTCCTGGGGCTGACCATTATAATCACCCCACCTCTCACAGCCTCCATGGCTTTGTGAGTCTAAACCTCACCAGATAGTGGTTGGTCCATGACAACAGAACTACAGAAAGTTCCTCCACAGCCAGATCATCATCATCATCCCACGCAGAACAGAAAGTCAGGTCCAGAGTGTGTCCTGCAGTATGAGTGGCACCACATATTACTTCAGACACACACATGGTTGCCATGGCGGACGTGAAACCCTGAGCTGCTCCTGACAGAGAGAAGCGCCCCAGCACAATTAGCCAAACACCATTGCCAAGATCAATTCAGCCAGCTTGGAAATAGAGACAGTTGCACAATGGGTGGGCAATACACTTAACAGTCTATCCTGGCCATTCACCTTCAAAAGCAACAACTTGAATTTAGCAGACTGTGGCTTAGGGCACCTGGTGAGGGGCATGGGATCACAATAGACCACTACCACTGCATCTTTCTGTCCTCTAGTCCTCACCTGCTGCTGTACAGAGAACCAGGTGAACAAAAGCTGGGGGAACCCCTGTCCCCAGTTTCATCCAGCCAGGTTGATATGGGCATCCAGGATTATGTCCTGGTTCAAAGATGTTTTTCCATTCACCGACCTGACATTGAGCAACAGCATTTTTAGCCCAAGGGGCCTGTTGCCAGACTCTTGGACAGCTTAGGTGTAACCAACACCCTGTGGCCTTCCCTTTTACCATGATCATAGGACTGTCTGTCCATGCCATATTTCCCTTGGCCCATCATTGCCGCAATGACTGCTCCATGGATTGCCTCCTTCCTATGCTTTGCATGTAACACATTTTCTCTTGCCAGCAGGCACGTTATTTAGAAAGTTACCAAAAAAAAAAAAACCCCCAAAAAATTGCACTTCTTACCCTCCCAACCAAAGGCACCAGCTCCTGCCCTCACTCCAGCCCCTGCCTTTGGCGGTATGCCCCTTTCAGTGGCAAAATGAACCCACCACAGCAGGTATCCAGCTTTTATCCCCTTCCAAAGGTAACAGATGGTCCTCTGGCTTATTAACCAAAAGCTGCCTGAGTATCTGGGGTCTGCTTCTGCAGGGAGTGCAAGTGTCTGGAGCAGGCAGCAGTCCACCAGAAGAGATGCAGAACAGCAGGAAGGCCGGCTAGCAAGGAGGCATGCAGCTATCTTCTTTCCTGGGATTTTGGAAGTGATGATGTTCTTCTCTCTCTCACATGCTGACTCCCCTCAGTTACAGCAGGCACCCAGATTTTATTTGAACTATCTGAACTGTAGCATTTTATAAGGGAAAAAATCAGTAAAGTATTGTTCAGAAATTATATTCTAACAAATACAATGATTTATTTGGAATTATTTTATAGGAATACTTGTACTATTTTAAGATATCACAATTAAATATCATACATTTCTCTAACATTAGTTAGATTTTTAGCAGAAATCAAAGCACTGAAAATTGTTAATATATTTATTTCAGCTTAGCTGAAATGCTAGAACATACATTTATGCGCTTCCTAAAGATCATCAACTTTAAGAATAGAAAAGAATTACAACATTGAAATTTTTGAATTGACTTGTGTTGTATTTATTCCAGTTGATCAGTTTGACTTGTGTCATTAAATTCCTGGGTTTTCCTAAAGGACCTTAATTTCATTAATCATGTTGCTAATTGTTTCTGTGAAACAATACATTGGGGTGGGCAGCTCTACATGTGTAGAATCTTTCTCAAGCTTTCCATTGACTCCCTTCCCTGTGATTATTAGGCAAATCCAAGCCTGGACATTTGACAGAAATTCTGTAAAATAATTGCAAATGTTGCTTTTTATAAAAGGTGATTCAAAAAGAGTGGTGCAAAACTAAGTACAGCATTACTTTTTGCACCATTTTTTGGACTCACCCTGTGTCTAGGATTCAGTGAGTACAGAGTATTGCACTTCTTTTGGTATGTTGTCTTTCTGACTTCATTGTACTGCTGTCTCTCCTAGACAGTCAGGAAATGTGGGTCATCAGGTCATCAGAAGGGAATTCTTGAGCTTGAGAGCTGACTGTTGTACAGTGTTGCCAGAGGTCCAAAGACCACCTAATACAGCTAAGGACCATTGATTTAGAGCTCTCCTTTGAGTGTAGTATGTTAGTGAAGAAAATAAAGAAAAAGGGATGGTAGAACACAGTCTGTTCCAAGTTCTTGAAACTTGTGGATTAATTCACATGACATTTTGATTTTATATACCGGTATATGTGGTTATTTTCCAGAAGAGGCTTTCCTATGGGCAATAATGCTTTTGAGCCAGGTGAGGAATTGAGACCCTTCTCCACCAGTTAATGCAGTGCTAAGCAGTCATTGGAAGTCAGGACCATTTATGGACATAGGGACTATAGATTCATGAATGAAGACTATTAGAGCAGTCTAATAAGACAGTATGAATGGTAGCTGGGAAAAAGCTTGTCTAGACAGAGGCCATGGAAAAATTAGCATGTACTTCATGTTTAATTTTAAAAAGAACAATAATTGAACTGTTTTATTAACATGAGTGGTGTATATGCTGCCATAAATTTATTTGAAGAAGACAAAGCAGTAAATGAAATCTTCTGACAACTTCCCTCTAAAACAAAGCAAGACATAACAGATTCAGTGCATAACAATCCCCTCCATTCATCTTTTTGCAATGTGTTGCAGTGATTCAGTCCCTCCTCCTTTTTTCACCCACTTCTGATGAGGAGGACCATTCTATGAATTATAAAGCATGCTGCATTGTTGTTCTGCAATGTTTTCTCTCCTGAACAGGCATTGTGCTTTTGCAGTTGTTGTTAAAATGTATACAATTGTTGTAGATAAATCACTTTTTCTAATAACACACTGAGTGGTGAATCAAATTGTCTTTGGGAACCTGAATTTTGTGGAATATGTGCATGCATACATACAACAGCTGCCAAGAAAAGGTCAGCCATGTGAAAACTGAACAAGCTTAGTAAATATCAATTGTAAAACAAAAAACTAAAGAGTGGACCAGTTTCCTGGAGTTGAGAATGTCTACATGAAACACTGAATGAGAGCCCTCAGCTTTACAACAGGACCCACTTGTATATGTCTAAATGTAGGACAAATAACTTTGCATTTGAATTGAAAGAATAATTAAGCAGGAGGAGGGTGTCACTGCAACTCAGTCTAAGCACCACATGCAGCATGCACAGTCTTTAACATTCCTCCCCCTTTCTCGCTGTCCTAAGGAAGCAAACATTTGAAAAAACAAAAGTACCATGTTCAGATTGCTTCTATTCCCCCCTTCTTTTTTTCCCAAACATAGTTTCTAAAACCGCCAAGTTGTATGCTGAACAGTTGCTGGTATAGTTCAAATTTAATGCTGCAGGTGTCTGATTGCCATTCTTTGTTGTTGTTGTTGTTGTTGTTGTCGTCGTCGTCATCATCATCATCATTTCCTGTTTTCAGAGCGCACTACAGTTGAGACTCAAAGTGGCCATTGATGACATTGAGTCACATAGTACAGTCATGCTAATTCATGGTACTATTAAATTGTATTTTTAAAAGGAGAGTAAATATTTTGATGCCTTTGAAATATATGAAGATAGCATGTCTGAAAAACACACTGTGAGTGGCAGCTTAGAGGTAATTCAAAGACTTTTCAAACACCAAGCCATTTGCTAAGTTCTTAAAACAATGGTCCAGTTTAGAAATAATGTCAAATTACCATTTATTTTGTTAGACTACTTTTACCCTGCTCTTTTCTATCTTCTTCTCATCCTGTGCTACAGCTCCCTTCACTTACTGTGCTTTCTGTGTTTGATCTTCTTTGGAGCAGAGAGCACCTGGAAGCTGATAGTGTGCCTGTAATTGTGGTTTGTTTGCAAATATAAGTAGAGCACTCATTCAGTTAAATGGCAAGCTTTCAGCTGTTCTCATTGGACTGTTTTCTCTTGGCTAGCCACTTATGTCGTATAGATTTGCATATGAGGGTGACTTGCTCCCCTTGGGAGTGTGAATGGATAAAATTCCCTGAAGGAGAATTAGAGAAGTACAGTTCAGACAAGGCATAATATTCATATATAGCAAAGAGGGTGAGGGAGAAATGGGAATGTCTTCTCAATGTCTTTTGGGTGTTTTTAGCTTCAGCTTCCATTATCATTTGCTGTTGGTCTCTCCCCATTGTTTGTGTTAGCTGGGACTGATAGGAGTTGCAGTTGAAAACATCTGAAGGTGTCCAGGTTAGCTTGCTGCATTATAATATGTGTTCTCTCTTCCTTTGGTTATTTGTTATTGGAGTTGTGTCAAGTTGAGTTCATGTCTGGAATGTCTCCATGTGGTAGCTGTTTGGAATAGAGAAGTGTTAGCAACGTGCTCAAGTTTTGCTGGGTATTGAACAGTGGTCTCAATCTTTGGTCCTCCAGATGTTTTGGATTTCAGCTCCCAGAATCCACGACTGTTGGCTAAGCTGGCTGGTGTTTCTGAGAGGTGAAGTCCAAAACACCTGAAGGGCCAAAGGTTGGGAACCATTGGTGTAAGACAGGGGTCAGCAACATTTTCTTACCTGGGGCCGGTAAGGTCTTCCT
This sequence comes from Phrynosoma platyrhinos, assembly GCA_020142125.1. NCBI lineage: Eukaryota > Metazoa > Chordata > Lepidosauria > Squamata > Phrynosomatidae > Phrynosoma > Phrynosoma platyrhinos. The sequence continues at coordinate 149,849,837 of CM034706.1, forward strand.
CCGGTCTTCTGCGGGCCGAGGGGGGGAGGGGGAAATGGTGCTGTGCGCACACATGCGCAGTACTCCAGAAGTACTGCGCATGTGCGAGCGAGTTGCAGCTGCCATTTTGGAAAACAAAATGGCAGCTGCAACTCATTTGCGCATGCGCCGAGTACTGCGCATGCGTGAGCGAGTCATGGCCGCCATTTTGGAAAACAAAATGGCAGCCAGGGTGGGGTTGGGCGGTGGCGGTGGTGTCAGGACCGGCCTGGAGCCGGTCCAAAGGCCTCAGGGGGCCAGATCCGTCCCTTGGGCCATAGGTTGCTGACCCCTGGTGTAAGAGATTGGAAGTTATTGCTTTCACCTGCTTTTATGCATAATTGTTTTGTTGATTTGTACCCTGACCTGAGATGTATTGATATAGAGTAGGGGTGGGAGAATGGGGGACAGGACGTTTCAGGCTCAATATATGGTCATATATGATCATCCTTGAATACCATTTTAGGAGAAAGGTGGGATAGAAGTCCAATAAATACAATAAAGAAAAAGGAAGGTGGCAGAAGGTTAGTACAGGTTTCTGTGTTCATACATTATGTGTGTGATTAATGCAATTCTGTGCTTTGTGTGAGTATGCCAACTTGTTTGGTTTACTAGTGTGACTTGAATTAGAGGAATCAGAGCTAAAGCTAGACCCAAAGTCTCAGAATACTGAGGTATTGAGAGGTACATTTCAAGAAATATCACTTGGTAGGAAATAGTTGTAAGCTTATTAGTAATAGTGGTAATAAGATTACCATTGTGTTAGGAAAATAAAATAATTAGTGTTTAAAGACAGTTGTGTCTGATAGAGTTAATGCAAAATTAGATTTCTGAAAGGCAGACAGGATTTTCTGAAAAATACATAGGAGTGGTGGAAGCTCTGTAGTTGACTTGGAATTCCAAGATATATGCAAACTTTAGAAGCAGTGCTAGCAGAATGAGAGAATGGATGGGAACTAATGTGAATTGCCTCAGGCTCTTGTGGCTATAGCCAGGATCAAGAAATACTTGCAGAACGTTTCCATAGGTGCATATGGAGACAGCTAATTTTCTCTCCCAGCTTTAGTCCCTAGCACCATATTGAATTATGCTTTCATTGGCATCCTGACTCTAAGGTGCAGATTGCTTTTGTGAATCATAAGGGGCTTCAGTAGGAATGGGGCATTGGAAAAACCCCAAAGCACATGATCTGTCCTGTCTCTCACAAAGTCTTTGCCAACCCCAGCCTTTGAATTAAATGTTTTGTTTAGTAAGTTATTCTGCAACAATTGTGTAGTCCCAGTGCCCGTTAGTTACTGCTGTGGAATAAATTTCCATGCTTACCTTTTGGAGTTTGTTCTGTGATATGAACATGGCTTTGATATAGATTCCATCTTAAGTGTACAGTGTGTCTGCAACTTTGATTAAAATTATAAGAAGAGAAAAAGAAGGAAAGAAAGAAATGATACCATGATAATTTTTAAAATTATGATATTGGGGTCAAAACTCTTTCTTTCTGGATGTTGAACGTTAGGCACAGATATGTCCATTACAAATATACCAGAAGAGGTTTTTTTTCTGGAGGGTGTGTGCTTGTTAAAGGTTTCCTTTATAGATCTCCAGTGATCTAAATGCTTAAAAAGTTTTTTTAAAAAAAAAGATTTGTATATAGGTTTTTCCTATTTCTATCATACTGAAGTAGGAATGGGAAAGTAAACCACTCCAGGCATTTGGCTGTCAGTGACAGAGCAGGTTTTAAGGAACAAACAAGAATGGAAAATGTGGTGGCCCCATGTGTGTTGTTCCTACAGAATGGGGAAATAGTGCCTGTAATTCAGTTAAAAAGCTGCTAGTTAGAGTTAAGCTTTCACTTCCCTTGATTTTAGCTCTTCACTTGAACAGAATTCAGATACAACAGTTTTTGATTCATCAACAGTCTTTTCAATTAAATTGTGAGTGGAAAGAAAGTCAGTCCTTCGTATATTGTGATATGTATTTGAGCATTTACTGAGTATTCTAAATTCTAAAATAATAATAATAATTTGTAATTGATATCTGTGTCATTACAGTGAACCAAGTGCAGGAATCTCTTGTTAGAAACTAAGACTAATATATTTGAATTTGCTTTTGGATTAAGAATTAATTTTGATAGGCTACAGCCCTAGTTGGCTTTATCTTAAGTTGTTGCAGACATTCAACCTTGTATCCTACATTGAAATGTCTGTGTTAGCATTGTTATTGCTATTGTTCTGTGCCTTCAAGTTGTTTCCACCGTATGGTTACCTTAAGGCCATTGTGGGGTTCTCTTGGTGAGATTTGTTCAGAGAGGCTTTGCCATTGCCTTGGCCTGGGGCTGAGAAGGTGTGATTTGCCCAAGAACACACAGTGGGATTCTATAGCCAAGCAGGGAATCGAACCTTGATCTCCAGAGTTGCAGTCTAACACTCAGACCACTAGACCACCCTGCCTCTCTTTACCTTTCTGCAGTTGTGGCAGTTTTTGGAATGACAGTGTGTAAGTGAACAAGTATATAAGTAAAGAAATCTTAATGGAATGTAAATTTTGTATGTTTTTAATTGTAATATTTTAATGCGTAAGCTGCCTTGAGTACCAGTCTTGGGGAAAAGGTGCACAGTGTTAACAACAACAACAACAACAACAAGATCACAGTCATCTGAGGGTAGAGAGCAAGACCACTTTCACTTGCCCCACCTGGGAGTGGGAGTTACGTGACCATCCAGAGGTTGTTGGATCACAATTCCCATTGGCTAGTCTGCCATTCCATGCCATCTGGGTGGGGGGCATGTGATTTCTACTCCAACTCTTTATTGTGGAACTGACAGTCTGAAGTGGAACGCTGTTTTGGTTTCTTACATGACTTGAATCCTGGATTGTTGTGGGATATACTAGGATTCATACCAGAGACTCTTTGTTATTACCACTAGCATTCAGTAGAAGAATAAATAAAGCAACATTTCCTCTTGAGCATTAGGAAAATACTGTCCATTCTAGCTGTCTGGGTTATATGGAGAGAAATGATCCTGCAAGTATCCTGACAATAAATTGTGATGATTTTAAATACTTTATTTTAAATTGGGCTGGGAATTTGACCAGGAGTCAGAACTGTTAGGAAAGCACTAGCATTATATACCAAGTTAGCACTGTAGTAGCCATATTTTGAATTAACTGCAGTTTCGGAGCACCCTTCATATAACACATTGCAGTACAATGGGCCCTTGTCATCCACTGGGGTTGGTTCCAGGACCTCTCCTGGATAACAAAATCCGCAGATGCTCAAGTCCCATTAGATACAATGGCATAGTAAAATGGTCTCCCTTATATAAAATAGAAAATCCAGATTTGCTATTTGGAATTTATACTTTTTAAAAAATATATTTTCAAGCCATGGATGCTTGAATCTGTGGATAAAAAATCTGTGGATAAGGAGGGCCAACTGTACTCTAATCTGGGTTTCTCAAAGTGTGTGGCTTTTTGAGGTCTGCCTTCTCTTTGCAGCTAGGGATACAGTTGGTGAACTATTCTAAGCAAGTTGGCCCTCTGTACCTCAGTGGATATCTGTGTCTCCTGTAACAGAACTGATGCCAAAAGCATCCCTAAATGGCACAGTGATCTTTCACATTCCCCTTCCAGACATGATGACTATAATTCATCCAGGCAGATGAACTATTGACTATGAGCAACAGTTTATTGGATTTTCATCCAGTCCATAACCATGCTCATCCATCAGTTAGTCTTTATCTGCCTCACTTGAATTATTATTATTATTATTATTATTATTATTATTATTATTATTATTCCACCTCTCTGTAGAGAAATAGCATTCTTCCTATCTGCATATTCATGAACCTGACTCTGAATCTTTAGGTGGCTTCCTGAAGTGGTTTAAGCAATGTAAATCAGGAGTGGGCAAAGTGCAGACCTCCAGATATTGCTGGCTTTAGACACCTATCATTCTTTGCCTTCACCATTCCCACCCTAGGGCAGATGAGAGTTTCATTACAGCAACTTCTGGAGGGCTGCACTTTGCCCTCGATACCTGTAGCATACATGTCATGCGGTAGTTGCCCAGCACTAATTTTTGAAATCCCAAGATGCAGTTGAACCACCATAAAACTGTTCCCCCACTTTCTAATCTGGACTACCTGTCTAGAAATATACAATGGTCAATGGTATTACAAGCCACTGAAAGGTCTGGAAGAATAAACAGGATCTCACAACCTCATCTTTCTGCCTTTGCATTGGTTATTTGCAAAGCACATGCCATCTAATTACCATTTCTTGTCTGACGCAGAAAAGATACAAATAGCAGATCTCTTTAGTAAAATAAGAGAAAAGATTTCTAGTGGGAACATGGCATGATTCAATCAGTGAGAGTTCAATCAGTCCTGAACTCAGCATGACCAGAGGATTTTTTTATTTTTTTTTTAGGGAAAAATAATACTAAGAATATGTTGTAAATTAATAACCCTGAGGCATGGTAAAATTCAGTACAGGATTTGTTTTAAAAATATACTAAAAGAATGAAAACTTCTAGTTGGGAAAAATAATTCTTTGTTGAGGGGGAGGTATTATTTCACCATTCACTTCTAGAAAAGAAATTTGGTCTCCTGTTCAATAAAAATGATTAATAAGCCACAGCTTTGTTTATTCTTTTTAAACATATAGGTCTAGAAAGCATGAAGTCCAGAATTATATTTTAATTAAATTTTTAAAGAATAATTGAATGTTCATCTCATTCATGTTATGGGATTCATTTTTTTTTTAGCTTGTTCCCCAAGAAATGTTGCATTTGCATATCTAGTGAATAAGTTTCTATGTGCCTTTACAACTTAACTTTTAAGAAACAGATCAAGATGTCAACAATTTTTACAATTCACCATTTCAGCCAAATTGTTACCTAAGGCCAAGAAGCCTTACTTAGAGAGATCCTATGGACATGTTTCTCTTTAATTTCTTTTATTTCTGATGAAGATGATGATGATGATGATGATTAGAACCAACGGAAGCTATTGGCTGTGTGATTTTTTTCATTCCTTCTTAAATTTAATAGGTTTCTAAAGGCGTTCATGCTTGCTGTGTTGATAAGACTTAACTCCCACTGTAGCCTGAGGTGAATGGTTAATATGCAGCAATTTTGAGTTACAGATCTGTTTGCTCCTAAAGTCAACTATGGCCCTACCATCGTTCAGATAGCGTTATCGTGAGGCTGTCAGCTTTTAAATACTTAGGAGAGAGCTCTTATAACTGTTTCCATGGTGATAGCAAGAAGGCAACATGGTAGTTTCATCTATATCAGTATTTGGCTAGATCCTTTTATAGTAATTTAACTGTGAAAATGTGGTACCATTCTCCAGCCAGGTTACATTTCTTTGATCTGTACCATAATAAATGGAGGGTACAATTAATATTTCCCTCTATAAATGAAAATGGACTTGAACATTAAATACAGCAGGCCTAGTGTGTTCATGCTTCTCCCTTTTAGTTTAATGTTCATTGACTTATTTCTGTATAGATTTGCTTTGAAATTATCAACCCACTATTAGGCTTTCATGTCACTTTCCTTCTCTAGTATTACTTCTATTCATGGTATAGTTAAGTATGCCTGCAATCACGGTAATTGCCAAGCCATCTGAGACGTTGACATAGAAATGGACTTCCACTTTTCTCCCTTCTGTGTTTCTTTAGGCCCCTTGCCTGATTGAGCAGATATATAGACCTTTTGGAAGAATCTTCGCATGTTAAGAAAATAGCATGTCTTATCTTTTCTAAGTTTGCTTCTGTAGCTAATTAATTTCATTTGACATCCATTCTACTCATTGCTTATGTGCACTTTCTCTAAACAGCCATTCTGAATATGAGCAGAATTCCTGCAGTTAGTTACAGACCGCTTTCTTGGTTGCGTTGTGAAATACCATATTTGCTAAGGATACTGAAATACAGTAAAGTTTAATTTGATTATAATGGGATGCACCCAGTTCTGGACATGTGCTTGTGCAAGAGACAAACCCAGCATGGAGGGAGCAATCTCTCCTAACTGCAGCCACCCCACGACCTAACAATTTTCTCCACAAGAAGATAAATCTTCTGGACTGTGTTTTCAGTGCCAGGGAAGGCAGCAGGTGGAAAGGTAACAAAGTCCTGCCATTACTGTAAGTCTCAGATTTAGGACATTAAAGTGAGATTCTCATCTCTTTTCCAATTTAATCCAGTTTCCAACAACCACCAAAACAGGGTTTCAGAATGATCCTCAGTGTTAGTGAAGTGTCTTACAAGGAAGAGGAACCGCAGGAGCCATTTCAGAAGGCCAGTGAACTGAACTTTGCAATTTGATCTTGGGGCGTAGATATTGTCTTGATGAAGGCAAGCATACAGTGGTACCTCTACTTACGAAATTAATCCGTTCCACAGCC
>CM034706.1:149856364-149873474 GCA_020142125.1 Phrynosoma platyrhinos
TTTTTCGTAAGATGAAGCATTCGTAAGTAGAGGTACCACTGTAGTTGATTTCTGTAACTGCAAGTGGGGCACTCTGACCTAGATACAGTTGCTAATCCCAGGTATAGTAGATCAGTTCCATCAGTTGCAAAAAAGTAAATCACCACATCTGTAAATCTCACTGATTCTGTTGGTACTTGATGCAAAACATTCATATAACTCTCTTAACCTTTGCTTCAGTACAGAACAGAGTAGGAATTTTAGACTATAGATCCTGTCAACCCCATCCAAAATTGCCAGGACTTATGGAAACTATAGTATGAAAACATCCAGTGAAGACCAGATTTTGTGAATTACAGCTGGCCCTCCATATCCACAGATTATTTTATGTAAGTGTCACCATTTTACTATCCACTGTATTTAATGGGACTTGAGCGTCCACGGATTTTGAGATCCACGGTGGATCCTGGAACCAACCCCCAGCAGATACCAAGGGCTCAATATATATTGTATAGATCTCGATTGAAGTAACATTTCAGTGATCTGCTCAGTCCAGAGAATTTTAGTGAGTTGGAATTACTGCATTGCCCTGAACATTACATCCTCTTGCAGTTAGTTAACATATATAATAGATCCATGAAAATAGCCTATAATAATTCTGCATTCCAATTCATTTAAGAACATACCGTATTTTCCGGCGTATAAGACGACTGGGCGTATAAGACGACCCCCCATTTTTCCAGTCAAAATATAGAGTTTGGGATATACTCGCCGTATAAGACCACCCCCCCACTTTAGCCCCAGCTTTTCCAGGTTAAAAATCCGTCTTATACGCCGGAAAATACGGTAATTGTCCTCTTGCTGTCTCCAGAGAACAGGATTGCTCTAATGAAATAAACAGTAGTTAGAATTAATAATAGCTTTCTTTCAAACTATAGTCCTCAGCAATGGATTGAACAAACACAATGGGTTTCTTACTCACTACACACATTTCAATATTATCTGACCCCATCCTCATAGGGGTGCCCTACATTCATGCATTCCCTTTACCAGAGGCTAGTCCCATTGCAAAACGATCTGCCAGTTCAGCCCCATACACAAAGACCAGTTTCTTATGTGTTTGTTCACTAACGACCATCTTTAAGACTGAACCTGCCACTTCATTTCCATACACGAAGGATTTGTAATTTGAATTGACATCCTCACATATATATGTCTGTGCCTGGCTTCCACTCCATCAAATGCATCTGAGGAAGTAGACTGAAGTCTATGAAAGCTCATGCTGCCAATTTCTTTCTTTCAGTTAGTCTCAAAGGTGCAAAAGATCTCTCTGCATACTGATTCTGCAGACTAACACGGCTATATCTTTGATTTTTACATGAGTGGCAGAGATACTGACACCTTTTCTTTCTGATAGTTCAGTATTCACAAACTTTGTTTCATGCACAAAATTATTAACAATATTGTAGAAAATTACCTTGAGGCTATGTGTATATGAGGACTTGTGTCTCATCTCCAAGATATTTCATTATGTATATACGTGTGTATATGAAGACTTGTGTTTCATCTCCAAGATATTTCATTATGTATATGCAAACATTGCTAAATCTTTAAAAATCCAAAACATCCTGAGCATTTTGAATAAGGGATAGTCAAGCTCTATTATCTATTTCACCAACATCAGTACCTTTAAAGCCATAGTTTTCAGTATTCATACAGATGGTGTATATCCTGCCAGAGCATACATGTCCTTGAGATATTAGGAAGTATATCTGTTTTACAGCATGATCAGTGCAACTATCAGTCTTGTTCCACAGATTGAGCTTTCTTATTTTCCTGTGGATAGAGACTCATTGAAAACTAGGTTAATATTAAATAATCCTTTATGTGTATGACAAGCAGAGGCAGCTAATGACTGGTTGCTTTATCATTATATCTAACCTTTATTTAATCATTCAGGAGCCCAATTGTAGAATTTTTTTATAATTATCCAGCAGGTTAGATTGAGACATACTCAATTAATGAACTTGATAGCTGAGCAAGAATTTGAATTGTATTTCCACAGTCTGCATCCTACAAATGCAAAACACCATCTTTCAGTTTATTTTATAATAGTAAAAGAACATGACAAAAACATTACATTAGTTTCTTTATCTTCAGTTGTGCTGGAACTCCAGTTCTTACTTTTTAAAACACACTTTTGCCCATTACATTTATTGCAGCAGAGGCTAGTGGTGGCAACATGACTTCCAGAATCTGTTAGCTAAATTAGTCTCCCAGTGAAATCAATAGAACTTTAATGGCTAATCTTTTGTATGAATTTCAGTGGTATCCAAGTACTACTAGTTGTGATCTGGATTTTGCCCACTGAGACAGGAAGATGTTTCTAGTAATCAAGGAGAAGAGCACATTCTTTGCTTCTTCCTTTTGCTGATATTTTTCATTTTATTTTCAGTTTCCCCCTTATGGTTAGTCACATTTAGAGTAATCTGTTGTAGTTAGAATTTAGTTAGTTTTTTGTGGGTTTTTCGGGCTGTGTGGCCATGTTCTAGAAGAGTTTCTTTCTGACGTTTCGCCAGCATCTGTGGCTGGCATCTTTTTTCTCTGAAGATGCCAGCCACAGATGCTGGCGAAGCATTAGAAAGAAACTCTTCTAGAACATGGCCACACAGCCTGAAAAACCCACAAAAAACTATGGATGCCGGCCATGAAAGCTTACGACTTCACACAGAATTTAGTTAGTTTTATGAATGAGCTGTCATTTTTGCTTTTACAAAGAATCCTGTCAGGCTAAGCTAGTTTTGCTTATTATTAAGTACATTTAATTAGTTCTCAATTACATTAGTAAATAAAATATTTGATTTTTTTTGTTTTGTAAAATGTAATTTTGGTAGTTGTAGGAATCTTATCATCAGATTGCACTAAAACAGTATTTTTGATAGTAAGTCTCATTGAGAACAGAGGAATTTTTTGACAGAAAATACAGTCGTCCCTCCTGATTCACGGGGATCTGTTCCAGAACCCACCCACCCCGGCGAATCAGGAAAATCACAAATATCCAAGCCTCATTTATTTCAGTGGCGGTGCACATGTGTACACGTGCGCACACAATTTTGTCTTTCCCCACTTGTCATCCGCGAAGGACTGAGACTGCGGACTCCAAGTCCGCAAATGGGGAAGGGCAAGTGTATTTGTTTTGTGATTATCTCCTAGTGTACAACTTTTGTTCTAGAAAAAACAGAATAGACAATTTGTGTAGTGGATAAAAGGGAAATTTTGTTGTTGAGGGCTGGGAAGAGAACACTGTTGCCAGTCTGCTGTTCAGTTGTGCTCCCAAAGATGTGTCAGTGAAGGCAGTATTTCTCAACTGCGTGAGTGCACTCAGTACTTCACTTTTTAATGGTTTTGTTTGTTTGTTTTTAAAAAAAACCCACTCTGTGTAGCATGCTTTGTCTGTAATGAACTCATTGTTCAATCACCACAAATGCTCACTATAGAAAAGCAAAGCAATTTCTTCCAAAATGGAGCTCAAAATTGTGATTCTTAGTTTGGATGTACCCAAGTAATACCATTTCTGAAGAGATATGCAGACAGATTGGTCATGAGCAGGAAGACACCACTAGCCCAGATGGTAGGATCTCCTAAGAAAGATGATGGGCACATGCCAATTAATTTGAAAAGCTCATATATACGATAAACCTTTAAAAAATCATACTGTTTTCAGATTCTTTGCATCTTCTGAAGTGTCCCTGGCTGAAAAGCAAAATTTGGAAAATGTACAGCTTGATCCAGTGATTTTATTGGAGGCTTTGTGTGAACAAAATATCTTATTTGGAGAATTAAGCATGAAAAATAAAAATAAAAGGCAGATTTAAATACCTACCATATGAGATATTTTGTGTGAACAAAATAAAAGGCAGATTTAAATACCTACCATATAAGATATTTTGTGTGAATAAAAATAAAAGGCAGATTTAAATACCTCCCATATAAGATATTTTGTGTGAACAAAATATCTTATTTGGAGAATTAAGCATGAAAAATAAAAATAAAAGGCAGATTTAAATACCTACCATATATACTTTATATATACTGAACTATAAGTCAACCTCTTGTATCAGGTTTGGGGGGCAAAATTAGAGATTTTGATATTACCTGTGGATAAGTCGAGGGTAAAACCTAAGGGCATGTAACAAAAGACCTGAAGGATGAAGCGAAAGAAAGCAATGCCAAAGAACTTACAAAATCCCAGCAGACATAACTGTTTGTGCTCATAATGAAGGTTGAATGGATGAGAGAACAGAAGGGAATCACTGCTTCCAGGACAGATTATGCTCTTGTCTTTCACCAGGGGATTGTTCCCTTTTTTATAAGACTTGTATAAGAGTACAGGACTTACACTGACCCATGGATAAATTGACCCAGGTTTTTGGGGTCAATTTTTTGACTAAAATTTCTAGACTCATACATTATATACAGCAGGGGTAGGCAACCTAAGGCCCAGGGGCCGGATGCGGCCCCCTGAGGCCTTTGGACCGGCCCCAGACCGGTCCTGCCGCCGCCGCCTGCCATGATGATATTGTTGTTATTACTTGTTCTTGGGGTTTTCTTGGCAAAATCTCCACAGGGGTTTTGCCATGGCTTTTCTGGGACTGAGAAAATGTGCATGCATATTTTTTAAATTTAAAATATATTTATTTATTTATTTATTTATTTATTTATTCATTCATTCATTCATTCATTCATTCTTGGTGCTTTGGCCCCCCAATTGTCTGAGGGACAGCAACCTGGCCCCCGGCTCAAAAAGGTTGCCTACCCCTGATATACAGTATTTTATGCACGTATACTGTATTATTGGTTTGTAACATGCAAACTATCCTTTGGATTGTACAGTCATCCCTCCATTTTTGCGGAGGATTGGTTCTGGATCCACCCATCCCACAAAAATTAAAAAAAAAAACCACACTCAAATATTCAAGCCCCATTGGCTTGAATGGGTATGTGGCCCTGCACGTATGCCATTATTTCACTCCTGGCTTCCCGTCCGCAGAAATTCAAGACTGTGGACAGGAAGTCCGCAAAATACGAGGGACAACTGTATATGCATGTACACAGTTCTACAAGTGCCAGAATGACATTGCAATCTGTTCCTAGCCACTGGGGGAAGGGGCTGTTCCTTTTTACCCATAATCTAATGAGCACATATTTTTTGCATTTGATGATTGACCCTGTCGCAGTGTTAAATGCCTGTAAGCCGCCCTGATTGGGTTACCAAAGGGCGGGATATAAATAAATATTATTATTATTATTATTATTATTATTATTATTATTATTATTATTATTATTATTATTATTAAATAGGTACACACATCTGCATATGTATTGTATGTTTAGGGCCAAGAATTTCACATAGTGAAGTTTCCCCCAGTGGCTGAATAACAACCAGTTTTCAAATTTCACTCTGAGATGAAGGGTTTTGATTTTTCTTAAACGAATTGTTCTGTACCTTTTGAAAAAGCTGATGCTAACATATTATAATAGACACCTGTTTTGATTTGATTAAAAGTTGATTGATAATTTGGCTTCAATCCATGTCATGAATACTGCAGTGTAATGAAAAAAGTTTGGAGAATGTTTATAGAGAGGCTGGAGATCATCTGAATGGTACATTTTGGGGAATACTTTTAAGCCTGTTAAGTAGAATTCCCTGAAAGCTCACAGTTGGTTAGGCAAAGGTGTTTTTTTCCATCAAAAAATCAAATGTCTAACAGGTTCTAAAAAAGCATATCATATATAAGAGCAAAGAAACTGAGCATTGATATAATATTAAGGACAATTTTTGCTAATTAGAACTTGTAGGCCCACCACAGTTGCAGCAGAACAGTTTTATGCAACTCTTGCCTATATGCCATTGATAAATAGTCATGTTCTTTTATTCATAGGAAAGAGAGATTCAGGGCTATGCTGATGTACTCAGGAACCACTTTTCCTCCTGATTGCTATAAGGAATCATGCAGGTGCACCACTGAAGGCCATTGACATAATGCCATTTTGTCTTCTGTTTGGGGAGAGATGCATAGAAGTACTGATAACTGTTTCCATTCTGCGGGATCCAATTGGAATGTCAGCTTAGAAACTAATTGATTGCTTCTAATACTATAGGATTATATAGTGGAGTGTAGGATCAAGTCTGTGTACTCCATATTACCTATCTAGAGTAATCATTTGTGAAAGGAAGCTGTTATCACACTGTAAACTGCATAGATGGACTACTTCAGAAAAGACGCATGTCATGCCTGTCACATTTTTAAAAAATGCTGAATGTAACATATTTTACAAATAATTTTTTTTCACTGCAGCCCTTTGACCTCAGAATATATTTCCACTATGTCCTAACTTCCTTCTCCTCTCCTCCCCCAGTTTTGACAACTCAATAATATAGCAAGTAAAACAACAAGTAAAACAACAGATAAAAATTCCAGGATAGCACGATATATTGCCACATGGCAATACATCATTATTTTAAGATGTAACTCTTTATTAAGAATAACCAGGTTATGGTAAGTAGGAAATGTTGCATTCCACTTGGCAAGTTTTCTTATACCAAGAACCTAGATTTGTGTTGAAACAGGGGATCTATAAAATCATGTGAGAAAAAATTGGGAACTCAGTTAACTGCTTAGCCCCTGGGAAGATTCCCAATTTCTACACAAAATACTTTTGAAATTGGCATGTATATTTTTGTTACCTTATTTGTTGTTACCTGATTTGTAGTAAAGTTTGAGGCCATTGTTGAGAAAAGTAGGAGTAAGTTCATTTAAAAAATAAAATAAAAAAGAAAATTAATGTGGAATATTAGCGCAATTAATTTTATTGGCACATAAAATAGCAATTGTACCACCAAACTGTGCATGCTTATTATTGCACATTAACACAAATATCTTGATCCCATTTTGAAAACCTTTTGATTAATATGTCTGTCCATCATAATACTATTTTTAAGAATTAGATTTTTCCCCTTTTAAATTAAAAAAATAATTTTCAGACATTAAGTGCTTTGTCTTAAACATTGTCTTACTTAAGCACAGCATTTCCCTCACTGTACATGCTTTCAACCTTTTTTCCCCCTTTTTTCCTTTTCTTTTTTTACAAATTACACAAGGAATACATTTAGGAGGCGGATCCTTTCTAGTGCAATTTACGATGACGATATTTGCCTGCTTTTTCTTTTGCTGTGTTTGCACAGGCATTGTGCTTATTCTGTTGTAAATGGTTCCAGTATTTCATCAGTTCACTGGGTTGGAACTGATGGGAGGTAATAAGGTGACTGTATTTACAGCTGGAATAAGAAACCCGCCAGTGATTGAAGACAAACTCATTGGGTGGGGGCATTGGGTCAATTCGCAACTTGGCAAGACAGATGCCCACATACACATCCTCTAAGTGCAAACGTCTGATACTCAGTGAGACTTTAAATATTTTTTCAGCTAAATCTCCAGAAAACACGTAGCCGGTCCCAGAACAGAATACTGGGTAGCGTTCACTTGGATAAAGATCAGGTGGCATATACCACTTGCTGTCTTTGTTCCGATTGGGTGCATACCCCCTCATTAGATAGCCCGTAAAGTATTTGTGCCGGGGAGGCAATTCTGGCTTCAAAAGCTTGTGTATTAAATATTCTGTATTGACAAACATGTCACTGTCAGTTTTCATAACATAAGGAACATTTGGGCAGTAGGTGGCCACCCAATTCATCCCCATAAGTGTTTTGATTGTCAAGTTGTAGTAAGTATCTAAGTATTCTTGTTGAATAATATCATGGTATTGTCTACTTTCCTCCACGATGGCTCGCTGACGGTATCCGTTTAGCTTAATATTTAAACCCAGTAAAAAAATCCGAACAATTTGGATCCCAGGCGCCAGGCTCTCATTTCCCCAAGTTTGTCTGATAGCTTGTCGAGCTTCCACTTGGCCTGGTTCTGCAGCTATGAGCAGAATTAGAAATGGCCTTTTCTCCTGGCATTTGTCAGGCTCATTGATGATATACTTAAAATGATATGAATTTGGATGTCCAGTACCTCTCACATTGTAAATACTCCCATTGGCACTGAGCGTGTTCTCTAAACCAGTAACTCCTTGAGGTGACAATTCTGTGTTGTTGGAATTAGTAATAGTCTGTGGCCTGAGGGTTTGAGGAACTGTGTCCTTCCAAATGGTCCTCAAAGAGCTGTGGTTTGTTTCGCTTCTTGTCAATCTAAATCCCCGTGTAGTGTAAGCCACAGGGTTTTCTTTGAATCCAGCTCTCCCGGGCAGCCAGTCATGGTGATTAAAGAACAGAAATATAGCGAAAAGGAACACAAGAGAGAGTAAACCAATATAGTGGGTGCGAAACAGAGACCGTTTGGTATTCCAGGTCATCTTGGCAAAGCAGCAATGCCTTCTCCTCCACTGAAGCATGTTGTAGATATCCAAGAATGGGACGTGAAGATGATTGTGGGAGATACTTTCTTTTTTTAATCCACTGCTATTTCTTGAAATTCATCTTGTAGGTAGATCATTAGTGAATGAATAGTTCTGCAAAAGTTTTTAAAAATGTTTAGTAAATAAGCTTCCAACATTTGTCCTTCCTCTTATTGCATGCATCTTAGAAAAACTACAGGAAGAGACTAGTTTTAAGATTAATAATCACTATGATTTTCATAATCTAGATATACAAGTAGGGTAGTGGTTTGAGCATTGGACTGGGACCCTGGAGATTGGGGTTCGATTTCCTGCTTGGCCATTGAAACCCATTAGGTGACCTTGGGTGAGTCACACCCTCTCAGCCCCAGAAAACCCTGTGATAGATTTTTCTTTGGGTTGCCATAAGTCAAAAATGACTTGAATGCACACAACAGCAAGGAAATGATTTGAATGCACACAACATCAGAATTAATAGCTGAAAGAGTCTGAGACAGTCTCTTGCCAAAGTCATTTTATAAGGTCCTCAAACTCATATCCCATCTTTTCATTATTTCGCTGTTCTATTTTTTCTTAAGCTGATAATGTTCTTATGTTTGTCTACATATGGTTGTGTGTGTGTTGTGTATGTGAGTGTGTGCATAAGGAGTAATCCCATAATACAAAATGAAACTCTTTGCTTAGGGTTTCAAGCATTCTGTCTTCTGAGAACCCTTCTGTATTTGCTATTGAACCTCTAATTGTGGTTGTTAACGTTTAAAAGAATAGTCTTTAATATCATGGTTTTACCATTTCCCCTTTCCCCCATATGGCTTCTTATTGTGCTGTAAAAAGAAGCTTACTTATGTTTAAAAACGTGAAAATGACTTCAGTCAGACCAATATACAGCAAATGTAAGATGGCTGTGAGGTTCTTGGGAAAGGCCAATTGTAAAGGTCTTGGTACCAGATGGAGGACTTATTGGCATTAATTAAAACTGATTTGATATGCAGTAGGTACTATGGCTCACAGTTGGAGGCCCTTTTTGCAAAATGATCATGTATTGGTGGTTGGACAGACGGTGCAAGGTTGATTGTGGTGGAGTTCTGTTAGTCACAGTACATTGCCTGGCTTGTTTCCATTGGCCCCTGCTGTGTTCAGAAAGTCAGTGCAAAGATGCACCTGTCAAAATTAATTTTCAGGGCCCGCTTACCTTGCTGCAGCATCCTCAGACATTGATACTGAACACTTTTATTCACCCTTAGTGCTCTTTAACCTTTCTCTCTAGAACCGGAGATTATTTCCTTTATTGGATTTTGTTATGGTCAAGTATAGTTACATTGCATTGTTAAAATGATTATAGCTTTTGTAAATCGTTGGAGATTTTAAAATATGTACATGTAAATATTAAATGAATAACATGATACTTGGAATGAAATCACTGAATTTTGTATGGGCAATTTTGTTTTGTTTCCTGACATTGTGAAGCAACTTAGAAGATGGCGTTGGAAGATTCTGTATATGCTGTGAACTCTAATCCTAATTTTATAATACATTGTCTCATGTTTTTCTCCATTGGCATTCAAAAGGGAACTCAACATGGCAGTTTCATGATACTGCATATTAAAACCTAAAACACATCTTCTTTCAAATGAGCTTTTAACCACATGATATGCATTCATTGTTGATTTTATTTTCAGTTTGTTCTAATTTACTTTAAAACTATACGGTTTTGAATAGGAATAAAATTATGTTGAGGTGAGATCTGTTTAAAAGCTGTTATTGTATAATTTATTTTTACTTTTGTTATTCTCAAAGCACGTATTTGGATTATTTTTAAAAAATTAAAACAGTGGCGTGAGTGATGACATCTTTTGTATATATCTCTCATCATGAAAAAACTGACACTGTAACGGAGAAATATTAAATTACGGTATATGGAAGGTGGTTCAAAAATGAACCTAAAATGCAGTTAACATTAAGTGAAACTTGGACAGTATACTTGCATTAAACATTCAAAATATAATTGGAGAGGGAAATTAAGATCTTTAAAATTTCAAGTGAACCAAATTACAGAGGCCTCTTTTTGGGTGTAGAAATCATTGCAAATACTTGAGTATCTTGATGGAAGTATTATGTGATTTGAAACAAATGCTGTAGTTCATCTTATTAGCTACCACTAGGAGGAGCAAGTGAGGAATCAGCCTTGACTTGTAGTATGCAGTATATCTGTATGTAGTTTCTGAGCTATGCATTTAGGTCCTCAGAGCTCTTATCAATGGAGATGTAAATAAGCTATGAGTTAGAATTAAAACTGGGATATCTAGTCTTATAAAATACAAATACGCCTTTAAAAAGGAATGGAAGACTTAGATAAAACAATATTTGAACAGTTTTAATTCTCATTGTGAAGCAATTGATAAAAGTTCATTTTGAATAACAGCTGTGTAAATAGTATTTCGTTTTACTTTGAAAGTCCAGTTAATGAAATCAAATTAATTTCTTTTGTACAGTTCATTGCTGGATGCCAAAATGGATTAGCCACATTCGGCTCAATTTTTAACATTACAACTGGATGGAGCCATAGTACATGAGAAAATATATGGTGTGTTGAAGAGAGTTGCTTTAATCTGTAAAGTTTAGAACTAATATCAGTGCCCTGTAATTACACTGAGGATTCTATTTGGTAAAGCCTATATTTGGTATATTAATAATCTGTTTAACTGGCTGAAAAACCAAGGCATATTATTCTCAGTAGGTCTAGGATTGTACAGAAAGAGATGATATTTTGTTTTTTACAATTATCAATGGCCCCATCATGTTGTTTGTTAGATCCTTAAGTAGGCTTAATGTTTCACCAATTTTGATAGCGTGTATTTAAGCCTCAAATTCTACACAGTATTGAGGCTTATCATAGCATAACTCTGTTAGTATCAGTTAAAGAGAAGGTGCTGTAATTTTAATAATGTAATATCTGTATTATGTTACACTGATATTTTGTATCTTCTGAATGGGGTTTAGTTTCCCATAGTAGATGTACCCATCATGCTTTTGGATTGTTATGCTAAGGCAAGTAAATATATAGATGAAATTTCAACATCTAGTTGGTTTCCCATCACAATACAAAATTATCATGGCTAGGGATTTAAGGGCTGTCTCTGATGCCATATGCATCTACTTCAGCTTTCCTAGCATCTGGTGTCCTCTTAAAGCCACTGCAGAGGAGCTCCATGGGGATGAAGCCAAGGGAACCCCCTCTTGTACTCTGTTTATGCCCTCCCTGGAAGGGGGCCTTTTTTGATTATGGCCTAAATTCAGAAAGATAAACTAGTGTACTAGTTCCCTCCTTTAGTTTCAGTTCCTCATGCTCACGATGGACTAGCATTAGTATTAGTATTGAGTTCTGTGCTCTTTGCCTGCATTTTCTTTGTTGTTTTGAGAACCAGAAACAATTAAGATTGACTAGAACAACTGAATATAATCAAATGATGCAGGGTCTTATCCCCAGTTCTGATATCTGCTTAATACTTTACAAGAAAGGGAAAAAGTATTGGTCAGTGATTTCAAAATCCTAGCAGTTCTTGCAAAAATAGATGAACAGTGCCAGTTTTTCAGTGAAATATTCTTTAGAATTACATTTTGAAACATTGAAATTAATGAATGCTTCAGCAAGTGCATTTGCATGCACATTTTTCAGTTGCTAGAATTCTCCTCTGTTTGCCTTTTTTCTTTTCAAAGTGCTTTGTTTTTGAATCAGCCTTTCTCTGCATTTATAGTAGTTTTATTGTCTGTTAGTTTTGCCTTGGGCAAAGAAAACACATTTATGTTTAACTCTCCTTAATGATTTAGTATTGTTTGTTGGGTAGATTTTTGAAGAGAAACACTCTGGCACTAAAGGACTAACTGCTATAGATTCAGGTCTTAAAATTTTACTGCAGATAAGTAACCTTAGATTCCTATCAGTTCTTCACTGGTGGGCATTCTGTGTAAAGCTAGCAAGCTTAAATGCCTGGAAATGATGGGAATGTAGCTATAGTACCTGCTTTTTAATGGTTAAATGACCAAAACATCATATACTAGGTAGAACTTGGGGTGATATGGCGGACACTTTATCTTGATGAAAGCTACTGAGACTTCCTTCTGATATCTTAATAACCATTAGGTATTACTTATGACGTCTAGATAATTATGATACTTGTGCTCAGAGCTCAAAACACTGTCGTTCTATCTGAAACGCTTTTGAAGTGTGTGTGTGTGTGTGTGTGTGTGTGTGTGTGTGAAGCTTGATATTGCTGATAATATTAATCAGATAATACCTCTTATGTTAGAGATTGAGTAAATAAAGAAAATACTGAAAGGGCTGAGGGTGGTATGGAAGTAGCAGTAGGACTGCCTAGTCTGTGTTGCTGGCTCCCTGTATCTCTCCTACTGTAGTTATGTTATTAGTGTTTCAAAATTACAGTAGCTAAGGATTAAATCTGACCTAGTTTGATTAACTGATTATTTTTTAAAAACAAGAGAATGAAAAATTAAATTAAACAGATTTAATAACAGAGAAATGTAAAGGCAGTGGCATCCCCTAGAGTCCTTCACTACATTTTTATCCTTTCACTGCCTTCACCTTCCTACATTTTTATCCTTTCACTGCCTTCACCATTCATGGAAGCGTTAGCTCCAGCTTTGGGGAGGGAGGGGGGAGGAGAAAGAAACAATGCTCTATATGTTTCTATTGGCATATGCAGTTTAATGGAATACCATGCAATGATTTTGACATACCTTCCTTGGTCAGGCCATTTGTGGTGAGATTATACTCACTGCAAGTAGTTTTGGCACACCATCCTTTAAGCCAAAAAGATGCTATAAACCATGCGCACATCTCCTCCCCCAGCAGCCTGCTGCCTGCGACTGCTTTTCAAGGTATCCAGTGTGTCCATCTGTATGTTTCCTGCTCCGCTACCTTCCGTGTTCACCAGCATGCTCGCCTTGCTTTTCCTCTCATCATCTTTCAAGAGATGGAAGCAGCACTTATTGCTTCCATTCTAACCGGCGTTGTCTGATGCTGACAATGGAAGCATTGAAGCTTTTACTGTTGGTGTTTCCCTTGTTGGACAATGCAGTGCTGTGTTCTCTCTTCAGTATCCATATTTCTAGTGGTGATGCCAGGCAAAGCAGCAAGAGCTAGAATCCGGAGCTGTTCGCTTGCATTTGATAATGGGATTTACCCTTCTCCCTTCATTGTTGCTAGGCAGTAACCAAAAGGGATGACTTGAAGGCGACGGGAGGGGGGGGGGATTTAGCTGAAGGTTTTGTTCTGCAAAATCCAATCCATAGTTCCTCAGTTGCTGCACAGGCAAGCGGCAGTTTAAATGTGGGCTTTGACAGATGCTGTCTTCTGACAGAGCAGAATTTCACGTCATTGCTTGGCTCGGTCCCACGTGATGGTTTGCATTCATTTGGACTAAATCTGAAGGCAGCCAGAAAGCTTAGTGCTTTTGCTTCTGATCTGTAGAAGATACATACCCAGTACCAGTATAGCACTGGATGAATAAAATGAGAGGTTGTTTTTCATAGTGATTTTAATCAGTTATCTTCTTCTCTCTCTAATTATGTATCTTCTTATTCCCTAGGAATTTTTTTAGATATTTGTTATCGTAATTCAGCATTGAATAAGTACTAAAAGATATTTTAATATACTGGCTTGTTCATTTTCCAGAATCTATTAAATTTTTATTTGTTGCTGTTTGCTTGTTTTTACTGGCTAGTCTTACGTGATCCAAAATAAAATATCTTCTTCATGTGCTCTGTCCACTCTTGTTGATGTAAAACTTTGCGATGTTCTTAGTTGAATCTAGATAGTTTCTGTCAGTTTGATATAGTATCACGTTTTAATTTTATTATGCATAAATATCATAAACTCAGCACTGCAAAATCACAGTAGGTGAATTTTCTGAATGTTATGTGTTTCACTCAATGAAAGCCATTTTACTTCTGTATTCATCATGCAGCTCATCTTAACTCTGATCTCTACTCAAGAAATTCTTATTTTTATGTCAGAGCTTATAAAGTCCATATTGAAAATACAGCACACAATAAACTTTATAAAACACAATTTGCTTAATACATATTTGTATGCTGCTTAATATCTAGTTTGTAAAAAATGGTAGCAGGTTTTAGGTTACCTGACTTTTGAAAATAAATTGCTAGTTGGTGATACTGGTTGTTCATCATGGAGAAAATAGTGAAAATATAGTTATATGCAGAGTAATGGTGAGAGGAGGAGCTTTATAGGAACAGAATAAAAATAATTAGTCATTCAGCAGCAGGAAAAAGCCTATCCCCTCCCCATTATCTGAGAACTTTACATTTTTGAAATTCTCATATTTTAAAGAGCTAAAGTATCAAATGCAACTGACCTTTGCTTTAAAGTATATATGTAGCACCACGGATAATGAATAATACCAGTTACTGATATGGCCTGGTTTCCATGTAATGAAGACTATGGCTGCATCCGCACTGTAGAAATAATCCAGGTTGACACTGCTTTAACTGCCATGGCTCAATGCTGTAGAATACTGGGAACTGTAGTTTTGTGAGACATTTAACCTTTAGCAGGGACTTTAGGATGGAAGCTAATCCCAAACTTTTTCCAAGGTAAGGGAAACTGACAAATCCTGTGTGTGCTGTCTGGAAAAAAAGTTCCCAGTCCAGCATATTGTTAAAAGAGAAAGAACAATTATAAAGAGTCTATTCTTCCCTTTCTCCCTACACTCCCTCCCATCCTCCCCTGTTATCCTCCCTTCTCTTTTGCTTCCATATTCTGTTTTTATTTTTCATTCATCAGAGTGATTCTGACATCAGTCATGAGGGCTGGGACTGGTTAGGAAAAGAGTCATGCAAGCTTTGGGGTTCCACTCTAATATATAAACTCATAGAACATGTTGGTTGGGATTATTGGGGGAGGATGAGCTCCTGTTTAATAGGAATTTAGGTTCTGGGCACTCCACCCTTTCAGTTATCATATTTGGGAAAGGATAGAAAATGAAGGAACAAAAATTCAGCCAACCACTTGCCTCTTGTGTGTCCCCACTAATTGGTTTGAACAGCCTAGCAGTTGGAGCAAGGGCAAAATGTACATATCATAATATTCATAAATAAATTTCATACACCTTTCATATTTCCAATATTAGATGTGTCTCTCTGCATATCACACCTAAAGTAGTTTACATACCATCTGTTTCTATCTTGAGCTGTTTACATCTTATTGACAGCGTCCTAGAAAGACATGTTTCCTTGACACAAAGTCTCAGTTTTGTTGTACAATATTTAATATTCTTCCTATTTTAAAAGCCACTGAATTGAATGTGGCTATTGTACTCCATTTAAATTACAGTTAAAATGAGTTACATTTGACACAGATGCAATTTAATATAAAACTATGGAATAGGATTACAAGTATAGTCTTGGTATCTAGTGATTGGACGACCACCGTTAATTCCTAGGGCTTCTCACAGATTTTGTACAAGCTTTATCATGTATTCTTCATTCATTCTGAACAAAACAAAAAACCATTTGAATATAAGAATAAATAACAACTGAAGGATTGGAATGGTCAACACTACCCTATCTTTTGCATCATCACAAAGATGTTTTTCTGTTGTTAAAATGTTGCTATTGACTCAGCTTCCCACCATAAAGTTTATCTGGGTAATAAAAAGATTTCAGTACACTTTAAATACAGAGGAATACTAAAGAATGTTTCCATATTTTTATGTTTAATGCTAAATATGTATGTTGAATACTAAATAATGTTTTCAACCTTTTAAAGAAAGGTTTTCATATTTTTAAATGATTGTTGAGGCTGGTTATGATCCCAAAAGAAGATAGGACTTAAACTAGTAATATTTTTGCTCCTTTGAAAGGGACTGGTTTTTAAAGAGTGAGTGCATGTTATCTTACATTAAAATGTCCATGATTTAAGAATTAGAATGGTGCTTCTCCTTAAATGATTAGAACTATGGAGGTCAGTATGGTAGCAGAACAGTGGTTTAACCTTCAGGTGATATCTAAATAAGAATCAAAATTTAAAGAAGCTGCCTATTTTTATCATGTGCTGGCATTTGTATACTCAGAAAACACAGCTCTCTTCTTCCCAAGCTTACAGTAGAGCATGCGAAAACCATGACAGATGGATAGATTAGATTGCTTTGCTTTTTGAAATCCCAGGTTGCTAGTATTGCTTTCTTTAGCTTGCATGAATTTAGTTAAACCACTTAAAACCCAAGATTTTCTGAATTTTAAAAAATGACTTCTTGAATTCATAGTGAAACAAAAGGGAGCCATTAAAAACCGTGTTGCTCTGAGAAATTATTTCCTGGAGATAATTTAGGGCATGGTCAGATGATCACTGTTGTTAATAACCATTGCAGATTGTGGCTATTCTATTTTAGGGATGTTTAGATGCCCTTTGTCATAGTCAAAATATTTACTGGCTCAGATCCTACAATGGGTCTGAGAATTTTTGAAGCAATGTTTGTGCGGAAGATGTACTTCAGTATATAACATATTATAAGTGAATGATAGTATAGTAGTGCATTAAAATCATATATTCTATTGCTACTATGTATTTGAATTTTAAATTGGGAAGATACTAACTTAAGACATTTATTTGCAAATACAGTCAGCCCGCTGTATC
>CM034706.1:149873615-149891065 GCA_020142125.1 Phrynosoma platyrhinos
ATTGTATTTTATGTGTGTTAAGGATCTATAGATTTTGGTGTCCACAGGGGGTCCTGGAACTAAACCCCAGTGGATGCCAAGGGCCCCCTGTAGAGGCTCATCAGACTACTACAGCCCTAAAGATACTGTTGGAGTGCAACTCCCAGCATTCTGCATTATTGCTCATGCTAAGATGTGCAATCCAACAATATCTGGAGGGCCACTCAATTCCAACCCTGGTGTTCTAGGAAGAGGTTCTGTAGCGTGGAAAGTTTTAAAATCCAATTCAGTGAATACAGGGTGCAAACGTTTGTGTTGGCCCTGTCTCTTAACTAGGGAACACTGAATCTTAAAGATCTTGGAGTTTCCTTTTGCTAGTAAGGACATAGGAAGCTTCCTTATACTAATGTTGCAGCTAGGTGCAAATAACTGAGAACCGAGACCATGGTAGGAAAGGAAAACAGACTTTATTTGGCCAAAGACCCTCAGTTGGTATATTTTCCAAAAGTAATGAGAGCCCTTTGCTAGTCTAACAGCTTATTTTATACCATTTTTAACAGTAGCAGGCTGGAGTTTACATTATACATTACGTATAAGGCACAACTTGGCATTTCATTGGCTAAAGCTTATTCCTTAAGTCAAACCCCTATATGCACTAATTAGCTCATCACCGTTTGCAAAACCTTGCAAAAACAGAAAACTTGATTGTTAGTTGAACTCAAAGAAAACAGGATACTTGCTACAGACTGTGAACATACGCTGCAGTGTGGTTAGCTCTGTGGTTTAACTGTCTTGAAGCAGCACAACCTTGTTTGAAAGGAAATGGGAAACTGTCTCCTAAGTCCTCTTTTCAAGCTTAGCCCGACTTTTTCCACTCAAAGCAGTTACAAGAGAAAGACATTTTCCATCTATATTATAATATAGCTAATTTAGGTTTTCCATCCATGCCTGCCTCACTAAGTCAGATGGTTTCTTCAGCCCCATATTCCTAACTTTAATTGTTAGCAGTTCTCAAGTGTTTGAAGCAGGATTCTTTCCTAGCTGCACATGGAAATTCCTAGTATTGCTTCATGACATCCCATCCAAGTGGAAGATAATCCAAGTGGAAGTGGTCTTCCATCCAACAGATCCAATCATGCTTAGTTTCCAAAATCAAATGAGATCAGGTGCCTCCAAGGTAGACCATTTCAAGGAGTGTCCATGGGTGGTATATCTAAAACCTAAGACCTTCAGTAAACTTGACCTAGGTAAATGTTTGAAGAAAAGGGAAATACAGACAGAACTTTGTCCTTCTGGTCTGGAGATTGTTAGCTGAATCTGATATCATGAGAAATGTTTGTTGGGTGGATTTTCTTTACTGATTTCAGTCAGAACTGCCCTGGTATCTACAAGGGCTAAGGAAAACTTCACTTACCCATTTCTCCTCTGACAATGTATTTAATTTTATTTGTGGTCTCTGGCTCACTCATAAGGAATCTGACACTTGTACAGAACCACATTGGGTGTTTTTTGCAGCTCAGAAAATTTTGGTACAAAACCAGTCTCCAGCCACCCCCTTGGTACTACTTAAAATTTCTCCTTAAGATTTTTTTTTTTTTTAGTCCATCACTTAAGTAGCAACATTAGGAGCATCCTCTCTTCTCTGTGATCCTTTAGACCAGGGGTCGGCAACCTTCTTTACCAACAGGCCAGCGGGGGGGGGGGGGGAGATGGCGCTGGGGGCCAAGAGGCCCAGCACCACCGCAGGTGCTCCCCAGGAGGCTTCCCTCGGCGACAACAGGCCTCATAAAGGCCCAGCACCACCATGGGTGACCCCAGGGAGGCTTCCCTTGGCGGCAACGGGCCTCCTCTGGGGTGCCATTTTGGCCTTCCAGGAGTACTGCGCATGCGCAAATGAGTCGCAGCTGCCATTTTGGAAGGCAAAATGGCGGCGGCGCACGTGGCAGCGGGCGGTGCATGCGGCAGCAGTGGCAGGGGTTGGAGGGGGGCGGGCGGCAGGGGTCCATGGGCCAGGTGCTGCCCACGGGCCGTAGGTTGCCAATCCCTGCTTTAGATTTAAGAGTGGTTACCTGGATATTTATTTCTTTTCTGTCATTGCTATTTCTCATACATATTTTAGATTTTTCATTTTTCAAATGTAATGTGGGCTCTTGTCCAGATGATTTCTGGTCTGTAAGGTCCTATTTTGGAAAGATGTTTTGTTTTTGTTTTTTGGTGTGTGTGTGGGGGGGGAAATCTCTCTATCTGGTGGTCATCCCAAATGTTTTTTGTATCTTGGAGAGAGATGTTTAGACTGATTCCTATTCAGGGAGTCTAATTGAAAAAGATGTATGTTTCTGCTTTGAAAAAGACATGTGCTGAAGCACGGGCTACACATATAAAATTTTTAATGTCTACCAACCTGTGGTTGTCTGTCAACGTATGAATAGCATGGATCCATATCATTGTATATACTTTTTTGTCACTACACTAACAGAACCTCCTGGTTCTTCTGGACGATGCACATATATTTGCAGATTCTTTGTCTTCTTTTTCTTTCTGTGTCCCTACATGCCTTTTCCATAGAAACTTGAATTGGGAGTCTCTATCCATAAAAGGATAGCCAGCCAGTAAGAGCACATCTTGCTGTTTTGTCTTGATATAACAATGCCACTTCACACTACTTCGGTTGTTTTAGAAGCATTTTCCAAAAAATCACTTTAAAATGCCTGTCAAGTGGCACATTATTCAGTCAATTCTCAGGAGCAGAAGGACATCATGGATGAATGAGAAGCACCTTTCCATTTAATCAACAGGAACTAGTACAGAGGGATCACTTCCTTTTGTGGATTTGTTTCTTTTGTCAATCCAGTACATTCTTTGCCTCTGAACAGACACTTTTGACTAGGGCTATTGAGCCAGAATAGTAGTGGCAAACTGTCACCTAAATAAAGAAGTAAACGTCAGTAGATAGGGGAGTATTTACCCATCTACCCTCAGCCACAGTCTATTTAGATAACACTGGCTGAAAACAAACAAACAAACATGTGTCTTTCAAGAGTTAAGGTGAGTGTTCTGTGACATTTCAAGGACCGTACTTCAAAATGGAATTGAAAATGCTTCCATAGGCCTCTGCATGGAACAGAATAATTGTAACAAAACAAGAGTGATTGCAATTTTGATAGTAGAGACCCTGTTTAACTATAGAAACCTGTTGGGTGACCTTGGGCAAGTTACACTCTCTCAACCTCAGAGGAAGGCAGTTATAAGCCTCCTCAGAATAAATCTTGCCAAGAAAACTCAACAAAACGGTTATCATAAGTTGTTCCTACTTCTTTCAAGCTACGCAGAGTTTAATTTCTAAATAGTCTATTTAGAAACTATTCCATTCCAGTCATGGGAAGAACAGTTATATAACTATAAGAATTGGCACCTTAATTTGCTTCTTTTCCTCTTCCTTTCTCGTGTTCGTGTGTGTGGAGGGGGTCAGTCTCTTTAAGTATCATACTGTGCCCAGAATATTCTATTGTATATTCTTTAAAAATAATGAAAAATCAGGGGGCTACTACTACAGATTATGCATTCAGTTCTGTTCAGGACACTGCATGCCCAAAGTTTTTTGTACTGTCCATTCAGTTCTGCTGAGTTCTGCTCAGCAAGGGAAGTGAGTAAAGTGAACAGTAACTAGTTTAGGCCTTTACAGACAGCGAGAAATAATGCAGCTTGAGACCACTTTAACTGCCCTGGCTCAGTGCTAAGGAATCATGGGAACTATAGTTTATGAGTGGCATTAAAGCTCTCTGACAGAGAAGTCTCAGTGTCTCGAAAAAACTACAATTCCCATGATTCCCTACCATTGAGCCAGGGCAGTTAACGTGGTCTCAAGCTGGATTATTTCTGGCAGTCTGTAAAGGCCCTATTTAGTTAGTTACAAACTTGTTTCCGATTCTTTCCTAAATCAGGTGCCGCAATTTGGATGTAACAGTATCTAGCTTAGTGTTACATACAGACTAGGGAATGTGGTTTAGAACAGAATTTGAAACAGGCTTGTAACTGGGTTTCCTGGACCAGTGAGAATCAAATCCAAGTTCAGCTGCAATGCTGTGTATTTTGCTTCCTGGTTCCTGGTTGCTTCAGCCAATCCTATCAACAGGAGCAGTTGAGCAGCATGCGCAAGTGCAGAATATGCCAGTGTCTGTGCAGTTTTCACTTATTGTTACACACAAATATGATCACATGTTCAGTAAGCAAAATGGTAACATCCATGAACAGACACTTGCTGGTCTTTGATTTTATTATTCAGATTTTAGCATTGTCCTTCAGTAAAAGATGGTAAATAAGTCACCAAGTCATTCCCACTGTAGAGTTCATTCGCACTTCTTTTAACTCACATGCTCAATACTTGTATTTACGTAGCAAAATATAGGGCCAGTGCTGATGACTGCAGATGGCACATGCATACAATGAAGCAGCCAAGTTCATCCACACTAAACAGAAATAAGCAATTGGGAGAAGATGGGCTTTTTGCCTGTATTTTTATTGCAGTGAAACAGTCATGTAAAAGTCATGTGGGGCATTTGCAAACAGTGGTGCCATCTGTGTATCGTATATCCTTTGTTACTTTTTAAATGAAAGTTTTAAAAAATAAGGTGATATTAAACACTCAAAACTACTGGATAGTCTATCTTTATTTTGGTCACGATGCCAGACTGTCCAGTGTGGGAGGTGTTTCCCACTCCGGTGGCATTTAATAATTGCAAAAGCTGCACATTTTTTTATTCTCTGGATTTGTAGAACAGAATGTAAAACAGGAGGGAGAAAAACACCTCCATGCAGTGACAATTTAAGGATAGCCACAAGTGTCGCTGTTGCCTTCCTTTAATTTTCTTCCCAGCAAACTGAATCACTTTAATGTGTTATTCAGATTCTAATTTGTTAAGAAGTGGCAGAAATGGCAAAGAAATACAACAAGGTTTTCCCCCCTATGAGGATTAATGCTGTAGTGTTGAGCAATAATGGATCAAAGATCAATAGAGCTCTTTGTTTCTGTCCCCCCCCTCCTGCCTCCATTATTGTTGTCTGTAATGAAACAAGGGAAGTTTCTATAGTGGGGATGAAGAAAAGAAATTATCTTGCTTTTCAGAGCCACAGGATGTAGCTTGTCTACCCTAAGCTTGGATGTGTGTCGACATCTCTCTATCTGTATGTGTATATGCGTGCACATGCATTGCTAGCTAATCCTAGTACTGAACCATTTTGACTTTTCAGAATCATTAAGTCATGTTGATTTGTTATGCTAAGCAGGAGGAGTAACCTCTTTCTTTCTCATCACAGCAGCCTTGTAAATAGTGGCTCTGACAGCTGAGAAGCATCCCATGAAATTGGTTATCTCTCCCCTACCCTTATTCAAAGCCACAAATAGAGGTTCTAATTTCAATATATGTGAGTTTATTAATATTAATGCATTAATACTTTGGTGAGTTTCCCTTGGCTGTCTTTACTGACTTGGAACACAGGAACCTGTGTCTATGAAAGCTCGTAATGCCAACGTCTTTCTTTCAGTTAGTCTGAAAGGTGCTACAAGATTTCTCTACATAAGGAACTTGTGGAGGTGATGGTGATTAACCTGCCTTCTCTTTTCAGGTTAGCCCAAAGGTTATTTAAAAAAAGGTGATTAGTTTTTCCTCCCTAATTCGCACTACATTGTGCTGCATGCATTTTTTTCTACAGTAGAGTGCCCATTTCATATAGATTGTGGGAAGAGTTGCCATCTGCCATCATGGCTGCTGACCGAGACATGGAGAAATATATTTGGGTGTCATCAGTATATTGATAACATCCTGCCCCATGTCTGCAGACGATCTCTCCCAGCGGCTTCATATAGATATTAAACAACATAGCTGCTCTATAATTACAGTTGTGTTCTTCATTGTTACTCTATGCTCCTTATGTGTATATGCCTTCAAGTCTTCTGTCAACTTAGGGTGACCCCATGAATTTCACAGGGCTGTCTTAGGCAAGGAATTCAGAGGTGGTTTTGCCAGTTCCTTCCTCTGAAATATAGGGGGGTTGCAGACTGCCAGAAATAGTGCAAATTGAGTCCACTTTTAGGGTTAGGGTTAGTGCTAGGGAACCATGGGAACTGTATTTTATTGTGGCACCAGAGTTCTCTGACAGAGAAGGCTCAATGTCTCAGAAAAAAAAATTCCCATGATTCCCTAGTACTAACCCTAACCCTAAAAGTGAACTCAATTTGCACTATTTCTGGCAGTCTGCAACCCCCCATAGTCTACAGCATCTGGTATTCGTTGGTCTTCTCCCATCTAAGAACTAACCAGGGCTGACCTTGCTTAGCTCCTGACTTCACACTGGACCCTGATGCTTCAGGATATTTAGACCCATCACCTTCTTTACTCAAGGTGATGGCACTTAAAGGATACTTGACCTGAGATTCTCTAACACTGTGATTTCAATACTCTTTCCTCATGGAAGAGATACCTCCAGTCCCAGTAGTAGGGTACATGCCTCTCACAAATGCTTTTCTCACATTCTAAAAGGAACTGTGACTTTATGAAGCTTTGATTCAGCACAGCAGGGGAGAAAGGGCTAACCTACAGCAGCACTGAACATTTCAAAGTGAGAGAAAATTAAACTGTTTTTCAGCAGTGTAGTGGTTGATATGCCATACTTGCATGCATTGCTTAATAATATAAGGGGATAGCGAGATTGGTTTTTTCTAATGGACTACTGACCAGAAACTTCAAAGTGGGCTTTGATCAGTGAAATTATTAATTATAGTGACAGCATTGTGTGTGCCATACTTTATAAACTCTTCTAGAAACAGTGTAGTATTTCACTTTTATAGATTGTACTGCTTTCCCCAGTCATTATAGTTCCTTGTAATCTTTTCCCTCTTCCCTTCACTATGTATTTTGTTTAATATTCCCCTAGATTGAATTACATTGTTGATGTACCATTTTCTCTATCTTGTCTTGACTCCCCACCCCCAACTTTTCTAATATCCTTAACAGATTTGTGGAATCTGTAGGTGTACAGAAACAATGTCATTCAAGTGATAGTTTTCTTGAACACTGTCCTTTGTGAAATGAGGCAGTTATATTGTGGTTGAATGAACTTTCACTATTTTCTTCAAGTATTTAGTACATGCTTTAGAACAGCCAGTGAATGAATTGAGTCTTTTGTTTATCAGGATATGGTAAGCCCTTATTCTGAGTTGGTTCTGCATACATTGTAAACTGCCATGTACAGCCAAGTTTAGAGACTCTGTAGTGCCACAGTAGAGCAGCAAGAATTCTGCTTCTGAATCCTGAATGAGAGGTGTCATCCTTCCATAGAATAGGCCTAATGTGGGTGAAGCATTTTTTGAAACTATGGGTAAGATATCCGGTACCTAGATTACTCTCATATTGCCATGTGAACCCTAACTATGATTATATTTAAGGAATTCATTAATCTTTAACAATAAAACTGTCTGGTTTCCAATCTGAATTTACCAAAACTTGTTGATTAACTACTTTAACAAAATCAGTCTTCTTCTGTGGTATTTTTGGATTTTTCATATTTTAAATATGTTCTGGCATCCATGTGCACACATAAGATCAAGTGTGAGGTTGGCACGTACTTGTTTCCTCGGTATAAAATAACTAATAACGGAGTAGATTTGCAGTTCACCTATTCTTCTAGTGGTGTTGATGAGAAATTAGGGAGACCATGTGAACTCAGAATCATTACTAACTTCACTGTATTTAGAATGGCAGACACAAAACAGTATCTGAACAGGCCGTTTACTTTTATCTGGCTATAATAATACCCAGAATACCCTAAGCTTATAACAATTTGGAAGGTTGCTTCTTCCTGTTCAGAAGAGTTACAAGTCTAGCTCCAGACAGCATCATCACTCACAATTCTACCTTTTGCAGGGTTAGGAATACACATGCTTTTCAGTTTTGCTTATTAGAAGAATAGCTTTTATAACTGTGAAGTATTCATATCCTCCTTTCATATAGTGCTTTCTCCCCAGCCTAAATCCCCATGGGATAAGTAAATAAGTTTCTCTGAGTTATTTTTTGAACTGTGGATTGACTTACAGATTGTCAAGTACTGAATACTATAATGTAGCAATATAGTTGTGTTTTCTCTCTTTGGAATCAAATAGAATGAAATTGTGTATCAAGGGAAAATTACTTTTCTTTGATCATGCTCTGTGAAAACAGGCAAAAGGTTTATTGTAGCAAAAGTGCATTGTGAATCTCAAAGTTTCCTTCATATTTAGGTAAGAAGAGCTGGTTGTTGGCATTGTGAAATACTGGTGGTGAAAAAACATTCTCCCCTGGCAAACTCTAAAATTAGAAGTCCCTACATGCCTCTACTGCTTTATCCCACAGTCTTTGAACACACACATCATGTTCTCTAGGATGTTTACTGCCCCTCTAGGATTTGAATGTTGTCTGTTTTTTTGCACATCCATTCAAACCAGAAATAATCAGACCTTTTGGCAGATGAATAAGTATTGCAGGAAATGCTGACACTGTGATCAACATGTGTAAATAACAAAGATTGTGTTATACAAATGGACCTATGCTATAAAATGTTACTTGGTGAAGTCCTTCTACTTAAAGTACTAGCCATTCCATTTTACTCTTCCTCATCCCCAATCCTCCCCCATTCCCCAACATCATTCTGTGCCCACTAAACTTGCTTTCTTCTTTAGTTTATTTGCTTGTTCTTTTTCTCCACTAATTTTTCCCCAGAGGACTTCATTGGGGGGTGTATATATTTATACGGAACAATTTGTTATAAATTCCGGGTATATTGAAATTTTAGATTTGTTGAACAATGTCTTTTTACCATCCTCACTTCCGTCTCTGGGGATGTTTTAAAATTATTTATGTGTAAACCTGGAAAAGATCTAGCCAGGCAATTAGGTCTTTGTCCCAACCTGTGGTCTCTCTTCTGCCCACTTCACTCCATTTCTATTTCACCAAGTTGTCAGGGGGCTTCCTCTCAATTAGCCATTATTCCATAATGACAGCTTGTGTGGCTGTTTGAAGTTTCCTCTCTAAGAGTCTTTTTCCTAACAATTTTTGGTAAATTTACAAACTTTTCTGCAGTAGAGGGGAGGAAATCCTTCCCGCCCTTTGTTGCTGTTGTTTAGGTAGCCATAGTTTTGTGTCTCGAGCTTGTTTTTCCATCACTGTGGGGGAGTCTAGTTCTCTTACTTAGGATAGTGAAGTTTGACAGTTTTTTTGAAGCTCTGCCTCAATGATGCATGGGAGGAGCAAGATCCAGCATAAGGTTTCCCTCCCCTCTACTGCAAAAAATGAACCTTCATGGTAAGTACCACTCTTAGATTTGGAGGAGGAGAAATAATTCATATCCCACTTTCCCCCCATTATTGGGATGCAAGGTAGCTAGTGTATTTGTCAAGTCATTTCTGAATAGTTGCAACCCTAAGGTATCACAGAGGTTTCTTGGCAATATTTGTGCAGAGGAGGTTAGCCATTGCCATCCTCTGAGGCTGAGAGCGTGTGGCTTTCCCAAGCTCAGACGGTGGGTTTCCATGGCTAGGCAGGGATTTGAATCCTGATCTTCAGATTCATAGTCCAGTGCTCAAACTACTATTCCATGCTGGCTCTCTATTAATTGCCAATACATTTTGAGGTTCTTCTCTGCACTCTCACAACTAATCACTAGTTTACAATTTTAAAAAAAGCAACAGAGTATGAGTCAGTTGTCAAATGCATCATGCCACATGCAATGTCAGGCTAGAGGTTATTGCTGATGGCTGATTTCTCAAGGTGCAGAAACTGCCCCTGGTTTTTTTTCCCCCCTGATTCTTTTGCTATTTAGGCTTGGGATGGACCCACATATTTAGCTTTTCTATAGCCATTGTTTGTCTCAGAGAAATAAAATCACCTCAGCTTAAAAAGTGTCATATAGCAAGTAACAGAGTTTAAAAGAAGAAACAAGAAACAATTCACATTGCAGTTCATAAAAGGTCTCTAAACTTCAGGCTTACCTCTTGTGCACACAGGTTTAGATTCAGAATGAGCCACAACAATTGCAGCCATGCTGTTTTCTGCTCTTGTTAGACATTCTGTGGCATTTCTTGGCAATGCTCGCAGCAGCCTAGCTCTGTCTTGTCCTTCCCCAGCACTAGCACAAATATGAGAAGGGAGAGTAAAGGGAAGGACAGAGAGAGGGAAATCTGAGGGTGTTTTCTTGGTCAGTACTGCAAGAACTGAAAGAAATGACAATTGAGTGCTTAGACAGAAGCTTATGCCAGGAGCAAAGAAGAAAGTCACAGTCATGAAAATGGGTATGGAATAAGAGCAGAAATGCAAGTTGGAAAGCAGAATCACTTCTGTAAAAATCAATGGCTCACCAATCACTATTGATCTACCCTTTGTGTAATTTGATAGTTATATCTCTATGTCAAACTAGGATTGATATGAGAAACCTCATTACTGTTCTTTCCCAGGGAAAAATGAGTCTAATTCATGCCCTCTCAACCTACTCTTTCTCTCTAACAATCCTTGCCAGTGAAATTTTAAATAACAACAATCTCATTTTCAATACTAATCTTCCCAGATGAACTCATCTGCAGCTAGAGGGATGGTAACAAGATTTGGGATATATGGCTTACCAGGCTATCTGAAGCACCACATCTTATAGGTCCTTATATGAACCTGGTTGTGATCTAAGACCATGGGGAAGTCACACTCTGTCAGCCTCAGAGGAAGGCAAAGGCCACCTCCTTTTGACCAAATTTAGCCAAGAAACCCCTAAGCCATAAACAGCTTGAAGGCACACACCCAACAACAACAATAACAACTAACGGCAATGAGCGTCTAAGTGGGGATCCAAATAATCACCACAAGCAGGTACTTGCAGCTCCCTTCCATAATTTGCATGCAGTACCTTTTCCCTTCTTTTAATTGAAGAGTGTTCAATTAATTTGCTACTTCGTATAACTCCCAAATCCTTGTTGGTTGCTTGAAATTCATGTGCCAGCCAATCACATGCATCTCTTACCACATGCAAGCCAGCACTGACATCTTAGTTTGTAGTCAAACATTATCCTTAAAATAGAGTTATATAGTTGTTTGAATGGGCCACCTACACTGGATATCCGTGAATAAGTTGCTTATTTCCAATAATTTTAAAACAATGCACCATTTTCATAATTTACCTATGAAATACCTACAATAAATAAACACAATTGTGTCACTACACACTTTCTGCAAATATAAAGTGCTAGTTTCCAAAATGTGACAGTTCCAATATTTTGAGGAAGAATGACAGAACACACATTTGCCTTAATTCCTTTCATGTACAAAACAGGAGAGAGGTATGATGGGGAATGAGAAGTATTCTTTTTCAAGGTGAGGATGCATTCATGAA
This sequence comes from Phrynosoma platyrhinos, assembly GCA_020142125.1. Classification (NCBI taxonomy): domain Eukaryota; kingdom Metazoa; phylum Chordata; class Lepidosauria; order Squamata; family Phrynosomatidae; genus Phrynosoma; species Phrynosoma platyrhinos. The sequence goes on from CM034706.1 coordinate 149,884,998, forward strand.
CAGGAAGGCTTCATGTTTTCAAAGAAAGTGGGCACATGACAGAGACTAACTTTATTACATCTACAGGTCTTTTCCAGGAATACATATAGATTTCATACCTTTGACATCATATCACCCATCCTCATTTTGTAGCCTGTTCTCTCTTAAAGGACTATTATTGCTTAAAATATGGGATACATTTTGACTTGTACATCTTTTTGTAAATGTAACTGGTTCACTGCAGCCCATTTTAACATCCTCCCTTCTGCTGTTTTGGAAGGAAAATATAAGAAGCTCCCTTATGAGAATCAGACATGTTTATGTTATGATACTTCAGTTGAACCACTTGTGCACATCATATTGTACTGCCTATTCTATCCAGGTGGGCACTCCTCTGTAATCTACCCAATTTTACAAAAGTTCTCAGGAAAACCAGATGATCATTACTTGACATTACTGCTTGACGATGTAGACTTCCAAATAACTGAGAACATGGCTCGATTTTATGCAGCAGTCATTGCTACATGCAGACAAATTACCCAGGACCAGACTAATTGTCAAATGTTGAAAGTGGGATGCTATAGGTCACTGCATCCTGGTGTGTGAGGTGCTATCTGTCTATATGCACATTTGCATTTTAGCTGATTTTACCTAGGGATATTGGCATATTTGTAGGTTTGTTTCTACTGGTTAATACCAGTATATTTTTGAGATATTTTGGTCAAAGACTGTAAATAAAATTGATTTGATTTGAATGTAGCTGGTTATCTGAAAAAGCTATATTTGGATGTCTTCTTCTTCATCATCTCCTCCTCCTCCTCCTCCTGACAACAATGCATTCTTTGAGTGGCCACATATTTCCATGTGCTTTAGACCACTTGGCACATCACACATTAGAATCTTGTGAAAAATAATTATAGTTTAATCAAAGACTACTTGCTCACCAAATGCCAGGTGTGTGTTATATCTGTTTTTTACATAAATCAGCATTTTTTCTGTGCTTCAGTTTCCACTCAAGCATAGATCAGTTTATCTGATTAGACAGCACTTGTTCAGTAAGAAGACATATTGAATGATAACATAAGAGAGGTGTACAGAGGTGGATTGAATGATAACATAAGAGAAGCCTTCCCGGAATAACTTCTGCCCTAGGGAGATGAGCCTTCTTTAGTGTGTCCCTATTGCTGTTTATTTTGCACTTTCTATTGTTTATTGTTTTTATTGTTTTATTGCATAGTGGTATCTTAATCTTCTTAAGTTTAATCCTGTTTTAAGGTGATGGGAGGGTTGGATCAGGGGATGAGGGAATGTTTTTAACTTCGTTTGTTTTAAATGCTGTAACCCGCCCTGATTGCCGTGCAGAGGGGCGGGCTATAAATAAAAATTGTTGTTGTTGTTGTTGTTGTTGTAGTTTACTAGCCATTTTCCTCCTTAAGAGCAGAAAGTGTTAACTACAGTGTTATAAAAGTATAGCTTTGATTTTTCAGTTAAGTAATTGGCTTTATAATGAGAAGTTCTCCAATTCTGTCTGTCTCTCACTTAGTCCCCACTCTCCGTCTCTGTGTGTGTGTGTGCGCACCTGCATGCATGTGTGTGCAGTAGTTGGGCTGTGTGAGAAGAGTGAGAGTAAGTTCACAAGTAGTAACTAAAACTAAAGTTCACACTAGTGATCACTTGCATTCCCATGTCTGGAAGCACTTAGTCTTACGTTGGAGAGCTGCCAACATGCTGTTAAAATTTTTCTTTTCTCTTTTTTGCCTATTTATTTATTTATTTATTGTTACCCCACCCCCCTTTTGGGGAGGGGCAAGATGATAGTTTTCCCAGTAGCACTCATTGGGAGTATTTACAAAACTTGACAACTCAGGGCTCCTGCATATCCCAACATGTCATGTTTTGCAAATGCATCCATTGTATATGTTGCTTGATATATATTTTTTATGTCCATTGTTCTGTTACCTTTGATTGAACCTTGCTTTTATTTTATTGATTTCATTCTCCTTTCCTGTACATCATCTTTTAGGGACTAACTGGTATTTATCAACACTACATATGAACCAAGTATTTAGCTACAGAGAATATACAAAAAAATTACTCACTTTAGATGTCATAGTTAATCATATCTCCTTTCTCCTACATAGCCAGAAGGAGATGTTCATAAGATGTTACCTCAGGTTCACTGATTTACCAAGCCTGGTTAACATTTGCTGTGGCTCATTTCAAACAAACCAGTTTCAGACCATTGTCTAAACTAGTCATAACAAAGATTAAGCACAGTTTCAGGTCTGGATGACATAGCTTGCTGTGCTTCATCAGAAGAGGAAAGTTTTGTGTGAGTTGAATGGTCCTGCACTTTTATATCGCACTAAAATAAGGTATAACATGATGTGTAAACATGGCCATTTGTGTTTAAAGAGCTGCACCCAAAATGTTTTATGTTTACTCACATTTGGCACCTCTTTCTGCTGTATGAACAGAGGATGAGTGAAAAAAATGCATCACCATGTAACCTGCAGTATCATAATTGATTATCTGATAATCTTCCTTTGCATGAACTTCTCAGGTGGAAGACCGAAAGTCTTCCCCTATCCAGCAGATGGCAAGAAAGACCAATTTCTGCATACCATTTCAGAACTTTATTTACAAGCTCAATTGTTCATAGTCTGCAAACTTCTTTTTCTTGACCCATGTTTTAAGTATCTGGTCCTAGGACAAAAGGGTCTGCCTCTTGAACAAAACTGATTTGACTAATGCTTGCTTTTTAAATTTGATTTGATCTCTTGGACTCATAAAATGTCATTTGGTTTATGTGCACCATACTAAATAAAAGTAATTGAAGATACATTGAGCCTAGAAGGGTCTTTTATATGGAGTTTGGAGTTTGTTGTCCTTGATTTTTAGTGCTGGTTTCTTTAGGCACATTTGTAGTGACAGAAACTAGTATGGATTACCATATCTGTAGTCAATGCTAATTTTAAGAAAATGATAGATGTAGCAGTCTTCATGTGGTTTCAGTTCTCAGTCATTATTATGAATAAAGCATGCATGGCAAAAAGCGGAAGTCTTACTCATATTCATGCCAATTTTGGAGTACTTCCAGTTAAAGTGAAGTACAAAAATCCTGCACCATTCTGTTCTTCATCCTTTCACTATACACTTCTTTAATTTACTGCTGGCAAAATGTAAATTGCTTTAAACATAATTGAATGTGATTAAACATAAGTGCCCAATAGAGGAGCTACCCTATCCTCCCAAAAAGCCATATTTGGAAGACATGTTTCATATTTGTATCTATTTCTATGCTGTAGATCAGTGGGGAACTGTGATCCCTGTTCATTCTTTTGGATTTCTCAGCAGTTCTTGATACTATTTGGTAGTGCTTCAGCCAATTCCAGAGTTGCTGCTGGTTTTTGCTAAGTTCCCCCTTAATATTTAAATGAAGGTCATGCAAAGATTTGATTTGATAAGTCACCAATATATGGATAACTTCCAGCTTTTGTTGTTCACAACCTTGGGAGTGCAAGTGACCAACACCATAAACTTAAAGGAACTATAGTTAGATACAGATTGACAGATACAGAGCAGGGAACATTCAGGGCTTCAAGTAAGAGATAAAGATGGGGACTGTTTTTAAAACTTTGCATCTTATTTTACAGCTTTATTTGTTTATGGTGGTGACATTTTTCTGTTGGCTTTTACTGTTTGTTGATAATAGATTTGCTATATTTTAACATTTTATTGTTAGAGAACATTATTGTATGGCATACAAATGCTTTAAATAAATTAAAGCAGCATAAAATCCATTCTCAATGAAGATGAGATCCCTTTCTTAGCTATAATCTCTACCAGCTTTAGTTTTATGAAGACTTTTAATAGAAAGAAATATATGTGCATGTGAACTTGCACCAGTAGCGCTGAGGCCTCTATTACATTTCTTTGATCTCCTCTTCTTCCTAACTGATACTGACTTAGAGACATTCCTCTCAAATAAAACCAACCTAAAAATTCACTTTCTAATTTTCCTCCTACATTATGAAGACAAGGTTGATCAGGTGGTTCTGCTTGCAAAAATAATGCTTGTGGTTCTGCTTGTGAAAATAATATCCTCAGTGATAGGATCCATTTAGATCAGTGGTTCCCAAACTTTGGTACTCCAGGAGTTTTGAACTTCAACTCACAGAAGCCCTAGCCATCTTGTCCAACAATCAGGAATTCTGGGAGCTGAAGTCCAAAATATCTATAGAATCAGAATTTGAGAATCACTGGTATAGCAATGTGGAAGGGTTTTGTTTTTGTTTTTTGGAGGGGAGGGATTGTGGGGGTGTGGAAAAATTATTTTGTTTGATGGATCTACTACCATCAAAAATCGCCAAGAGTAGTTCCATTGACCTTTGAGTCTTACTGGCCCCATCTGGGCAGCGTGAGAGATCTTCTCCCAAGAGACTTGAAGGCTTCCATGTGTGTAAAACTGCATGCACTTTTTCATGTTGAGTGTACTTAAAACAAATTCACTGTCAAAGAAATGGAGAATGAGAAGTTGGCTGACTTCCCCTTCCTCACATAGCTTTCATCTTTCTCAAAATAAGTTGGTAATGTTATTTGTCAGATGAGCTATACTGACAGTATGCTTTTACAGAGAAATGTGACAGGAGGCTTATAGTTTTCAGAATTACTGTATGTATTGGGGGAGATTTGTGCAGTGGTTTTGCTCTGCTTCAGCAGAGATGTAATAACTGTTGGTTTTTCTTTGTAGTCTCTGTGATCCAACACGCATGGGTTGCTCTGCGCTTGGGCAGAGCTGATCAGAACCTTTTAGAGCTAAGTGTAGCAATTTTGCTGCAAACCCTGCCCATGCAAAACATCAGGTCACATTTTTCACAACTGTTACTCCTTCCCCCATATCTATGTGCACATGGGTACGCACACATACACTCTGCAGTTATATGGTTTAAGATCTCAGGGAAAGGTTGCTCACCCCACTGTTACTGCCATCTCTCCCCACTCTCCTCCACTACTTTATGCAATCTTTTTTTTTTTTTCTGGTGTGAAGAGTTTTAGCAACCAGTCTTTCAAAACAAATGTTAAATAACAACATGCTGTCCAAAACAGCAGTGCATGGTAGCGTGTGTAATGTTCTATAGTGGAGATGCAGTCTTTGTAAATAATCTACTGCTATTTCAATCCCCCATCCTTAATTCTTAGTGGATGTAATTCTGATAATTGTACTTGCAGAGAGCTAAGCTTTGTGAGTTCTTCCTATATCTCAGATGTTTAGCTCATGTCTTCACTGAGGCTGAGTAACCTCTATTTTACTGAGTCATTGGCAAAGGAGAATTAAAGCTAGCAGATTTTAGTATCCCGTTCTCCTTGAAATTATAGATCTTTGCAACCTGCTTGTGAGAACATTTGCAACACTCAATATAACTTATTTGACGCTTGAAGAAAATAGTGTCTAAGAATATGAAGTCCTTGGCTCTAATTGCAAATCATTCCTGAAGTTGGATCACTTTAGAGAACTACTGTTCTTCCGCCCTCCATCTACAGTGTTCAGGAATCATACAGATTGATATTACATGGTTATGGTAAGACAGTGAAGAGATAGCATATGGAGCTTTTGAGGAATTTAAAGTGTTCATTTTGCTAATGAAAATGAAGCATATTATGTGATGCCCAGTTTTAAAAAGGAATAGTAATGATGGAAGCATAGTAGTAAAAATACTCTCCATCTTGATCAGAATGGCTCTATGGAAATAAGTTACTGATTTAAAACTTTTTTATTTAAAATATCCTGTTATTTAGAGTGACATAAGTTATCAACAATATTCCATTATAAAATACAGTTATAAAACAAGAAGGAAAAAGCAAATTCTTTAAAACAACAAGGAGTGGCCGAAGGACTATTGCAGCATGAATGCCATTTGAAGCTATATGCTAGAGGTGGGCAGTTTGCAAGAAGTACAAGTGCCTATTGTTTATCTTTTGGACCCTCTGTGGATCATGCATAGCCAAAAAATGACATAAAAGACATCAAAACTAGAAGTACATCCTTTCCACTTCTGCTTGTTGGCTTTCCAAACTGATTGATTGAT
>CM034706.1:149894698-149911987 GCA_020142125.1 Phrynosoma platyrhinos
CGGCTCCTTCCTGCCTCGCACCTCTATCTTCCTCCTCCTCCTTATACCAGGCGCTCCTTATACCCACCGTATAAGACGACTCCCCCACTTTAGCCCCAGATTTTCCAGGTTAAAAAGTCTTATACGCCGGAAAATACAGTAGTAATATTAACTGATTCCTAGACACATTCCTGTTTCCAATAGTTTTCTTAAGGTAGGCTAAAAATTATCAGTATACTTTTATAAGCATCCTCAAATCAAAACAGGCACACCACTGAGAAAGAGAACGTTTTGATAATTGCGAAAAAAGTGGCTGTCTTTGATGGTGTCATAGAAATTCTGTTCTCCAAATTCCTTATTCAAGATTTGGTTGTTATAATTACTATCTCAAAACTTTGTGTTTAAAATGTTCTATTATTGCCAACATTATTATCATTCAACTCCCATGTTATCATTTAACTAATTGATTTTCATTTCATAGTGGACATTTATGTACTTGGCATTTATTGCATGTTTTTTGTCACTTTTAGTAATAAGAGACCATTTTACATTACTGTATTATTTACATCTTTATTCATTTCTAATGTAGTCATGTGCTTTCAGGGATCTTTTGTATTTAGGAGTTGGAGTTGAGTGCACATGCGCACACATGCGCACACCCACACCCACACCATAATCAGTGGATGGCATCAGGTTGGAGAAACCTGGGCATAGATTCTTGTTTCCATCCATCAAACTAACCTCTTTCTTTCTAAAAATGTGTAACAAATTGGCTGCTGTCAAAAATGTTTTGAAGTCAGAATTATTCCTCTGGTCTTTAAAAACAAATGAAATGGTTTAAAGAATTATTACCTATTTACTAACTTTTGCTGTGCTCTTATCATATAACAGGTCTGTGTTTATAAGTATGTAAATATGATTTATGCTATATTAAAGGCTGACTCTCTCCTCTGTTTTTTTTTTTTTTTTTTTTAAAGGAGGGAGCTTCAGCACGGAAGACCCAAACTCCAGCAGCACAGCCTGTAACAAGGCCAGGTAGAAGCTGTTTTAATAACCACTTTACATGTATCATTGTTATTTTTTAAAAATTTTTATTTTTAAGCAGTGTGTTGAAATGTGTTGCTAGGCTTCAGGTGCACTTTGATTTTTCTATGCTTGATTTCTGGAAAGTATTGTGGCTCCAGTCTAATTAGTAGTAATCCTTATCTATAGTCAAGACAATGCAGCTATACTGCTCACTGAATTAATGGTAGCTTGATATAATGGTTGCATGAGTACACAGTTGTTGAACTGCATTTCTTGCAAAGGAGGCTAGGAATCTTACCCATCTCCATATGATTGCCAAAATGTACAGCAGTCAATTTGTTACATATGGAACCTCCTGCTGTTCAATGGGAAGAGACTTGACAATCCAGTTGATTCAATTTTTTTAGTGTTGGCATGTCCTGCACCTTTGCTTACAAGACTTCCGTTCATTGTATTTGAGTTCAAGAGAGAGGAGTTGTTCAGTATCTTGGACGTCAAAGAGGTATTCAACATGTGCTGAGTTATAACAGCAACTGTTTCTTGAATTGATCATAGTAACAGTGGATGCCATAAAAGAGCTGGTGGGCCTTGCTAAACGGTGACCAAGTCAGGGAGCAGTAATGCTGCTTAATAGGTTCTAAATAGCAATGTAATACAGAGAAATTTGACAAAAATAAAAAGGGTGTGGGTGTGGGTGTCTATTTGAGTTAGATCAGCTTGAATGGCATCTTAATCATAATATCTCCTCATGCCTTCCCAGTGGGAACTATGTATATTATTCAGCTTTTCTAGATGCAAATATTAGAATGAATATTTTTTTCCCCATGAGGATAATGGAAAACCACTCTTTAAATGACCATTCCTAAATAATTTTATCCTATCTATTTTTATTAAGTGTAAAATAGTTGTTTTTTTTTGTTATAAAATCAGATTTATCTAAAAGATCTTTGAAGACAGAATATTAATGTATTTAGAGTTGCATGGTATTGGAATTCTTTACTGGTTCTGTTATCTCTGCGGCGGTATACCTGTGCTTAGAAAGGTCATACTGCCTGTCATATTTCTCTCACCAGGGCTGTTGAGAATAAGAATGTGTTTGGAACTGACAGGCAATGATATGAAAAGGGTAGAAATAGCAAGAGCAGAAATACATCTGGATAAATCGTCACACATGGGGTCACACTGCCAGATGTGATTTCACGCACATTAACTGAAAGGCCTATACAGGCTTTCATCAGTACAAAAGCTGGCCCATATCATGACTGACCTCCCTATTGCAGAGTATAAAGAAATAAGCAAAGTTTCATAAAGCTTTCCCTCAGAATTTCCCTAGAAAAATGGTTTAATTTTTTCATATTATTTGTTGAATAAATATAGTATAAACTCCACTGACATCATGATCATTGGTGGCACTGTTTAAATTTTAAGTATGATACTCTGCCTTAATAGATACTGATGTCAAGTAGAGTTTCGCATTGTATAGTTTCTGCAGTCCTGAAAGCACTCAGTAATTTAAGTGCATAGTTATATAGTTTCTTAAAACATGTTGGCATTAGTGAACAGTTTCCCTACAGCTTGGAGCACCATAGGGTGTTGCTTTCATGCTCCGAAGTCCTCAGGACCTTGAGACATAGATGAATGATTTGTTCCTGCTGCTTTATGCTTTCACTGTTGCATCATATTGATCTCCAGGCAAGCAGCATGGATGACTGCTGGTGCTGGCCTCTTCTTGCGGGTTGGGGCAGGAGTGGGGTGAAGAATATTTGTACTCTAAAGACAACTGGATATGGCAGAAAGCAGTGTTACTTGTGAAGATAAGTGGGAGAAAACTTCTTACACACCCATGTGAGCACAGTTGGGTAGTAAAATGATTTCTAGATTCTTAGGCAAGAAGAATGTGGAGATGTCAGAGCCACACATTACCTGTGGTCCTTCTGTTTGAGGGCTTCAATTACTTTGTGCTAACAGTTTCATTACTATTGCCATGTAGCTGCTTGCTCCTAGGTACGTTGGAGCCCTTAATTCATGGGGCAGTGGGCTTTCTGGTGGCACAGTGGTTAAATGCCAGTACTGCAGCCACAAGGTTGTGAGTTTTATCCCAGGGCTCCAAGGTTGACTCAGCCTTCCATCCTTTCGTAGGATGGTAAAATGAGTACTCAGCTTGTTGGGGGCAATTGGCTTATAGGTTGTAAACTGTATAGAGAGTGCTGAGTTCACTATCAAGCGGTATAGAAATGTAAATGCCATTGCTATTGCCATATTCGTTTTTATGTCTGGTGAATGCACTGACCGTGTAAGTGCTTTGTATTCTTGATCTTCTTGTACAGTAATAAAATGAGACAATGTTAAAAATAACAGCATTATCTCTTTGAATTTTGGAGGCTAACAATGAGCAAGATCACTAGGTTTTTGTTCATTTGTTTTTTAAAAAGCTAAATGAAGCAAATGGCTCCTTGGTTTGTCATTTGTTTCTTAGCCAGTATGAAAATTGGAACTGAACTGAGATTATTACTCTGGATTAGTTTATTGTGTGAATTTATTCTGGAAAGAGTTAAGCAATTTCAAAGGGAAAAAAATTCATTAGGTAAACCAATTATTTTGGTTTTCTTTCTCAGTCTCCCAAGCAAGACCACCTCCGAACCAGAAAAAAGGTGAGTTGTTCCTAACTTAATTGGCTTTTTTGTAACCAGAAATAGTGTGTCATAAGAGTAGAGTTACAATTAGTTTTATAATCTTTTATAAATGTGTGAGGTGGGGGAAGGGAGGGAGGGAACACCAGGACAAAGAATAATGGTGATAAATCTATTTTGTTATAATTGTATCTGCTAGTTTTTTATGTTTTTTTTTTAAATCACTTCTGCAGGTTCTCGAACACCCATAATAATTATTCCAGCAGCTACCACCTCTTTAATAACTATGCTTAATGCAAAAGATCTTCTACAGGATCTGAAGTAAGTAGCTGACTAAAATATACTTCATAAAAGAGTGTCTTCAGATCTGAAGTGGTAATTCACTCTGCAAGCAGTGCATGCATTTTGTGACTATAGTTTGGTTTTGTAGGCGAAAATTGGTAACAGAAGTGTAGATTACTTGGCAAAAAAACAAAAACAAAAAACAGTAGTTCTAGAAAAAACATGTTGTTTATCAATTTAGTATACAGATATGAGCAGTGCGCTCAAACCTTGGGAAAAAGAGATTCACTTTCTTAATATATTTATTATAGTTTGCTTCCATTTTAAAATCCTATCCTGTTTTTCAAAGTTCAGTGTAACTATTTTCCTACCCAGTTTTCTTAAAAGATTGTTACTCCTTGTGGTATATTGCAAAATGAACAGATTATTTCAAGGAGCTGTAGATTATGTTCCAGCTGATGTTGCACTGTGATTAACAGCTAGCATGATGTAGTGGTTTAAATATTGGACTAGGACTTTGTGAAACGAGGGTTCAAGTTTCTGTTTAGCCATGGAAATCCACAATAATGCACTATGTTTAACAGCCAGCATGATGTAGTGGTGGACTAGGAGACCAGGGTTCAAGTTTCTGTTTGTGTTTGTGAGACCAAGGTTCAAGTTTCTGTTTAGCCATGGAAATCCACTTGATTATCTTGGCCACATCCTTTCACACTAAGAGGAAGACAATGGCAAATCTCAGATTTACCTCTGATTAGAACTTGCCAAGAAAACCCTGTGATGCAGTTACCGTACATTGAAGTCATTATGAAGGCACATAACAACTAGAATATATATCTTACTTTGTTACAACCGTGGGTTAATATAATGCTGAGTTCATGGTACACGTAAAGAATGGCCGCACACTGAAAGTCAGCATTATGTTATAATTGAGATGCTTGATCTGTTACTTTTTGAGTTGTAAAATAGAGTCCTTTTGATGTGTGCATGTGTTTTGTGTGCCTTCAAATCATTTCCTACTTACAATGACTCTAAGGCAGTGATGGTAAACCTTTTAGGCACCAAGTGCCCAAACTAAATGGCCTTCTGGCACTGGGTGTTACCCCACACCGGAGGTGGGACTTCTTCCCCTGCACCTTTCTGGGCCCTCAGCTGCCTCTCCAAAGGGTGCGTGCCTTTTCCTCCTCTTCCCTGCTCTGTGTGCCAGGGAAAATGGTTTCGTGTACCATCTCTGGCATGCATGCCATAGGTTTGCCAACATGGCTCTAAAGCAACAGGGCTTTACTGGCAAGATTTATCGTGGGGTTATCAAGGGCTTTTCTTGGCAAGGTTTGTTCAGAGGAGGTTTGTCATTGCCTTCCCCTGAGACTGAGAGCATGTGACTTGCCCAAAGTTGGTACATAACCTCAGCCCTTACTTCTAAGTGAGGATTTCTCACTGAGGTAATGCCTTGACCATCAGATGAACTGACATCACTCTGAGGCACTTTTGAATACTCAGACTACTTCTAGAGCCATAGAACCAGTTACATGTAATTTGGAAACAATATTCAAAGTCAGTTATTTTCAAATTAAATATTACAACTAGCTGAACACTGTTGTTTTTCACAGTCACCAGCCAGACACTTACAGGAATCCTACAAGCAAGGACATGAAGCAGTTGTCTTTCTCCATTTTTTTGGTTCTCCATCAATTACGATAGAGACATTTTGTAATCTTAGCTAGACAGTTCTTAAATCCTTAGATCTGTCTGCCATTAATTTGCTTAATAACCTTTTAAGCACGTAACCACCAGTATAACAGATCCCATAATTACTTGTGTCTTACGAAGTACTAGTTTTTTAAGTTATCATGAAGGTTCTTATGTGTCACTTTCCTAGGGTTTTGCACTGGAATGAAAGAGAAAGAATCATATCTCTTTTCTTCAAATAGTTCATAATGATTTAATCCAGGGACCGGCAACCTACGGCCTGCAGGCCGGTTAAGGCCCAGGTCCCCGTACTTACTGGCCCAGGCGGAAGGTCGCCGCCGTGCACCGCCGGCGTGGCCATGTGTTTTTGGCTGCCATGCGCCATGCGGCCCCTCGGCCCAGTGGCAGACAGGACTTCGCAAGACCGGCCCCCGGATCAAAAAGGTTGCCTACCCCTGATTTAACCATTCTCCCTATCTCCCATCACAACTGCAGCTTCTTCCCCATCCCAACTCCAAGAGTCCTAAATATTTGTCTGCCATCAATTGTTTTTTTTTTTGTTTGTTTGTTTTTTTGCTAAACTAAAAAGTTCTATATAGTTTAGTGTTGCACATCTTTCACTAATTTCCATTCTGTGCATCTAGTATAACTTTTTTAGATAACTGGGTAGTAGAGATGGGGCAGTGGAACTCTGATTGCTGGTGTCAAAAATTTTTGGGAAGAGGTTGTACCTTAATGTAAAAAAAAAGGATTGGATACTCTGGTGATTCACTGTGAACTCATGTTTGATGGGGCAGACACATGGTGAATGACACTAACACTTTTAAATTCTGTTGGACTGGCAAGCATGCAAATGTAACAGACTGGCATGAAATGAACTTAACAGAAACCTTTGAAGCTTTTCTTTTAGCTGCAGTTCCAGGTGTCTATTTTTTCCACAATATGGGTTTGGAATTTTAGGTGGAAGAAAAGTAGGAACCACATTTCAGGGAGCACAGAACAGGTAGGGAACGGGTTAAGCTCCATTCATTTTTCACAGCAAATTGCTCCCTTTCAATACCACTTTGCAGCTTATAGCAGCTGCTAGCCAATCATATACATGTTTTGGTAGGTTCTGCCTTAGGAAATAGACATTTAATACATTATATTGTATTTAAAGCACATTTTTAGAAGTCTTAAGTACCATCCTAAGAAGAAAACTGTCCTCGACTATGGTAACTGGAAAATGAATGTATCAGCCATTAGCACATTTTATGTTTGAAGTTTTGACCTTCTTGCACTGCTTTTATAGGCCTCAGGAGGCTGCACTGATTCTTTACTTCTGATAGTTCAATCTCTTTGTTGTCCAACAAGTGCAGTGTTTTGCCACTAAAGATTTGTGACCACGAGAAGCATTTCTTTATAGTAGGTAAAGTCAGTGTCTGTCAGTACACTACCATCACTGGCACTCTTCAGAAGTAGTTTTTATTCTTTAATCTTCCATCTGATAATGGAAATCTTGCATTCCATTTAAATTTTTATGTAGATCCAACAACATTTACTGTTATTTTTACTATGCTCCATTTTGATTTCCATCTTTATTTATTTATTTTGTAGTTATCCTTAATTCATGTATTTTACAAACCAGTGGATCCAGAATGGATTAAAAGAACAGGGAAATGATTCTCTAAAAGCAAAAAAAGTTTCATTGAGTGACTTAGGTCAGTTGTAGCAGCTGTTCTCATCTTTTTTTCCAGCTGTAAAAGGCTTTTGCATGGATTGCTGGAACCTCAATCACTATAAGATGTAGGACAGAATAAGGATGATAATCCAAGCTGGGCCCTTTGTCGTAGTCCCACAGATTGCCTCCCTCCCTTTTCTTTTGCTGTTAGTTTCCTTCAATTAAGTAGTAAAGTGTTGAAGAATAACTTTTCTATAAACACATAGGCTTCTTTTTTTATAATTTCCATGTAGTTCTATATTTTACACTGCTAAAATATGTAATTATGTTTTTGACACAGCACAGATGTAATATTAATCATGTGTTACCTGTGCTTAGGAAGTGGACTTTGGATTCATCAACTTCCATCCATCCCCAGTGCAGATATCTTGGTAGACAACACCAGCCAGAGATAGTTTAACCAAGGGTTGAAAGCCAATTTCTAACAAAAAGCTTAGATTTTTACCATTGGAAGAACTGAAAGCATTTCTGCTTATGAGGCACTGCCAAAAAGCAAATGTTGGTAGTTCTGCTATAGCTATAGTGGATATAGTACACAGTTGGTGATAAGAGAACGGAAGAAGAAATTAATACCAATTGCACTATAAGGAAGGGGAAAATATGAGAGATTATGGTACAGTCATCTGATTAGTGCATTGATAGCATTATTTTTTACCAGTTCAGAAGAGCATCAATTCTTTGATATTCTCCTTTGAGTGTGTTTACAACCATTCATCTTTTATTATTGGTGTCAGCTTTTTCAGACATACAGTGGACCCTTCATATCGGTGGGCTGGTGATCCACGGATTGAATCCACACCTCATATTATTCAGTGGTGGCATGTCCACATGGACATGTGGATACTCCTGCAAGCATATCACTGATGGGCCTTCATTACTTTTGCATGCAAATATTTTGTTATATTTTGCTATAATAGCAGTAACAGAGATAAGCATGTACTTTGAAAGGTCAACTTTATCGCTGTTAATATTGCTGCTTCCCACCCCCTGCTGTGCGCATTTCCTTTTGAAGGTCACAGACAAAGGTTTGTCAGCCTAAAGCATTAAGCCAATCTTTCTGCTAGACCCCTTGGTACTTTCCCACACCTGATTCTATCCCAAACTCCTGGAGTTGTTGCGATCGTATTACTGCTTGATTAAATCAATGTCACTGCCATTAACGAAAAATATTCCTTTTGTAACTCTGGAGTTACAAACCTTCAACCAGGTGGGAATCCCATTGTTTCAGGAATTCCTGAACAATCCACCCAAGTGCCTCAAGACTCTACAAAAAAACCTGCCTTGGCAATTCTCACTTTGGTTCAGTCTTTCATATTGACCCCTCAACATAGGTTACCCTCTCCCCATAGTTCAGGTAGTCTTGTTGAGCCACTGTCACTTCCATCATCCCCAGTTGGAGCTCTGCTTATGGACTGGTAAAATTTTGCCTTACCTCAACCTTGCTACAAGCTACTATAATTTCATTAATTCTTGTGTGTGAGAGAGAGTGAGTGAATGTTATTGTGTGAATGGTGATTTCCCTTTAGCTGTTAATTAATAAAACCAATTTGTATTTTGCACTCTGAGAGTTCTAGGTCTTGGACCTGTTATACATAGGAGAGTTATGGTTACCATAGCCACCTTGCTGCTCCCAGTTGAGCTAAATTAATTTCCCCACTGAATACAACCCCCCTATTATGACCCCTTGCAATTTAGGTAACACTAACATTGAATAATATGGGGTGCAACCATCTGGGATTTTTGCCAACCACGGGAGGAGTGGTGGAACTGGACCCCCGTGAATGAGAAAGGCCCACTGTGTTTCATTTCAATGTAAAAGAGACAAGAATGACTGGCTTAGAAAAATAGTGCTACTGTTTTAGGTAGATGCATTACAAGTTACAAAAAATAATAGCAGCAAGAATTTTGTTTGCACAGTAATGGAAAGTTAAAGACAAACGTGCAACTGAAGAATGGTTGGTAAAGTTGGCAGATATGATAGAATTAGATAAAAGTACTTATTAGATGAATGAAAAATCACTGGAAAATTTTGAAGATAACTGGTAACCAGTAATAACAGAGTGGAAAAGAAAATTATTAAGTTTATCAAATTGATCCAGGACTGTTGAGAATTAAAAAGCCGAGAATCACATTAAAGACATATAGTTATTAAAAAGCAGATGAATAGGAGGATTATATAGGGATATAGTGGCTCAAGCGGTTAAGACGCAGACTCTGTTGATTGCAAGATCGGCAGTTGACAGTTCGAGGCCCGGGTGCTGCATGAAGGGGTGAGCTCCTGTCACTAGTCCCAGCTTCTGCCAACCCAGCTGTTTGAAAGCATGCAAATCCAAGTAGATAAATAGGTACCACTTTGGTGGGAAGGTAAACAGCGTTCTGTGCAATCATGCTGGCCACATGATCATAGAGTAGTCTCTGTTTGGCTTAGTAATGGAGATAAGCATAACCCCCTATGGTCAGACACGACTTGACAACCTTGTCAACGGTGAATACCTTTTATTATAAGCACTATACTTTTCCCCACTTCTGCATGGATAAAAGATTGAATGTAATGTTAGAGTTTAAAGGGGTAAAAAAAATTGAAAAGATAGCAGGTTTAACAATAAAATGCACAATTAAACTAACTCAATAATGATACTGTTATTATTAAAATAAGGTCAAATAAATTAAAAGGAACATTCAAGAAAGGATAGGTAGGAAGTGAGAGCCAGTGTAGTGTAGTGGTTTGAGTGTTGGACTGTGACTCTGGAAACCAGGGTTAGAATCCTGGTTCAACTATGTAAACCTACTGGGTTACCTTGAACAAGTCACATGCTCTCAGCCTCAGAGGATGGCAATGGCAAACCACCTCTAAAGAAACTTTCCAAGAAAAACCATGATAGCATCACCTTAGGGTCACCATAAGTCAGAAACAACTTGAAGACACACAACGAAAGTAGAAAGTACAAAAACAGTTCAGACAAATTGAGATAGAATGTTAAAAAGAGTGTGCACTTAAACACTTAACGTAATCGTTCCTATGAGCTGATTGGTATGAAGTTATGTAAGACAGGCTATACAATTACAATCAGTGTAGTGTGTTATTTTATTAAATGTTTTTATCTGTGTGTAACTGTACTGTCAATAAAAATTAATTTAAAAGAGGAAAGAAAAAATAATGAAGAAATGTCATTCTGAACTTAAAATTTTGATCTTAAACATTTAATAAAGATTCAGATATGCTGCAAAACTGACAGAAACCCTGAACAGGAAAATTGGAGGAAGGGAGGTGGGGACAAATCTTCCAAGCCAACTGGTGACGAGAGTGCCATAGCTTGGTATTGAGCCAGGGTGCAGACCAGAGTGAAGCCACTGCTTTTGGCTTCTCCAGTCCTGCCTATCAACCAACCAACAAAGCTGAACCAGTTCAAGAGAGGAAGAAGCTCATGGGGCTTGAGAAGGTGAGGACTTCCTCACTTTGTCCCAGTGTGATCCACAAATGGCTATCTCCAGTAAATCAGGGAATGTTCTTAATGTGAAAAGCAATTCAAAGTGTTCTAGTGCTGCTCCTTTGTTGGCTTCTTTCTTTGACCTACTAATGGTTTGAGTGTTAGACCATGACTCTGAAGACCAGGGTTCAATTCCCAGCTTGGTCAATGGCAAGACACATACTCTCAGCCTCAGACGATGGCAATGGCAAACCACCTCTGAAGAAATCTTTCCAAGAATACCCCATGATAGGTTCGCCTTAGGATCACCATAAGTCAGAAACAACTTGAATGTACATAACAATAACATTACCGAATCACATCTTTCAGTGCTCTGTGGTGAACTATCTGTGGAAGTCTATGCCTTGTCCTTCTATCCTGGGCTCCCATGAGATCAGTATCTCTGTTTAGTCCTTCCTGAACAGAATCAGTGGGTAGGTTGTATTTCCCCTTTGTGAGTGAGCTTCTCTGAATCATGTTTCAACCACTGAATTCCGTATGGGACAAAAAGGTACTCCAGTGACAAAAAGCAATAGATTTAGATAATTTTCCTCCAGATGTCGTTCCCATTCCCCCACTCGTGATAAAAATGATACATGCAGGAGGCTGGAACTCAGAGGCATGGTTAAAATCTGTTAAAATGCTTATTTGTAGGTGTAATTCTGTGTCAACACTGGGAAACGAGTGAATCTGAATACTAAATGTCCTGTCTGGTAGGATGAGGGTGAAAGGGAAGAATTTATTGATCACTATCCAAGAAGGGAACTTATTGGCTGGTAATTGTATTACTACTGACCATTCCCAACAAGACGTTATTTATTCCTTACGAAAATAAGGAATTCAGTAAAAGTGTTGTCTAAATATGCTATGCATATTTATTTGCTTACATTGTTAATACATGTATTAAGTATTTGGCCTGTCTATCCCTTTTTGTTTCAACACACTACTTGCTAGCATGGATGTACATGGTAGTCAATAAAATCTTGCTCTCTGGATTTCTCTAATCCAGATTATGTTTAGGACTTTTATCTTCCTTGCCATGGTAAACAGTGTAATGCATTCCCCCCCCCCCCAAGTTTGAAACAACTTTAAACATCTATAAACAACTTTAACATGCCATGAACTCACAAAAACTGGAAGATGGTTACTATTTGTCCTTTTGTTTGAGAGCTATGGGTGATACTAAATTTGGTATATATAAAGTAAGCAATGTTTGTGCGGAGGCTGTGATTTCTTTTTCTTTTCTTTTTTAAGAAGATTTATAGCAGTTAATACAGTCCATCCTAAGAATTTACAGCTAAATAATTCCTAGGATTAGATGCTTAGACATGTAATTTTTGCAAGACTTATCAAGTCTCCCATCTCTAGTAAAAACAGAATCTTGTGGCATCTGAAATATTTATTGTGGCATAAGCTTTTTTGGGCTAGAGCCCCTCTCCCCCTCTATTTAGGTCTGGTCTATAACAGCTAATGCATCAATAAATGTGTTAGTCTGTAAGGTACTGTACGATAGGATTTTTCACTGCTTGTACTAAAGCAGATTAATGCACCTACTCATCTGGAATTTATTTCCAGTAACACTGTTTTTGATGTAAATATCCATTTAAATGATATATTTGTCTTCTTTTGTAGTGGTCTAGGGATTTTGTGAAATTGTTTTGATCAGTTTAGAAGCAGCGTTAATGTTTATTGTCCAATGCTTCACTGCCAATTTCTGATTAATCTCTAGGCTGTGTAATGCCTGTTTTTACCTTGACTGTACAAAATCAATTAGTACCAGTCTATTAATTCTCTTGCCATTTATATCTTTAAGGTTTGTGCCATCTGATGAGAAGAAAAAGCAGGGCTGTCAGCGAGAAAATGAGACCTTAATACAAAGAAGGAAAGACCAAATACAGCCTGGTGGAACTACAGTCAGTGTTACAGTACCCTATCGTGTGGTTGATCAGCCTCTAAAACTTATGCCGCAAGATTGGTAAGAGAGGGGCTTTGTTGCTTTTAATCAAAGTGTGAAATCAATATAGCTGCATAATATATGTTGCTGTGTTGTTGTTGTTTGTTATGTGCTTTCAGGTCATTTCCAATTTATGGGGACCATAAGACAAACCTATCTTGGGGTTTTCTTGCCAAGTTTCTTCAGATGAGGTTTGCCATTGCTATTCTCTGAGGCTGAGAGAGTATGACTTGACTAGGGTCACCCGGTGGGTTTACATAACCATGCTGGGATTCAAACCCCGATTGCCAGAGTCTTAGTCCAATGCTCAAACCACTACACCATGATATTCAGAATTCTCAATTTCTTGTTACATGAATACAACAAATACAATTCAGATGGATCTCTCAGTGACATAAACATAAAATAGTATAAACAAACAAACGAACATGCATTAGTTTTGTGGCAATCATGTGATTTATGCATAAAAATATTGACATTCACTATCAAGTCTAGAGGTAGCAGCCATCAGTCCTAATAGTCCCACTGCTAACAAGGCTAGAATGGATCCAACTGTTATTTCATTAAATTCATAATTAGAACCCTCAATTTGGCATTATACCCTTTCTTTGAGCATTTCATTAACTTTACCATGCTTGTGTCAGATGTGTTCTGAAATTAATGTTATTTAAGAGAGACTCCTTTATTATATATGGCAGTCCTCATGGACAGTCCTGGATTTTGTATACTTTAGTCCAGGGGTAGGCAACCTTTCCCCTTTAAGGGCCGAGGGACTTCAGCTCCCAGAATCCCAGGAGCTATTGGCCATCATGGGACTATTGGCCAACATGGCTCAGGCTTCTGGGAGCTGAAGTCCCTCGGCCTTTAAAGGGAAAGGCCTACCCCTGCTTTAGTCTGTGTAGCCTTCTGGGAATACTCAAAGGGGCAATGAACATATGATAATGGCTCAGTTCTAATCTGATTATCAGGAAAGACATTGTTTTCCTTTTTCCATATTATGAAATAAATTTGGAAATATGCATGAGGAGAGCACAAAAGGTAGAGAAATTTTTCCACTTTCAAATTATTTTTTCACTTACATTGTACGTGCACGCTTGTTTTTTTATATACTATTTTATGTTTATGCCACAAACATTATGCATGAGGTAAATGAAAAAAGTAAAAAGTGTAATAAACTAATAGTCATGCATATTTGTTTGTTTTCATTACACTAGTTTATGTTTATGCCAGAGCAAGTGTGGTGTAGTACAGTGTTGGACTAGGATGCTAGGAGACCCAGGTTCTAATCCCTGCTTGACCATGGAAACCCACTAGGCAAATCACACTCTCTTAGCCTCAGAGCAAGCAATAGGAAACCACCTCTGAACAAATCTTGCCATTAAAAAACTGATAGTGGAACAGACATGGTTCCTGAAGGATCAAGGTCCCTTGCCATTTGTCAGCTAATCTGTATCTGTCTGGAGTTCCTTTTATCATTTTCTGGTCTCCCAGGTGTCCAAGTTGTGACCAGTAGTAAAATCCAGACACACAGAGTTAACATCAACACTCTATTTAACCATTCTTAGGTAATGAAATCTTGGAATATTTATACTGGAGAATGAATAGGCTCTCTTCCTTCCAGGCTATTTATTGTAGAGAATCATATAGATATATAAACATCTTAGGGTACAGTTGTCTGCTAGCAGATTACATCAGTCATCTGATTGAATCAGTCATTTCCAGCATCTTTGTAGGATTCATTATCAGTCAATTCACTGTTTATATTATTTTTTAATTTTATTTTATTCAACCGTCATACAAACATACAACATACATACATACACACTTTCACAACTTTGCATTCCCCTCTTCCTAACCTTCTTCTCTTCTCTGTTCTTCTTTCTTCTTCCTCTTAATCCCTCCTCCTCTTGTCCTCACAATTCACTGTTTATATTATCATGTTTATAGTTGTGTTTATGTTATGCCTGAAATGAAGCTCTCAGTGACTCGCACAGTCTCCTCTAATACAAAGAGCCTTCTGCTTTATATTTTATGCTTTTTAAACACACTATTCCAGGTCTCAAAGTTTGCATCCTAAAACCAGATCAGCCTGTATCAACTGGTTCGCATTGATGTCACCATAAGTTGTAAATGACTTGAAGGATCACAATAACAATAACCACATTTTAAACCTTTCAAAGCAAGGATGAAATCTAACAGAATATACTTCCTTTTCCTTCTTTCTGTAGCTCTCTGCATCACTCAAGAAACAGGTTCTGAAGGGATTCTCAGTTTCCTAGAGCTGATTTTTTAAGGCATGCAGGAGGCTGTAATGTGGAGGGGGATGCTTACTCCCATTTCCTTTAGATTCCTGTTTTCTATCCATGGATGGAAGTCCAGCATTATGGCAGTCCCAGATTCTTCATTATTTATTTGTTTATTTTATTAGATTTCTAGTCAGTAACCAAATAGCTACAAATGTTAAATTATTATTCAAAACTGGGGTACACATGACTATCTTCAAGGAGATAACTATCCCTGTATTATGAAGTGTTGTGTTTAAACTATTGCAAAAGGTAAGGGAAAAATGTTTTTCAGGAAGATAATGTGTATGTACTTACCCTCATTACACTGTGAATGACATGTGAGGGGTTCAGTCCTTCTCTCCCTTTTTGTCTTTTAGGGATCGTGTTGTAGCTGTGTTTGTGCAGGGTCCTGCTTGGCAGTTCAAAGGCTGGCCGTGGTTGCTTCCTGATGGTTCACCTGTTGATATTTTTGCAAAAAGTGAGCTTTTTATGTTGAGACAATTCTTTGCCTTGTGTTTAAATATACATTCTTTGTATCAGTGATGCCCAAAGCGGGCAGTACTGTCCCTCTGGGAGCAATGGAAAGATCCAGGGGATGGTGAAGGAGAGGGGGGTGGCAGGGGGACCTTTAGTCAAAGTATTGACATACAAAAAAGACAAGGGGACCCAGCTGCCTTTAGAAGGTGTGGGTGAGAATACGTGGTGGCATGGGAGAAGCAATGACAAAAAGGAGCATTTACATATGAGACACTGCTTAAGCTTTGTGAACTTTGCTGTTACTTGGCTGGAGGGTTGGAGCTGTGCTGATGGTCCTGCTATTTTTTGTTGAACAGGCAGAGAGAAGAGGTAGCAGAAGAAACAGTGTTTGTGTGTGTCTTCTCAGTTGCTGCTCACAAAATGAGGGTGCAAAAGAAGCAGTGATAAAGCAGCCAGTTGAGCAGGAGCTGAGAAGCCTCTTGCTCATGCCAGCCTTTGCCTTCTGTTACCCTGGAAGTGGCAGCTTTTGCTGTAAGGCCAGTGTGGATGACAGAGGGGAGCAGGCCTGGGCCACTGCTGGTGCTGTATTTGCACATGAGAGCCTGAGGTGAGGAAGGAGGTTGTGGTGACCTGGGCACAGCTGAGGAAGATGCCACTGGATAGCTGGCTGCTGCACCAGTAGTAGACCTAATAATAGACATAGGGCCTTTGCAGACTGCCAGAAATAGTGCAAAATGAGTCCACTTTAAGGGTTAGGGTTAGTGCTAGGGAATCACAGGAATTGTTTTTTTTTCCCCCTGAGACATTGAGCCTTCTCTGTCAGAGAGCTCTGGTGCCACAATAAAATACAGTTCCCATGATTCCCAACCCCAACCCTTAAAGTGGACTCAATTTGCACTATTTCTGGCAGTCTGCAAAGGCCCATAGAGAAAAGGGAGCAGTAGCCTGGCAAAATTTGGGGACCACTGATCTATATAGTATTGTGATGATGAACCATCTGAAACTAAGGATGGTTGGTCATAGCATGAAATGTTCTGGTGCTCAAAAAAACAAAGAGTTTATAATCCAACTTCTGTGAGGAAATGTTGTATTGTCAATTTTGTTTGGATTGAAACCCCAAACAAAATCAAGCTGAGCACTAGTGAGAGGACCAACATATAAAGAACCTAGAAGACAGGGAACCCAGAGGCTGGGACAGAAGGAAGGTTAGAGAACGGAAAATATGTGGTCCTTCATAAGTTGTTGAACTGCAGTGCTATTTAGCCAACCACATCTGGAGACAAACACATAGGTAGTGGACTAAGAAAAAAGAAAACATAGGAAGCTCTTAAGGAAGAGAACAGGAAATGGTACCAAGAAGTAGCTTTAGTGAGTTGTTATATTTATACCCATATTTTGAGTCAAGATTATGGCATGGCATGGCATGGCATGGCATGGCATGGCATGGCAAGAGAAACTTTATAGCATTAAAAGTCAGCAGGATCATTGGCTGTGGAAATGAGGGAGTGAGGATTTTGAAGGATGAATTTATGTATGCATACACAGCTTGTGCATATTGTTGTTTGCTTAAGCCAGGAGTTGTGGCTTAGCACAAAGCCTCTGTCATAGCTGTTCAGCTGATCCATTTCAGTATCGCTAGTGGATAAAAATGTATTTCTAGTTCACTGTCATTTGTGATGCCCAAATGGACTAGTGAAATGGAAATAATGTGTATGCTAGTGGTGAGGCTCAGGGAAGGACATACCGTATTTTTCGGCATATAAGACGCATTTTTTCTTCCCCA
>CM034706.1:149918094-149935217 GCA_020142125.1 Phrynosoma platyrhinos
CTTAATTTCAACCCAGATTTTATGATAATTGTTTTTATATAAATTTGAATTTTTTGCTGTAAGCTGAATCCCCAAATATTTAATCTTGTTTTCTGATCTATAACCTGATATGTGTGTAATTCTATTTACTTCATTTTCAGGGGTATTTATTAGAAGCATAACAGTTTTACATCTGTTCATCTGATATCCAGAAATGTTGCCATACTGTTTAAGAGTGGTGATTAGAGATTCTATACATTCTTTTGTATTAGATAACGTTAAAACTACGTCATCTGCATAAGCTCTTAGCTTATATTTTTGTTTCCGAATTTCAACCCCCTTAATTGATTCGTCATTTCTAATTTGAATAAGTAAAATTCCTAATGTAAGAATGAATAATAATAATTAGTTTTGTGTTTCTCTCATGCTGGATTTTTAACAGCCTGCTAAATTTGTCCTTGGATTTTTGTTTGTTTAACTTATAAGCCACTTTTACAGCCAACTGCTAACTTTGGCTGAAGAGTACTAATAGATTTTAAATAAATATCCCATTTCAAGCAGACTTTCATTCATGTTAATCTGCCCTCTTGAGTTTGACTTAGTTTCTTTTTTCAAACTGTCACTCACTCTGAAAGTTAAATAGTTAAAAAATCTTTGATTAATTGTCAGTTAATTGACAAGTTAAGGTTTTCTTTTGTGGGAAGGTTTAATTAATATATCACTGTTTGTTAAAAAGAAAAGGAAATATTTTGAGTAAACAATATCTGGGTTGGAAATATAATGAAACAAGATGTTGAGCTGCCTTGGGTCCCATATATGGAGAAAAGCAGGATGCAATAATGTGTTTGTGTCTTGCTTTCAGTACTTTATTTAGTTTTGCTATCCATCACTTTTCCTCATATGAAGGCATACGCCTGAATTAGCAGTTTGCCACGCAAAGGTACAATGATGTATTTTCTTTTTCCTTTATATTGCAGGTACATGGTAAAGCACAAATCACATTTGAGATTCTGAATTTTTGGCTGCCATTTGTTTTCTCAAACCTTCAACTGAGGACTTGAAAACTACTATGGTCTAGAAAGGAAGACTATGGTCACATGTGTCAGGAACATTATACAGATAAAGAAGGGAGTCATTGTTCAATCTTTTATAAGATGTTGTTGGATCACCATCTTGCAACAATAGACGGACAAGCAGTCATTACAAGCAAAAGATTTTGCTTAAAATTATTTTTTAATAACATAAGCCTTCTAGCCTGCAAATCAAATTGTATATTTTGATAGCAGCCATTTCTTCCCCATTTTGTTAAATTAGAAACATTTTTACAATAACATTTTTGTTCTTCAATAGAATATAGGTTGATTTTCATGGAAGGTTACGAATGTGTGTGTGTATGTATATATAGAGATAGATGTTCTATACCACTTTGCTTCTGAGCATAGTTCTTGGTTTTTTGCTTTATTGTTTCACTTGTGAAAAAAACACCTTTGTTTTGATGGTATTATCTTCTATACTAAAAAACTCTAGGAACTGAGCAAAGTGAAGACTACTTTAGATAATTGTCAACCTGTATATGTACTGTATATTCTTTCAGTCTTTTGGAAAGAGATGGGGGGGGGAATCCAAAATTGCTTCTTTCTTATGATAATAGTTTACCAAAACTGTTAAAAGAGTTATTATGAATATATCTGAACTATAACATG
Source organism: Phrynosoma platyrhinos (assembly GCA_020142125.1). Lineage (NCBI taxonomy): Eukaryota > Metazoa > Chordata > Lepidosauria > Squamata > Phrynosomatidae > Phrynosoma > Phrynosoma platyrhinos. Next base: position 149,919,777 of record CM034706.1, read on the forward strand.
CTCCATGCAAATGGTTTAATTTAAAATTGGGTGTGCATATGGCCCCATACACAAGAATATCATCTGGGTTTTTAAAATCAGAACTGACAAAAAACAATCATAGAATCAATTCTTCTAGTCCCAATAGATGTTGTTCATATTTTTTATTTTATGATTGTGTTCTTATATTACCTTAGCAGTAAGGGAAGAGAGGAGCAATTTCTCTCACAACCCCCATGCTAGTGAGCATTAGTCCAGATTTCTGAATTTAATCCTAGTGGAGAGAGGAGATGCAGTATAGGTTCTTTCTGTGCGTGCTACAGAAAGGACTGGTGTCCCATGCTGCCAAGGTAACATATGAACTCTGTCTCAATTGTACTGGAAACTCAAACTCACTTGAATCCCAGTTATGACTGGTTAGATCTGTTTTTCATCATTCCCATGGGATAGAAACATTTTGGCACCAAAGAACATATTTACTTGAAAGGGAATGAGCATAAGAGAGGCAAGAAAATGCTGGTGTTTCTGTGAGTTTGTATTTTTATACTTTTGCAGTTAAATGCTGCATACCATTGGGTAAACAGAATGTTCCTAAATGTTCACTTTAATATGGATGTTTTTTTAGATGATGAAACTACTTATTTCTATTTCAAATCCAGAACCATGTTTTTATGATGAGCATCTGAGATCTTACAGAAGTAAAATATTCTGCATTGTTTTTCTTAGTTTTGCTTTTATTCATTATCTACAAGATGATTTGTGTAACATTTGCAAAAAAAATATATGAAGAGTTTTCTTACTCTTTCCCACTTAGGATGCTATTGAGGTTTAAATAATTTTCAGGATACTTCAGATTCTTTTCATATTCATTTCTAATATATGGAGACTGTGATTTCTATTTTGTTGTAGCTAGAGCAAGAATCAATTTTCAGCCTTTCAGTGCTTTTTTTTTAAGTGATGTTAAAAATTCACAATGGTAGTATTTTTTGAAAGAATATCACAATAGACTTAGATAGATGATCTAAATCAGGAATGGAATGTGTTTTTAAAATAAAAGGGGTTTCAGATATCTCTCTTAACACTGTCTGTGTTCCAGCACTTTTATTTAGCACTGTGAAGAACCAGAGCTGCTTTTATTCTTAAATGATGGAGTACAATTAAAACATTTCCTTGTACACAGTTTATTTTCTATAAATGGGAACGGTTTAAAATGTTCAGAACTGCACTTGCTAACACTGCCATGTTTGTGTAACATAATGCACATGGAACGGTGGAACGGGGCCGCGGCAACCACATGCTGCATCCCCGATCCTCCTTTTTGCCACCCCCAAAAGAGCAGGCAAACACCATTCCTTTGGGGGCAGCAAAAAGCTGCCCTTTGAGCCACCGCTGTGGCTCTTTTGCGCCCTTTTGGTGCACCATGTTTGCACGCTGTGCCAAGAGGACGCTCTAACGCCACACATTGTGCGGACAGGCACATGGTGTCAGGGTGGAGTCGGGGCGGCCAGCGTGTGGTTGCTCCCCAGGCCAACCCTTTAGGCCGATCTGCATCAGCCCTATGATTACTCTAAATAGAAATGCAAAAACCCCTTGCTTTTTTCAGAACTCTTGGGGAATGCCAGCACATTTACTAATTTTGCATGAATGGGCTTTTCAGTGAAAAACACTGGAAATACAATTACGTATAAGACATGGTCTGAAAAACTTTACCCCCTGTTGAAATGAACGAGGAAGGTCTTGTACACCTGGCTCCCTTAGAGGAAGAAGCTGATGGTTAGATATGTAAGGCTATTTTCCAAACTTAACATGTGCAAAGAAACTAACACACATAATACCCAATCACTACTTCAAGGTGTTAATGACAGCTTGTAGTTCAGATGTCTTTTTTTAAAATAATAAGAACAGATAAATTTATTGGAAGTCAGGTATATCAGTGTCTTCTTACAGTCAAAATGGAACCAGCATGTGTCAAGCTTTCTTTAGGTTCACCACTGTTGGAAGCAGAATACTAAAACAAAAGACTCCTTTGTGTGTTCAAGCAAAACTTCTATAGAAAGCTGGGTTAATGTGCCACTTTCCATTGACCTGCCCTACTGTGGTAGGAGTTTGTTAAGGGTATCTCAGGAGTTGCAAGGATTTTTTTTTTCAGTAGGTGACAGAAAGATCATTCCCATTGCAATAATCTTATTAGTCTAAATGTCTGCAGATTATAGTGCTGTTACTGTTTTTGTCTGCCTTCAAGTCATTTCCAAGTTAAAGCAACCCTAAATGAACCTGTCCTGGGGTTTTCATGGCAAGATTTGTTCAGAGAGGATTTGCCGTTGTCTTCCTCTGAAGCTCAGGGAGTGTGACTTGCCCAAGGTCATCCAGTGGGGTTCCCTGGCTGAGCAAAGATTCAAACCCTAATCTCCCAGTTTTTAGTCTAACACTTAAATCACTACTACACTATGTTGGCTCTCATTAGAGGGATGCAGAATAATAATACAGAATCTGTATTCAGTTGTGTCCCTTGAAAACTAAGTGGTGCATTACTGGCCTCCTTTTCTTTGTTCACTTGCTGTTCCTCCTCTTTTTTTTGGAGGAGGAGGAGGAGGAGGAGGAATATGCAGGTATTTTCAGTGCCTCCAGGAACATGTTTGCAGCCCTCCTCTCCACACGTGGCTGACTGTTTGTAGTACTGTATATCTAAACCAGGGGTCGGCAAGGTTTACGTACCTGGGGCCAGTCGCTGGTCCCCAGGTCTTCCGCCGGGCTGGGTGGGGGGGAATGGCAGCATGCGCGCAGCTCGCCGCTGCCGCCACCCCACTGCTGCTGTGCGCCCTACCATGCCACCGCCGCGCGCGTCGCGGCTGCCATTTTGTTTGCCAAAATGGCGCCCGTGACTCATTTGCACATGCACGGTACTCCTGCACATGTGCAAACGAGTTGCAGTCGCCATTTTGGCAAACAAATGGCCGTGACACGCAGGTCGGCGGGGGTCAGCAGCGGGGACCGGTCGGCGGGGGCCGGTCAGCGGACCGGGTGCAACCCACGGGCCGTAGGTTGCCGATCCCTGATCTAAACAGTTGGAGCCAAAGCTTGGTAAAGCTGTCTTTTGAACTACAGCTCCCAGAAATCCCCAGATAGCATGGGCAATTTTTATAGTCCAGAATAGTAATTCTTTCAGTTTCTTGTTATAGCTGTTACCACTTTTTGTGGCTACCGGCTACCACAAATTGATGCCACACTGGAACATATATTAACTGTGTTAGTGCAATATCACACTTCCTTGGAATTTTACCTACATCACCAATTTTACAATTTTACATATATTATTGAATTCCATCCAGATTATTTGTGTATGATTTTCCCCACAAAAGCTTACAAGGATTGGTCAGACACATCATATTTGGAGTGGCGTACAGGGTTTTTTGTTGTTGTTGTTGTTGTTTTTGTTATGTGTCCTCCGGTTGACTCCAACCACTGATCACCCTAACAAAGAGTTCTCTTTGCAAGATTATTCCAAGGAGGATTCCTAATGCCTGTCTCCAAAGCTGAGGAAATGTGACTTGCCTCCAAAGCTGAGGGAGTATGTTACCCAGTGGGTTTCCATGGCTAAGCAGAGTCCTATCCAATACTCAAATACACAGATCTGGTTAATGGAAGATGGCAAAACTTTTTTTATTCCTGCTATGAATGTAGAAATATATATGAAGAGTAGTAAGTCCATAAGGAGCACTGACGTGTTCAGGGATGATTCAGCTGACACCAGATAGATGGTTTCTGTGAATGTCAGCTTTGTTTTTGACATTTGTTTTCAGTTCAATTGATGCATAAAACATGCTGCTTGTTCTCTGTGGAGGCTGTGAAACCATTTTATCGGTACAGCTTATCAATGTCCTGCCCAATGAAATATGCCTTTACTAGTTTGGGATTGCTAACATGCTATACAAAAAAGCTGGCCAAAATTAATGGCTTAGATGGTAATTTTAAATGTTAATGTTGCAGGGCTGTGCTCATTTTTATTCAGGAGCCATAACTAATGCCAAGCACTTTATTAAAGCAATGTGCTCATGAAAAATTTAACACTCCCGCCTGGAGAAACTGTTGGCCTAGCAGGTTAAAGTTCGCCTAGCATGCTGGCAGCAATTGTCAGTGGTGCAATATACCATGTAAATCAGATTCTGTGGATGTCAAAACTCTGGCTGTTCAAATCTCCTTCTAATGAACGCTGCAAGCTCCATTAAAGAATGCAGGCATCCTCAAGGAGCAGGATTTTGCCTTGGCCATTTAACTGGGCTGTAACTCTTTCTTGCCAAAGGGGCCTTGTCTACATTTGCTATCACACAGAGAATGGAGATAGATCTTGAAATCACCAACATGGTCCAGGTAATTTCCCAGGCATCTGGGTAGTGTAACCTTCACATGTAGTTTGTGCCTCTATGTGATGATAAAAATAAACTGAGGAAATGGGATGGGCTTAGTAGAATGCAAACCCATGCTGGTAAGAACCAACTGTTGGCAGGTAGCCAGTTCAGTGTTCACTTGGATACATCCTTCATGACATAAAAGCTATTACAATAATTTTTACAAAGGAGCAGAAGAGCCCAAATAATCCTAATTGGATGATTTTTAAAAAAAATCATGAATGAATAATACAGTAATAAACTTCTAAGGTTCGACTTTCATCTCTTAATTTCGTCTTTCAGAGGCCAAGAATTGGATGAAAATTTGAAGCCACCTTGTACAGGGTCAGACACTAGTCCATTTGGAAAGTGTCAACTACTTTGATAGATAGCAGCTATCCAAAATATTATTTTAACTGCAGGGGTTTTTTGAGTGGAGGAACATTCATTCTTCATGTTCTCTGTGCCTTACACATGGGATGTAATGTGCCTGTGCAATACTGATTCAGAACTTTCAAAGTTGTTAGCTGGTCTTTTGGGTGGTAGCCCCCCCCCCCCATATAAGCCCCCTGCAGGGTCCTCACCCCAGTTCTTTTACATCCTCCACAGCAGTAGCATCAAGACCTTTCAGAGCATGTTCTACTTTCACTTTTGGTTTTCTTGACTCAGTCAATGACTATCCTTTGGATTCTCCTCGGACAATGTTTCTGGCAAATCCTCGGATATCGTCAGATGGCATCTACCTCCTTCAAGCGATGCATTGAGTGCAGGGGTAAGATCCCTGACAAAGACGGCCATTCCAAGTGCCTCTTTTGCCTTGAAAATCCCATAACATGGCCTTGTGCCACTATTGCCAGGCCTTCACGCCTCAGTTGCACTGCAACCATGCCGCCACGCTTAAGGCGCTTCTTTGGGAACATGCCCCAACTCCATTGGCTGAGCACACGGCTTTGGCATCTGCTCTGCCCAAACTTTTATACATGTGCACATGTGTGTGTTTATATTCTTCCTTTTGTCATGGAATCCTATTTTTCTACTGTTCTTTATTGTTGTCTCTGTGCCTCACATGTATTGGTTTAGTACCTTTGCAGAGCATCTCTTTGGAATCTTCTAAAGCCAGAGTGTTCATGTTCTGGGGATTCAGGGATCATGGTGTAGGTTATACTAGCCCCAAAGGAGGGGGCCCCCAGAAATGATTAGCAGTTGCTTGTGGTGTTGCAGGCAAAATAAGGTTCATTTTAAGAACAGTGCACTGGGTTTGTGAGCAAAAAGCTCTTCTAGGCACTAGCTCTCTGCAGGACATTGCAAGCTAGATTTTAAAACCAGACAATTAATCTAGATAACCTACATGACGTAAAAATAAGGTAGAAGGACAAGCTGATTTTGCAGCAAAAATAATTATTTCTTAAAAGATGGAAAAGCATAGCAGCAGGAACCAACAGAACAGTTTATACTGTTTATGTAAGCTATTTCTCAAGGTAAAGGGGGGGGGGGCAGCCTGGAAGCTAAAAACCCTTCTAACCAATCTAAGGGAGCTAACAGCCTGAGCAACTACAGACTAAAACACACACGGACCTTCTGACGTGAAGAAGATGGCAGTTGAAGTCAGGGAGACAGGTCTAAGAAAAGGGAAGGTCAGAGAGAGGTCCAAGAGAGATGCAGATCAAAAAGAGATTCTCTGCATGTGTCTGTATTTTAAAGGTCTTTCCCATTTGAGGGGCAGTCTTCTAAGAATGAAGGGAACACATCTGGGTGGGGCAAAACATGACCTCATGCAAGATTAAAAAAACAAAAGTGTACTTGCAAAAGGACAGAGGTGAAGTGCACTTCTGGATTTGATGATGGTTCTTAAGTGGTCTTAGCAAAACCATACAATGTGTACAAGGGACAAAAATCCAATTAGTATAGCTATTAACATTCTTTTAAAGCTAGACGTGTTTGTCAGTCTCTCTGAAGGCAACACAATATCTCACAAGAGGGACTCATATGGCATCCCAGTCAGCCAATTTGACAGCAGTTCACAAGGCAGTTAAGCTCTAAATCAGGGGTAGGCAACCTTTTTGAGACGGGGGCCGGGTTGATGTCCCTCAGACAATTGGGGGGCTGAAGCAAAATAAATAAATAAGTAAAATTAAAAAATTAAAAAACATAATTAAAAAATATGCATGCACAATGGCTTAGCACCAGAAAAGCCATGATGGCAAAACCCCTGTGGAGACTTTGCTAAGAAAACCTCAAGAACAAGTAATAACAACAATAATCAGTATCATCATGGCAGGTGGCGGCGGTGGCAGGACTGGCCTGGGGCCGGCCCAAAGGCCTTGGGCCGCATCCGGCTCCCGGGCCGTAGGTTGCCTACCCCTGCTCTAAATGAATGCAACAATTTCCTTGTTAGGAGGAGGGGGGTTGAGGGAATTTCCAGTCTTGCCATTTAAAATGAGATTTCACTTTTTCAAGATGGACAAATAGTCCAGACCACAGCCCTATCTTGCCCAGTATGAATTCTTCTGACTGACAAAAAAACAGCTTTCCGGTCTTATGCATCAAGGTCTAATATTCGTATTAAGCATAACTGGTAACAGGCTGCACCATATTTCAAAGGAAGCTTTCAGAAGATACAATCTCCATCCTATTTTTTTTCCCCAGGGAGATTGGGGGGCCACAAAAAGGTGGGAAGAACATGCATCCCACACACCATGGGATTTCCACCCCTTCTGTAGACGTTACAGTTTTGATGGGAGCTATTCCTTGTGTGGTCTCAGCCAGGCACTGACCAGAGCAAAACTTTATTCTCTTCAAGCATTTGATTGAATTGTGTGCCTTCATGCTGTGATTACAGTTCAATATTGCCAGTGTTGTTCACTTCTCAGTCATGATCAGTGAGTTTCATTGGTCCTGAATGGAACTTACTAATAACTAAGACCATTGCAGCTATCATTATTTATCTTTTTCAAGGTTTTTTTTATCCCACCCTTCTCCCACAATGGGATTCAAGGTGGGTTACAATAATTTAAAAAGATAAAAGTAAAAACTGACTATAAAAGTCAAAAAATAATTGAACATTATTAATATTGAAACAAAAGTTAAAAACACATAGTTAAAGTTACTGTCCAAGACATTTAGAGGGAGCTGGGTTGGAAAAAACATTTTTAAGACAATGTTTCCCAAACTGGTCCTCCTGCTGCCCTGGACCTCAACTCTAGCCAGTTCGCTAGATAATAGACCAGGGGTAGGCAACCTTTCCCCTTTAAGGGCCAAGGGACTTCAGCTCCCAGAATCCCAGGAGCTATTGGCCAACATGGGACTATTGGCCAACATGGCTGAGGCTTCTGGGAGCTGAAGCCCCTCGGCCCTTAAAGGGGAAAGGTTGCCTACCCCTGAAATAGACAGTTGGCATTAATAGACAGGTAATTTTCCAACAGTGAAGGTTGCTTAAGAAAACCTCCTTTGAGTTAGCCTTAACTGGCATATTAATTTCATGACAATGACAATAATCAAATTGTACTTCTCCCCAATTTAAGTACATACATGCATGTGCATTGGGTATCACATATACACATATAAGGCCATTTGCTTCAAAAGAACTGGCCTTTCATTTAAATTTCTGTGGTTCATACCTTTTATAGTTATACTTTGATTCTGAACTCTAACTATAGATTGGGAATAAAGGGAGAGTCATTGTGACCTGAAGTGAAGGAATAACAGGGTAATGTGGTAATAATAGAGTAATACGCAAGTGGATTGGACAAGCAGTTGAATCATCTTTCAACATTGGTGATAGGACAACATCCTCCACAGTACCTGAGGTTAGCAGACTAGCTTAGGGGGGCACTGGCTACATGCCACAAGACATAGGGTATATGCCATGCCACTGATTTTCCTTATTTCCCAAAACCTGTTTCCTGAGGTGGCTGCTACCCCCACTCAGGCTGTCTTTCCTTGTGAAACTGGTCATATATTGTGAGTACAAAATAAAGTAAAATGTAGTTTTTTGTGGGTTTTTTGGACTGTAAAATGTATTGTTTGTTACCACTGTATCTTGAAACTTGTGCAATCAAATGACTTCCTCGATTCTGTTGAAAGCAATAAATCACATTATGATTTCAGAGGTTTGAGGTCAGTTCATATTAACTGTGGCATTATAATAATAAAGGTTTGGCCTGAGACACCTTTTACATTCCTCAGTGAGTGAAACTGGATTTAATTTAATTTAATTCTTTGTTTCTCCAAGAATAAAGACACACACAGAGCATCCAAAAACATCACTTACCATATGCCATCAGAATTAAATTTGTGTGCGTTTACTCAGGAAAGGACGGTACCTCGGTCAAAGACGTTACCAAACCAAAGTAGGAAATGGATTTATAAAAAGTGGGTGGCCTTCCTTCTTATCAAAATATCAGTTCTCATTAGTTCACAGAGTTATATTTTTACATTGGACCAACAGTCTTGTTGCCAATCTAAAAACTCTCAGGTTTGAACAGTAGAGGACATAGTAGCTACAAGCAGTATCAGCAAAGTACACACTAAGAACATAAAACTGGAAGAGGAGGCATAAAAAATGAGTGTAGAAGGAAATCAAAGACTGGAATAATGAGAAACCAAGAAGAAAAAGTATAAAAGGCACATTTAAGAGAGAGTTGTGGAAATGATATGCTCACATCTATTCATTTTTTCTATTTTTACTCTGTTATTCTGTTTGTGCATTTGTGTATAATAAACATGTAGAAAGTAACAAATGCTGTATGATTTTATATTGTGTACTGGAAGGCTGACCTTCCAATGTCTGCTTCCCAGGCAAAATAGTTATTTCTTTATTTCAATTTATATCTTGTCTCTGTCCCTGACACTCAAGGCTGTTAAAAATACAACAATATGGCAAATACATTTTAAAAATGTACCCAAAAGAGTAGATAAAATGACAAAGCATTACCAAATCAAAATGTAAGGCAGCAGATAATGAAAATATACACTTGTGCAGTTTTTGTGTTCATCTGAGGCATGAATATAACATCAGGTGTCCCAGTCTGGCCAAAGTTACCCTTTTCTTCCCCATCATGGTTGATTTCTTGCATGAATTTTCAGTGGGGCTTCATCTTTTTTTGGGGGGGGGGAGTGGAAGGAAAGAGGGTAGAAAAAAGTTGTCTAGCACGTTACTCCTTTGACAGTGCACTTTTTGCCCTTTCTCAGGAAAAGATTGACTGAAAAAATTAATAGAGCAATCCACGCAAAGCTGGGAACTTGAAGCCCTGCTGATTTCACAGGGAGAAAGTTGTGCTTCTGCTGACTGCTCCCATTGACATTAAAAAGTCTAATTTGGGCTGGTTTGTAGTTGACACGACTCCTGATTCCTCAATGGCCCTGTTCTTTAGTCTTTCCTTTGGTGCTTGGCTGCAATGCTGAGCACAATTAGCAACCCAGAGATTGGCTTAATCCCAAACCCTGAAGACTTCTTTAAAATTGGCAATAACAGAGAGCAGCAAGGACCTGAGATGCTGTTCCCGCTGAGCTGTCAAAAGGAAAAATGGAACAAAGGAATGTGGGCAACCTCAGCGAAGCCATGGATGCTCACAGTAGCTTGAGGCGATTGTGCTTTATTTTAGCATACTTTGTAGTGACTTCTACAGTGCTTTGGGATGTGAACGTTATGGAATCTGCAGGTGAGGTTTCCTATTATCTGAAATGTTAAGAGGGAATCTTATCAACCACAGAATTCCCTGCTCATATTGCATTCTCCTTGTGTTAATTGTCCGGATGTGGTGCACAGGCAATTAATGAAACACAGAGAAATTAAAGCAGTCTTCCCCTTTTTGGTACATTCCTAGCAATGCTAAATTTATGTCAGCTAATGTGTATTTCTAGGTGTGGCTTCACACAGTTGTTCTGAAGTGATCATGTGAAGCCACACCTAGAGACCTGCATACAGCCAGCAGAGAAGGCTTGTTATCATCCTCTTGAGACTGAAAAAGCATGACTTGGCTAAGGGTACTGAATTTTCCCCTCCCCCCCCAAAAAAAAATTATCAGGCAAGGAATCAAGACCCCCTTATAAATGATAAATCAAAAATTATACTAAATTATTAAACATGAAGAAATATGAAGACAGTGGAAGTAATAATATGGAAGGAATGAAGTATCTAGATTCATAAGGATTCAAAAAAATGCATATAAATTAATGTTTATGATATGAAAGCATGCGCCTAAGGCATGGAATAAGTTTAAGATACGTAAGCTCAAAGCTGCTTAGACAATTAGAAATGAGATATTCTTCCAACCGGCCTTTCTACTAAATGATGGTATAAAGGTCTAATATATTATCTAAGAAATGAGTTGACTTATAAAATTTTATGACACTTAAATTCTCTGGACTTATGTATGCTCTAATGAAATGTATGTATACTATATTATATATATATATAAAAAGAAATATGAAGACAGTGATTGTCACTGAACCCTCTCAAGAATAATGAAAGCTTTTTGCAATCTATTCTGTGCAGATTTACTTAGGAGCAATCTACATTGAACATGTGGAGGGAATTTGTAAGTACACATTGTTCATGCAGATATCTTCATATTTAAGGGTGATTCAGAGATAATGGATGGAAGAAGTAATTTGTTCTCTCTCTCTGAATTTGCCCTACACCTGATTCTCCACACTTCAAGTATAGTAAATATACTTTTTTTAAACTTTTGTTTTGAGAGAGCTAATGAGTATCCTACATTTCCCAACATACCTCACCCAGCTTTTGCTTTTAACAACAATGAAGCCAAGATACAGATGTGATAGGAAACCTTGTAGGCACTTATTAGCAGGCTGTTAATGTTTTTTTCTTTGCTTGATAAATCAATTGTGTGTGTTTTCAAAATTTGACCCATTTTGTAAATCATTTATTTCTCAATCGTTTTCATTGTAGCCAGAAAGTTTTTTGCCTCACTTGTGTGTGATCGTTTTTTTAATGGAAGGCATTTAGTGTTTTCATTTTTTTAAATGTACATACAAGTAGACAAAATTAGTAATATCCTGCCTGCTGATGTTGATTCCTCATACACACACACACCCCTTACAAACAATTTCATGGGTTCTGGACGTCACACAAAATAGAGTGTGGAGTCCTATTTTTCAGGATTCCAGCTAGTTCATTTCTTTCTCTCCTGGTTTTCTCTCCATTTCTTGGCAAGCCAAGATGATTGAAAATACACAGTCCTCATTGGCATGTTGGAAGAGATTTTCTTCCTCTTAATTTCCTCTCCCTGGATGCTGTTGTATTTTTGCAAACCTCAGAATTTCTCCAGTCCCACTGATACCTCCCTCTTGGGCTCGAGTGGTACCATTTTGGCTACATAAGCAATGGTGATCACAGCCAGAATGGTGGAAACAGAAGGAATAATTTTGCCAGCAGTGAAGACTGCTGCTTGCTAAGCAGACTTAATGTCCCCAGCAGTTTACTAACAGGGATGAGAGCATTGGCAGCCAAAATGTCAATAGGTTTTTAAAGACTTCATGTTGGGCTCAGTAGTTCCTTCAGAAATGAATATAGGTTTGATTTGTTTTCAGTGGAAACACAGAGTCACATGATTACATTGTTGTTCTCCCAGCTGCCAAACTTGGACAGACATAACCCAGCTCAGCTTGCCAATTTCTCAGTTCCTCAAAAAGTGGAATGAATGTTCTCAGCTGATGCTTCCAAGCCAAGGCTAAGAGTTGTCAGGTTTGGTGCAACCCTTTCCCTGTATGGGACAGTAGTGGTCAGTGGTTCCCATGTCAGAGGGGTAGTGAACCTGCTAATGATTTTAAACTGACTTTTAAGTAGCTATCCATGGTGCTGAAACTATTTTATAGGCAGGTTCCAGAAAATTGGATAGATCCTGACTAAAACCCAGAACAGATTCACCACTTCCACTGAAATGGAAGCCACTGGTTCCCACTGACCTATGGAAGACAGAACCAAACTAGGAACAGACTTCTCACTATCTTGATGTAAGAGGGGATCTTTTTCAAGGTAGTCCACAGGGGGTGGGGCTTAGAGTGGGAGGAGCCCACAGAGGATATAGGGCTTACAAAGCCTGGGTGAGAAAACCTCCATCAGATGGACTAGGCCTGTGTGAGAGAGGTTCCCTTCCCTTGCTATATGCTATATGAAAGTACTCCAGAAGCATTAACTGACTGAATGGTAACTAGCTGTGGTTATCACATGTGGGTTTTACTTTGAGCATGCCAATTGGGTTGTTAGGAATGTTTCACATGACTCACAAAACACAGAGATGACTAGTAAAGATGTGGACTATGTCTGGCCATGCACTATGACAAGTGAAGCAAAGGTGAGTTTCTGGTGCCAATGGCTTTATATGTTCAGTTGGTGAAGCTTTCTGGGATGGGCTGAATCTCTCTGGTGGAACAAACCTCTGCCCCTGGTCCTTACAAGCATCTAATAGCATTGATTTATCAGTATTCCCAGAAGAACTGGTGGCTTCCATGGCATGGAGATGGTGAATCTGAATCTGATCTGGATTTTAAGTGATCTATCAAAAGTGCTGTACCCAGTCCCCCAAATTTGTTTCAGCACCTTGGATATTTCCTTTAAAGTTTTGGACTAAACCCCAGATTGGATTCACCATAGGTAAAATTAACATTTAACTGTCGCATCATATCCCACACTTCCTCGCTATCTTCCTCTATCCTCTGTGGTGCAAGAGAAGTGTTAAACTGAGGTTCAGGCCTAACCAGGAGTTTGACTCTCGATCTTTCCATTCCAAATGTGCCTCTTCCTTTTATGGAAGCTTCAACCATCATGTTGTAATTTACATCCTGGGTTAGCTCACTGTGATAAAAGTTTATGATGAATCACTGATTTACACAATAAAATAAATGCAACCGTTTTCATGGAGCTATAGCAAAAGATGATCTGTATTCTCCTAGAAATCAGTTATGCTCATCGTGCAAGGCTTTATTGTGATTATATATGTTTTATTTCTTAGCTGTCTCATGAATCCTTGTGATTAACAAGCAGAGATTGGGATATTCTAAATAAATAAATTTCATTAAATCAATAATGCAACCAAAAGCTTAGTTTGCTTAGTTTAAAAAAACTTTAAAAACATCATAAACCACTGATGCCTGACATGATCTGTAATAATGAGATGCCCATTTATTCCCATAAAACATTGGCAAAAGGGATGGAGACCCTGTATCCTTCAAATGTTGGTGGGCATTGACTTCCATCATCCATCACTATTGGCCAGGCTAGCAAACACTATTGAGAACTGGAGTTCATCACATTCTGGAGTGCTACAGGCTCCCCAGTCTTGCGCTAGCATAGGTCTTTAATTTAACTTTAGTAAAAGTGGGGAAAGGTGAAGTCTTATATAAAAGACTATGAAATGATACAAGATTAGTTTACGTCAATCACATAGGACTTCAGTGAGGACAATTGCTCCCCCACCCCTTTGACTTCCATTATAGTCTAGAACAATAAGTGGTTTTTCAAGCAGATGATTAACCTAAATTACTTGAGCTCTGGGCTAAAATACAAATCCTGCTGTCACTCTGCATGACTGGTATATGTAAGCTGATGTGAATATAATGCTGATACAACTGGACTGGAGGCAGCAGGTGAACAATAGAGCAGCATCTAGCCCATGATACTTCTATCCAGTTTGCTTTTAGGTGAAAAATAATGACTGGCTCAAGGTTACCTGGTAAAGTATGTGTCCAAGCAGCTATCGGACTGTTGGTGTCCCTGTTCCAAGTCCAGCACTCCAAACATTACACTATGCTGGATTTCCTCAGATCAATGCTCACTATATAAATGGGACCAAGACAGAAAAAAAAAAGTGAGGGTGATGGGGAAATGCAGCAATTAATGTGCTACATTTGCACTATATGCACATTATAAATCTGCATAATGTGCAAATTAGATACCCTGATTTGAGAAAATAGAATCTGAGATCACTTTAAAATGATTAAGGGACAGCCTCGAAGGGAATCCCTACACATTTGGGCTTGTTTAGCTGTTGGAGGAGGCTGGGAAGGGTGAAGCGGCATGTTTGAGATTTGTAAAGTTCTGAACAGTGCAAAGAGCAAGAGAGAGATGGTTTCTTTCCTTTATAACTTGAATTCAAGCCCTTGCAATGAAACTAAATAGCAGTCGATTCAGGGCTGAGAATGACCTTTACCATTCAAGGCTTAAAAGCTGAATTTTAACAGGATAAAAGTGTCTTTGGCTGTTATTTACCACATGACATTTGTGTCCTTCCTGCAGTCAAACTGCATTCTGTTCATGAGTCCAGTGTACCTTTTCTGTGATGGGCAAAACTCATCAATGGGATCTTGATTGTGCTGTTATAGCACAGCTGCACAGGTGTGAAAACACACTTCAATTCCAGCATTACAACAGTCAGTGCCTTGAAGGGTCGGATACTCCTCCTTTCTACCACTTACTATTCTAAAGCAGACTAACTCTATGCTTGTGAGAGATTTTTTATCTCTGCTGTGTTTCTGTACTTACAACAAAATGTTAAAATAAAAATGACTATAACCAGGTTTTGTTGCAGTTACACAAGCACAGTAAAATTAAAAATAAATAAACTATAAGGCACTGAATCAACCTATTTTGGAATAATGAGGGGGAGAAGGAGGAAAGGAGGAGAATCAAGCCCCCTTATGGCATGGACTGCTGTAATACCAGAACTACAGTGAAGTGATTTATCACATTTGTGTGTGTGTGTGTGTGTGTGTGTGTGTGTGCACGCGCATGCGTACGCGCACATGCACATGTGTGTTTCAAAGCAGTGCAGTTGCACTAAAGAAGAAAGGTATGAGAGAAAACATTTTCAAAATGCTACCATATTTTCTGGCGTATAAGACAACTGGGCATATCAGACAATCCTTAACTTTTCCAATTAAAATATAGTTTGGGATATACTCACTGTATAAGACTACCCCTCTTCCAATGTACACCAAATAAAAATTTAAAAAACATCAAATTTGATTTCAATATTGTAATTTTAATTCAAATGCTTATGACATGCACGTACTTAGCAAGAAAACTGTCACTTATAAACACAACAAACTACAGCTC
>CM034706.1:149938504-149953286 GCA_020142125.1 Phrynosoma platyrhinos
AGAACACTTCTCTAAGCATTTGTAGGTCTCCCAGCATAATTCAATGGTCAAAGTCAGGCAAACATTGACCATAGTGTTGCACTGGAGGACGTAGAGATTCCTAGAGAAGTCTTCTCAGGTTTTAAAAAATAGTGTTTTTTTTTTTTTAAAATTGCAGTTCTTCCTCTTTCATGGGGGTCCTGTGCCCCTAACTTCAGCGAATGTGGAGGGCCCACTGTATTTATCTTCCAATTACCAATCACAAAAGCCCCCCATTAAATGCAAAACAAATGCTGTTGTATGCCTTCAAGTTTTTCTGACTTATGGTACCCTAAGGTGAACCTATCATGGGGTTTTCATGACAAGATTTGTTTAGAGGAGGTTTGCCTTTGCCTTCCATTGAGGAAGGGAGATTTGCCCAAGGGCACAAAGTAAATTTCCATAGCCAAGTGCAGATTTGAACCTTGATCTCTAAAGTCATAGTCGAACACTTAGACTACTACACCACACTGGCTCTTGCAAGATAAATAGGTGAGCAAAATTATGTGCTATGACTTATAGATTTTTTTTTTTTTTGCTAAGGGAGAGCCTCTGCGAAAACCATATTAAATGCATTGTCTCATTCTGTGAGGCCAAGGGAGATAAATTAAGACTTCTGTTTTTCTAATAGCAGCCCTCCCTGCCCACAACTGAATCTGTGCAACCTGTGAAACTTATTTTGAAACTCACGAGTTTGAAAAGAACTTTGTAACATGGCAATGGTCTGAGGGAGTGTGAAGGAACTCTACTTTTCAAAGAAAACAAATCACAAATTCCACTCTGCTAATGCAATCCCCTTGCACAAATCTCAACAAATTTTAAGTCTGTTGAAACTACTGACAGCTTTCCAAGAAAGAGAGTGCTTTTCATTTTCTTAGTCTGTCTTTGATGATTTGCTGGGGGCCATTCAGATGCTTTGTCTGAATTGCTATAATATTCATTTTATTTATGTGTTTGTTGTCCTCCTTCTGATATTTTTCAGCATTAGTCATTTGGCCATGAAAAGGATGGCTTGTTGGTAGCATTTCAAAAAAACTGAAATATGTGTTCCTCTCTAATGAGAACCAGAACTAAAATTGCTTTAAGGACTTTTAAAGGATGTGTCCTTATTGGATCATGGACAGCCACTCATACAGTGTGACTATGGTGTGCAACATTCGTCTTGAGGGCAAAGGTCTAATTCTGAAATGAAAAATTAGATATGATAACATCATATAATCACTATGGCTGCAGCAACATAGTCCTGTTATTGGGGAGGGTGCATAGCTGGCTGTTAGGGTGACTATGTGTTTTACTTGAAAGACAACTGTCCTCTGACAACTATTCAAATAGAAAGCTGTCTTCTATTTGAAGATATCCCATAGGTCAAGGGCTTTCCAGTTCTGATCTGGTTTAAAGATAAGGGACTACAAGGAGGCCTTAAAGTTACCCATCAATATACTAAATATTTAGTACCACTTGGACTACCAAATTGTCCAAGAAAGTATTAGGGCTGGTTCTACTGTTAGATCCAAATACTTAAATGGACAGAGGCAGCCATGTCAAGTGTCAGATGCTAAGATGTAAGTGGAGGGAGTTCTTTCCTGTGCAGGCTACCTTTGGGTCCTAAAATATCCAGTGTTGTGGAAGACGCTCTCCCATTACCAATATTACTTGAAGAAAGATTCAGCTGCTAGTCCAATGGTGGGAGATGGGATCATAAGTCAAGAAATCATTTTAATTACAGTCACTAGGGATTGAACCTGTGGCCTTGTCATGAGATCCTTCAATAGTAAGTAGGGTAGTGACACACATTTTCATTGTTGTCCAAGTCATTTTTGACTGATGAGAACCCTGAGGTGAACCTATCATAGGGTTTTCTTCACAGCACACTGTCAATAAAGAAAGAGTGCAACACAAAAAAGAGGACAAAGAGGACACAGATCAGGATAAAAATGCATATACTCACTTGTTGGTATAGATGCACACTATAATAATCATTTCTACAAATTAAATAGGAATGTGACACATCTCATCATAGCAGAGAGGCTTGTGAGAGGTGAGTTTTTCTGCCTGAGATAAAAAGCAAGAAGGCTACTTGAGGTACTAGAGACACCTTTTGTTTAGTGTACTGGGGTAGGCTCATATAGGGAGATACAGGGCTTTTGCAGACTGCCAGAAATAGTGCAAATTGAGTCCACTTTAACTGCCCTGACTCAATGCTAGGGAATCATGGGAACTGTAGTTTATTGTGGCACCAGAGCTCTCTGACAGAGAAGGCTCAATGTCCCAGAAAAAAAAATACAATTCCCATGATTCCCTAGCACTGAGCCAGGGCAGTTAAAGTGGACTCAATTTGCACTATTTATGGCAGTCTGCAAAGGCCCACAGTCTTTCAGATAGTCTGTCCCTCAGATGAGTAAGAGAAGATAGCTAGTGAAGTGTTTGCAACATGGGAATTTATATTCCCTGTAACCAGCCCTGCTCAGCAGTTCTGGCCATGGAATTTTGAATTGTCAGCTTCCAAACAATTTCCAAAGGCAGCCCCATATCCAGTGTGTTACAGTAATCCAAATGGGATGTAATCAAGGCATATTATCACTGTGTCCAGATCAGATATCTGCAGGAATGGATGCAGCAGACATTCTAGCTTAATTTTCAAGCACAAGCCTGAACTTAATCCCCCCTCAATTTCCCTTTTTCTTGTGTGTCATGTCTTATTTGGAATATAAGCCTGAAGGCAGGGAACTGTTGAATTAAGCATTTATAAGATTTTCTGGAAGCTTTTTTGACTGAAGGGTAGGGTATAAATACTTTATATCACTGGTCTGACCTCAGTGCAACTTAGCTTTCAGATATTTTGTGGGCAGAAGCTCCAAGTTCAGTTCCTGGCGCCTCCATTTTAAAAAGCCTTGGACAGCAACAGCCTAGGAAAGAGCACAACCACAGAAACTGGGATGGTCCTGCCAATCAGAGTAAATAGTTCTGAATTATCTGACAAATACTTTCTTAACATAAGGTGGTTTCAAACCATACAGAATGTGTAAACAAAGAAGATGGGGGGATGAGTGAGGCGTCACAGCCAACAATGTAACAGAGCCATTCTGGCTGGAGGAGTCTAAGACCTGTAGGCAAAAGTAACTTTTCCAAGCTCTAATTTCAAGTTATTTTGGGGCTGGTAAGAAACTTACTCTTTGTCAAAACTTATCATTTTTAAAGCTTTTGTTCAGCTCCCTTTGCAAGTTTACTACTCATACCATGCCCATTCTTTAAGCCTTTTCCCAGTGTTGCACATTGTATTATTTAACTGCATGGCTCCAGTTCTGGGTAAACTGATCTCCCTCAGTGATCATGCTTATTAGCTGTCTCTCACTAATTACAATTTAACAAAGTCATATAGATCTACGATTAAACAACAAAAGCAATATGTTGAAAGGATTGTTTTATAGTCTCTTTCCCACCATCTCTTGACTCCCAATCAGCCAAATTATTTTTCATAATTAATTTTAAATGCAAGATTTGTCCCGCAAAACAGCACTTCCAAGGGAAAAAGTGAATTAATGCTGCATTTTTTGGAAAGCGTTCATCATAATTGCCTTACTTGTGCAATAGGGGAAAGTCATAAAGTGCTTTATTGATATTGCTGAGGTATTAGGGATATCAGTCTCTTTCTTGTCATTGCCTTCTGCTAAATTTGGTCTTTTTGTTAATTCTTCTACTGAGCCAATTAATGCTAGTGATAATTGTACATCTGACAGTAATAATCCTACTTCTACTGAGAGCATATTTCCCTCTTTGTTTCCTAGATATTGGAAGTATAAAGGTAAAAGATAAATACTTCCCATTGGAAATATATTAATACCATAATCCACAAATGATTTACTCAGGGGCTAATTGAAATTTCATTTTGGTCTAGGGCAGGGGTAGGCAACCTGTCCCCTTTAAGGGCCGAGGGACTTCAGATCCCAGAAGCCTCAGCCATGTTGGCCAATAGTCCCATGTTGGCCAATAGCTCCTGGGATTCTGGGAGCTGAAGTCCCTCGGCCCTTAAAGGGGAAAGGTTGCCTACCCCTGGTCTAGGGTCTTTTGCCTAGTTTCTTGCAGTAAATTATTTGTATTTTGTAAAACAGAGGTGGATAAGTTCAGTAAATGTCAGTTTTGCCCTCCTGGGCACCTGTTTCATTGTGGTAAGGACTAGTACAGAGTTTCAAGTTAAAATTAAATGGTAATTAAAAATAAATGTAACACTGTAGTTAATTAGTTGATATTTATTCTTCCTCCTTCTAATGTAAATGCACTTGACTTAGATGTTCTGGCTTATTAAAGAATGCATCAACCCTTTTCAACAAGAGCATCCAGACAGATTAAAAAGACTAAAAAGTCCCAGATTTTGTTCTTGTTCCTTCCAATTTTATTTCAGAAATCCATACACATTTTGTTTATCTCATACATATTTTGTTGATCCCAGAATATTTTCTGTCAGCTCCTGATACCATCAGAGAATTTTTATACCAGATCCCCATATCAGTTAATTTTAACCCACTATAAAATTGGAAAGAAGAGGAACAAAATCTGGAACTTTTCAATCAGTATGGATGCACCTTAAAACTTTCCTATCTCTGCCTGAAGTTCGACTCGTCCATGAATATGTCTAGCCTCCCTTTGGGGGAGCACCTACATTGTTTGATGTTGCCACAATGTGTAAGGGTTACAGAAAATCCCATAATGTATGTGCTGACTGAGGAACACTCAGATTCACTTCTGTCATGAATTCATTGGTGTGCCTTTAATAAGCCTGTGTTGCTTAATCTCAGTGACCCCCTACAGTGAGATGTAGTGGCACCAGATCTCAGTGACTGACCACAGACTTGACATAAAGGTCCAAAAGTCCAAAGGTCCAAAGTCTAGACCCGGACTTTTGAAAGAAATTTTTTTCTAAGAAAGGCATGACTGGTGTTTGAGAAATGACTGTCTGTTAGAAAAAACAGTACCAGAATATCACCTGAAGATATGATTCATATTTATGGATGGGCAACTGTTAGGGGATGAGGGCCCTCTAAGAGCACCCCTCAACATCCTTGGCTTCATCTCCCATACCTATTTTTTTTTTAAAAAAATGGGGCATGGGGACAATTTTGGTAAGCTTCTGGCTTCCCCACAACTGTTTGATGTCCAGGAGTTGACATTTTTTCAGTTCAGGAGTAATTTGGAAGTCAGCGTCTGGTTTTCTTCCGATATAATAATAATAATAATAATAATAATAATAATAATAATAATAATAATATAATTTTATCCCACCCCTCTGCGTAACGCAAGTGGGGCAGCTTACAGCTTTAAAATATACATCCATATCCCAGAATCCCACCCCCTTAAAATACAATTAAGTAATGATGAGTTAAAACACATTTAAAATAATAACACAAAACAAAGAAACAAATAACAATACAGCTGAATCAGGGATGAGCAGGACGGCTGTCTTTTGATGGCCAGGATATCTATTTGGGAAAGGCCTGCCAGAAGAGATCTGTCTTAACAGCCTTTTTAAATCTGTCTAAGGTGGTAATATGATGGATCTCATCTGGCAGGCCATTCCATAATCTGGGAGCAGTAGCTGAAAAGGTCCTCTGAGCGGTTGCAGACAATCTTGTTTTTATTGGCTGCAACAAATTCCTCCCAGAAGACCTAAATGCATGGGGTGAATTATACAGGAGGAGGCAATCCCGAAGATAGGTTGGACCCAAGCCATTTAGGGCTTCAAAGGTGATAACCAACACCTTGTAGTGGGCCCGGAAACTAATGGGCAGCCAGTGAAGTGATCTTAGGATCGGTGTTATATGGTCTCTTCTCGTTGTTCCTGAGACCAACCTGGCTGCCATATTCTCTACTAGTTGAAGTTTCCAGACCATGTACAAGGATAGCCCCATGTAGAGTGCATTATAGAAATCAAGATGAGAGGTTACCAAAGCATGCACCATGGTTTCAAGGTCCCTAACTTCCAGGAAAGGGCACAGCTGGCATATCAGCCAAAGCTGATAACCGGCACTCCTGACTATCTCTTTCACCTGATTTATCAGCTGAAGCAACAGGTTCAGGAGCACCTCCAGACTGCAAACACAGTCCTTAGAGGAGAGTGTGACCCCATCCAGGACTGGAGGTTGCAACCCAATACCTGTTTGTAAACGATGTCTCCTGGACATTCTGGGATCCCCTCAGAAATGGCCATGGGATCACATGTGTTCCTCTGGCTGCAATTGTCAACCTGGATATACACTCTGCTCTTTAGCAAAAGAGATCCCAGAGCAGCTTACAAGAGAAGCAGTGTGATCTACAATATGGAGAATGCTGCTAATAGCAAGCCTGCTTACAAAAATCAATAGCAAGCTTGCTTACTAGTTTTGCTGTTTAATTTATGTGGCATGCTTAGGGCAGTGCAAATATGTGATGTTGTTTTGCTCAGCAGATGTGACAAACCTGTAGCACATCAAGGAGTAAACAGGTGGTGTTTCAGCATCTCTGGATAGGGATTAATATTTTCATAAGACCTAATAATTAAAACCATATTCATTTATTTTTCACTTCCTGTCCAAAATGTCTGAGAGGAGGAGTAGATTTTTGGACTAACACATCTGTTCAACTTCTTGGAGAATAGCCACTTATTAGGGTTTCTAAAGGGGGAACCAAGCTGTTTGGCAAATCTTAAACCATTAGAAACCTTCAGTAGTGCAATCCAGCTATACTAAAGGCCTTTGCAGACTGCCAGAAATAGTGCACATTAAATTGAGGCACTGCCCTGGCTCAGTGCTAGGGAGCTCTGGTGCCACAATAAATTACAGTTCCCATGATTCCCTAGCACTGGGCCAGGGCAGTGCCTCAGTTTAATGTGCACTATTTCTGGCAGTCTGCAAAGGCCCTAAGTTTCAAGTTCTAAATAACTGTGGACTGTGTTGATTCTTGCCTGCATTATATTGTTGAAGTATTTTTTGAACAACAAGATATGTATGAGGGATATATATAGAATCATGAAAAGATTAAAAATAAACCACTCATGAAAAGTATTTTAAGGATATGAGTGCAAGGCAGTGACCTGCCTGTTGGATCTAAAATAGGATTGGGGTTTACAGGGGAGCAGGACCATTTTTCACTCCTGCTGAACCAGAAGGGCTGCACTAGCACATCTAATATGACCAGAAATGGTGTCATGTTACTTTATTATGTTCAGATTATTTGTTTCGAAAGTTTTAGGTTTTAGAGTATGCAAGGAATTTGGGATTATGGGGGGGAAACTGCTACTGCATTTTGCAGTAGTTTTGACCCATTTGAGGCAGTGTTTTGAGTGAAAATGGCCCCATTTTTTTTAAAAAAAAATAATTTAATGATATGGAGGATTTGAAGGCTTAAGGAGCTACAAATTGGGGTCCCCAGTGCCATATAGTGCTGTTGTCCATTCTGATCTAAATATCCAAATTTCTGCTCAATCTAGCTGGATTTTAGCAAAATGTTTTTCCTCAGACTCTATTTGCCAACTACACAACCAAAAATAAGAACAATTTGTCATAAACAAGTTATAAGGGTGAAAGGAGAGCCTGTTGGCTCCTTAGTTTAACAATCAACCTCTTCCCTATTGAGTGAGGGAAATCATGTCAGCAAGTGATGGAAAACACATAGACAAAAGTCACTATAATGTAGAAGGAAAACATCACAAAATGCCTTGCAGCTTCTGTCCTAAGTATATAAGACAGAGTTACCTAGCAACTATTTCAAACTGGTGGTGATTCACTGCCTTGTTTCTCCCCACCCTACGTACATATCTGAGAAAAGGCTGAGTGTTCCACAAGCAACCCCTCCCCTATCAAAATGTTCCCAGTTCAGAGCATTTATTGGCAACAGTTTGCAATATAGATGCCTTGTCATTATCTTCTCTCATCAAGTTGGAGAACAAGCTTCCTATCATGGTAAGACAAAAGTCAATCTCTCTCTCTAGTTCATGATTACAGAGTAGTCAGTTTTGTACATAAAGCAAGGCATACAGAGCCGGAGTGGGTGACTGTAGAATGATGTTCAGATGTTTATTTGGACTCCAGTCTCATAATCCCTCATCATTGGCTATTCTCGAAAGGGGTGGTAGAAGTTGGAGGCCAAAACTCTAGAGGAACAGAATTGCTCAGCCTTGATATAGTGCAAGCCTGCAATCAAAGCCACCATCATCCATATTATTATACTATAGTCTATGTCAGGGGTAGGCAACCTTTTTGCGACCTGGGCCAGTCCCCCGAAGCCCAGGTCTCCACTGGGCCAAGGGGGGAGGAATGGTGGCCCTTCGCCACCATGCACATGACCCCCCGTGCACACCGCCACCGCGATGCATTTGCGCATGCGCAGGAGTATGAGCCACAGTGACATTTCAGCAATCACCAGATAAAAACTGGTGCAATCATGGCATTCCAGAAAATTTTAAATCAGGCTTTTATTATCAGTCAACACTTGTTGTGTGAAACTTCTGTTGCAATAATGTGTGCACATGCATATTTAGAGAGGTCAGGAGCACAATTTTAGTGTTAAGGAACAGCAGAGGGGTTTCTTTTATTTTTTTAAAACAAGCTAATTACAACCATAAAACCAGCATCTTGTGTTTTTATTTACAGTGGAAAATGCCCTTGTAGTAGACACTCTTATATGAGAAGGAAGAGTGTTGACCATTTTTATTCTGCATGGAGGTTGACTTTATAGTTAATTACTTGTGTCAAGAGAGTATTGGATCCAGCTTGTCAATGCAATTTTTCTGTTAGCTAATCAGAGGCCTGAGATGGCTTTCAGATAATAGGTGTGTGGGATTCATCTCACACAGCACTTACACTGAAGTGGTTGTGTACCTTTCCAGTATAAATCATTGACGGGCCCCTTCTGTTTTATTTTAAACAGAGAATGTGACTAATTCATGAGCAAAGACACATTTAAATCAAAATTCATTATTGAGAATACACATGACCTCTTAGAAAATGATAGGAGCTCCATGCAGGTTCTCCTCTCCCAACAGAGAGATACAAAAAACCTAAGGAGGAAACTGCAAAATAGACTCTCTCCTCCACAAAAGCCTAATCAGGTTGAACAGGTACATTGGTAATAGAGTCCTGACTGAATGACTTCCTAGACAATTTTTCAAAAAACAAAAATATACTGTGGATCACATGCTGTGATCTTATTGCCATCCTCAACTAGAGATGCTGATAAGTTGTTCCCAGTCATTCAGACCTCTGTGTTATGGAGAGAACATGGGTGCTGGCAGTGTGATTTTGGGACTTTTCCATGCTTACAATTTTTTGAATAACTTAATGGAGCTTGACTATGCGAGGGGGAAGGAAGAAAACCAGATGGTGGAGGAATGGAATGGTGTATTCTGGAAAAGGCTATGGCTGCTCATTCACAGAATGTTGTAGTGTGGAAGAGGAGTAGAGGATTAATATAATAAATTACTGTTGAAATGTGGAGAAGACCCATACAGCTTTCAGCCCACCCAGATGAACTTAACACACCAGTCATGTAATGGGAGCTGCCAGGAACTTTATAACCCCCATGGTCTTCACTCTTTCCAAACTCAGGCTAGTAAGGGGACATCATCAAATCAAAAGGCACATGAGAGAATTTCACAAAAGGCCTGTGAACAATGTGAGAGGATTATACATTGAGATATATATATTTTTTCTTCCATCTCAGCAGCAGGTGTGATTCTTGCTTCTTCTGATACCTCACTCTTGCTGTGAATTGGGATGATAAATAATATGTTATAGTGCAATTATTTGAGCATCTGTATCTTACACATGCTGTGCTGTGAACAAGACTCTTGTGCCTTATACTAGCAACAAGGAGAATTGTAGGATATGCAACTTCTTCAAAGAATATCTGAGTACATAGAAATTGCCCCTGCTAACATTCAGTATCTCATAGAATATTAAAATTCTCACAGGAAGTATTTCTGGGTCAATGTTTGGTTGAACCGGCAGAGCTGCCATCTTTGATGTGCTATTGCATGTCTCAGAATGCTATAAGCTGCATATTAGAAAGCCCTGAATATGACTTGATCTAAACATTAAAGACAGCTTCCTTCAAAATTACAGGTGAAAGCTGCTGAGCTTGTAAGGAACAGAAGGGAGAATAAACAACTAATCAGACTGAAAGCCATCTGATTCTCATAGATTCTGTAGCAGCAGATTGCCTTCTAGGAAGTGTGAAACTTGTTTGCAATATTTCATTATCACTTCAGGGGAGATTCTGTATAGAACCTATAAGAATCAAATGTGGTTAAGAGTTAGGGGTGGAAAGAATATTTCTCTTATTTGTTTCCTGGCTGAGATGAGAATTTTGCAGTTTTCATCCAGTATTTGCACATCTGAAAGTGCTTCAGGAAATTATTCTGTACAGAAATGCACATGGGTTTGTTTGTTTTATGCATGAAAATCATGTATGTTGTGTAAAACTCCTACTGTTTCCAGCTATTCTTATGATTTTTGCACAAACTTTCTAGGTTTTGTATACAAAAACACAGTAGCTCTGCACAGCTGAAAACAGTTTTCTTGTATCAAAATTGTGTTTTCCTGCAACTACTTTTAAAATGCAAAAGCCTCACTGATTCCAGAACTTTCCCATGGTTTTTGTGTGCAAAATTACTTTTTGTATGTGTATAAAATCCTGCTGTTTTGTTTTGTTTTGTTTTGCACAAAATGAATATTTATTTGTGAAAACAAAAACATGGATTTATGGGGGTTGCATAAAATGGAGTTCTTAATTTAAAATACCCAGTTTCTAGAAAGATGTTTTTCCTCCATAAAACTCACAATTTTTGCATATTTTTTTTACATAAAAAGTTGATATCTGGAAAAAAGTGTTTTGTGTCTTTGTGCAAAAAGATTGAAGATGGGTCCTTGGGGGCTAGAAAACAGCAAAGACTCTGTAAACCCTTCTAACCCTGGACCTTCACCATGTGTGAAGCTGAGCATTCTGAGAAGGGACTTCCTGATTCAGGTGAGGATGCTGCAGGATGGCACTGTAAAAGTGAAGGATAAAGGTTAGGGTTTGATCTGAGACCACAGAAGGAACAGTGATGGTTTCATGAATGGTGATGTTGTAGCAAAAAGTCTATTGGGGGAATTTTATTAAGCTCAAATTGAGAGGGGAGTCTGCTACAAGGACCCTGCGAGACCATCTCCCATGTGTATACCAAGAGTTGGGGGATCTAAGAATTGATGAAGAGAGAGAATTTTCCAATTAAAGTATTTATTAAAAGGGGAAAATTGCATAGTAATTCACATACACGCACTCACTTATTCAAGGCTCAGGAAATCAGGGGTTAGCTTGGAAAAGATGTTGAGGCAGAACTACGAGTGATACTTACTACAGATGAGGCTTTCTCTGGGATCCAATTGAGTGAAGTGGCATGAGACACAACCGTTCTGAGAGTGCGGGTTTGAATGGAGGTGCTGGTAACTAGATTAGAGAGCACAGTGATGCAGGGTGCCCATGAACTCCAACTAGCAACACTGAGGGGAGAAATCCAGAGGTTTTTAAGGCTAAAACTAGCTGTAGGGCAAAGGTGTGAGATTGCCTGGGTCAGGTAATCCAGTCTGGCAATATTCAAGGTGAATGGGAAAGGATTAAGGTGTTAGCTGGCCCATCAGGTGAATCACCTAGGCCATTATCGCCCATTCTTCTGATTATGGAGTTGATGATAGTCCATTTGCAACTCCCACATATCTGCCTGGCTTTGAGGATTGGGTTTTTTCCAGTCTTCCAAGAGACATAGGCATGACCTGCCTGCCTTGCCTTGCTGGCACTTGGGGTTCATTGCAGAATACATCTGGGGTTAAGTAGAATTCATACACACATCAAAATCCAGAAAAATGCACTTTTGGTAACAATGTCATTGAGAGTAAGTGATCTCTTTGAAGCAAGCCTCTGCTCAAAAAGACACATATGCTTAGGCCTTCATACAGCTTGGGTTCAGGTTATTTGAAGGACCACATCTCTCTTTATGAGCCCACTAAAGTGCTGAGATTGTCCAGGCGAGGCTGAGTGCCAGGCTCAAGCAGGGGACCTCCAACTACCCCATCCAGCCCTCCACCACTACCACCTGAGGCACTGCAGTGGTGGTGAGGCCAGGAGCTGGGCCAGGGGCATATTTAACCCACCCACACCCTTCTTTCTCCAGCAGTGGCAGCAGCGAAGCCAAGTCTGGGCTTGGGTAGGGAACCTCCAACTACCCTGCCCAGCCCTCCATCACTACCATCTGGGGCACCGTGGTGGCGAGGCTGGGACCTGGGCCAGGAGGTTGTTTAACCTGCCCACACCCTCCTTCCTCCACCAGCAGCGGCAGCGAGGCTGAGTGCCGGGCCACTACTTTTATCATCATTGGGAAACCATTTACCCTCCCTGCCTTTCTACCATCTGGGGCACCTGCAGCAGCAGTGTGATCAGGTGGGTTATTTGGCTCCTTCGACTCCTTTACCAGCAGAGGCCAGGAATGGCCTGGGAGCAGAAATCGGCGTTGTGAGGGGGAAAGGGAGGTATGGTGGGAACAGAGTGAATAGATGTTACAAAAGAAGGCGGGATCGCTGTTTGAAAGCTATCCCACCTTTAGTTCACTCTGTTTCCTGGAATGGATTGGAGAGTGTACCAACCATTCCACAGAACCTTACCTTGTTCTTCTGCAATGCCAGGTTGGTTAAAAATAAGACTCATATTATACACGATCTCCTCCTAGATAAGGATACTGACCTGGCTTGCTTTACAGAAACCTGGCTGGGAGAAGATAACACCATAATTTGTATGCAGGCTCTCCCAGCTGGGTATTCTGTCAGTGAGCAGGTAAGGGGAAGTGGGCGGGGGGGGCAGGTGGAGTGACTCTAGCTCATAAGAATAACCTGACCGTGACCAGGATACCTATCCAGAACAAAGTCCACTTTGAGTGCATGTACCTAAGCCTGAGGACCAAGGATAGTTTGGGAATTCTGCTAGTATACCGACCACCCCGTTGTCTAGCAGACTCCCTAACTGAGCTGACACAGCTGGTCTCAAAGTTGCGGTTGGAGTTGCCCAGACCTTTAGTTCTGGCCGACTTCAACATTCCACTCGAGACCAGTTTGTCAAATTTAACACGTGAGGCTTGGGAGTTCATGGAATCTATGACAAACATGGGCCTATCCCAATTGGTCATCAGTCCCACACATTGTGCGGGTCATACCCTTGATGCGGTCTTTAATACGGAACAGGAATATCCATGGGCAGAGGTTAATAAAATCACCGCATTGTCTTGGACTGAACTAAGAGCCACTATCTGCCCCACTGGGGGGGCTGGACCCATTAGAATGGTCTGCCTTGAAGGTTAATGGAACCAATTGGATTCCAGAAAGCCTGGGAGGGTTTAATGGTTGGCAATACTGGTGATTGTGTCGAAGCTTTGGTTAATACCTGGAATACCAACCTTACCAAGGCTATCAACATGATTGCTCCCAAGCGTTATTTCCAACCTGCTTCAAACCATAAGCCTTGGTAAAAAGCAGAGCTTAGGAAAATGAAGCAGGTTGGACAATGACTAGAGTGCACCTGGAAGAAAACTCCACTCTTATCTGACAAGACTCCTCATAGGAACTTTCTCTGGTCCTATCAAGAGGCAATACATGCAGCGTATAAATCTTTCTCCTCTGCATGTATTGCATCTGCAGAGTTTCATCCAGCAGAGCTGTTTAGGGTGGTAAGGGAACTGACGCAGGTTCCACTTGTGCAAAACCCGTTACATAACCCAACAACAGCCTGCTGTGATACATTTAACAACTTTTTTGCAGATAAAATCTCTCAGATAAGAGCTGACTTAGACGCCAGTGTTTTGACAGAATCAACCGATGAGGTGTCCAGCAACTCCGTTAATGAAATTATTCTGGATCAGTTCCAATCTGTGAGTACCGATGACATGGACAAGCTCCTTGGCAGAGTGAGGAAAGCAACCTACCCTCTCGATCCTTGCCCATCATGGCTGGGCTTCCGGGCGGGGGGAGGAGGCTGTTCGTTAAGGACGTCATCAATGCATCCCCCAGAGAAGGTCATATTCCATCTTGTTTGAAGGAAGCGGCAGTTAGACTGCTTCTTACAAAACCTTCCCTGGACCCCCTGGATATGAACAACTATACGCCAGTCTCCTTATTATCGTTTTTGAGCAAGGTAATCAAGAGGGCGGTTGCTCTTCAACTCTAAGTTGTCTTGGATGGAACCTATTATCTAGATCCATTTCAAACTGGCTTTGGGATGGGATTTGGAGCTGAGACTGTCATGGTTGCCTTGGCCAATAACCTCTGTCTGTGAATCGACAGGGGTAGTGTGACCCTGTTGGTGCTTTTAGGCCTCTCAGTGGCTTTTGATATGATAGATCATAACATCTTTTTGGATCGCCTCAGTGGGTTAGGAATCGGAGTGGTTGCAGTGGTTCTGTTCCTTTCTCTCAGGCAGATCCCAGAGGGTGCTGCTCGGGGACAGTTGCTCCGCAAAAAAAAAGAGCTCTCTTGCAGCATCCCCCAAGGTGCCATTCTATCCCCAATGCTGTTTAACATATACATGAAGCCGCTGGGAGAGATCATCCGGAGACATGGGGTGGGGTGTTATCAGTACGCTGATGACACCTAGATCTATTTCTCTGTGTCTTGGCCATCGGCCTTGGCCCCTGATGGCATCTGTCCTCTCAATGAATGTCTTAAGACAGTAATGGATTGGATGAGGAAAAACAGATTGAGATTGAATCCAGACA
>CM034706.1:149956108-149970392 GCA_020142125.1 Phrynosoma platyrhinos
TCAGAGGGCGGGGTATAAATAAATTTTATTATTATTATTATTATTATGGTATTTTCTTGCCCCTCTCCAAACAACTATCAGAGGCAACATACATTGTTCATAGTAACCTATATATTTGACTGTGCCTAATGTGCAACATTTTCAGTTGAGCCCCTTGTTTATGTTTGCTTATCAGTGTTATTGCTTAAATGTGACTGAGATCAGTTTAACTGAGTATCTGGTCCTGGACAGGGTCAAGAATCATGCATGTTACAAATGCCATTTCTCTACATGTTTTCCATTTACATAGGGACATACCTACATATGGAAATCTGTTTATGCATGTGTAAGCCTACACATATCCTTTTGCATATCCTTTTGCAACATGGCATCTCTAGACATGTCAAACAACTCCCATCATATCCATGTAGCATGACCAGCACTCAGAATGGAAAAGAGAAATGGTTCCAAGGCACAACACTGAAAAACCTTTGTGATACTATGGAAACAGAAATCCTATTTGTGTTTGTAAAAAGAATATATTAACATCATCATTGCTTCCCATGTTTGTTGAAGCCTCTGATTTCCTATTAATTTGTTTCTTCTGGAACAGTTGACATATGCACTGTATAATTCAGATTTACAGTCAAGCATTTCCTTATGAAAGTCAATGTGAAGTATCACGATATGATAAATCATCCCAATTTGCAACAGAAATAGCATATGCAAACAAGCTCAAAAACTGGACAAACATAATTTCCAAATGGGTTCACCTTGAGTTCTGATGAACTAGCCTATAAAGGGGTACATGTGAGAGTGTATGTGTGAGAGAGACAGCATGAAAGATTATGATGTTGTCTTATTAATAGATGCTTCCTTTAAGATAATAAATTGTTTTTATTGTATAAACTAATGTGAAGGAACTAAGGTTGAAGAAACATCCTGGAGAGCCAAAAACACTGTTAGGAGAATAAAATGAAGCAGTAGTCATTGAGAGGGGAACATGTTCCTTATTTTCTCTCTGTGAGATAAAACATAATAAAGGAAATTAGAATTTTATTATACTTGCTTTTGAAGGAAAATTTGTGCTCTGATATTCATATATTTTAGTTTGTATTAAGACATGGAATAGCAAGCTCTTCCTTTTGTTCTAGCTTGTGAAAGTTTTCTTGGAAGACATTGTGTTAAGCAAGTGTCTTTTTGGGGTGTGGAAATGATTTTTTGCCATTAAAAGCTAATTGCTTTGTTGGTGTCCACAGATAGTAAAAGAAACTTGGTTACATTAGTATTAATGACCTTTGATGGCTGGCAGTTACTAACTTGGTCATTTTGCCAAGCTGTCAAGAATTACCCTTGATGTGGTAGGAGAGAAGATTCTAAGGATTTTCTGTTTATACTTGGGAGAACTAATATGTTTATTGTATGTGTTTTTGTGTGAGAGAGATGCTAAGGTTTTTCTGTGTCCCTTGGGTCCAACATCTGGAGAAAGAGGGCTTCTAAATGGAATAAATAAAATGAATTGGGTTGCCCCAGTGCTTCTGTACCTTTAATGGTTATCAAGAAGAGGGAATTTCAGCAGGTATTGCTTGTATGACAAGCAGCACATTCTGAAATTCTATTTTCTACATAGCTCCTGAAAGTATAAGGGCCCTGAGCTTTGTTTCACTTGGCAACCTCAAGAAATCTATATGTGCTACAGGTCAGGCATGGCCAAAATGCAACCCACAGGCTAGCTTTTGTGTCCTCAGAGGTAATTTTTTTTTTAAAAAAAACCACCCATTTTTTCATTCATGTTGTGGCTTATATATATCTTGGTGGGTTTTTTTTTTTAGAAAGATTTCTTTATTTAGTTAAAAAGCAATAAACAAAAAAGAAGACAAAAAGTTTACAACTTAAACTTACAAACATAGAGACACATATAGCAAAACAAACATATAACATATAACACCCATAAAATACATCAAAATACACACAGTCCTACCTGCCACCCTACAAAACAAATAATGCCAAGACTCACATACAAACCTAATAAAACATAACTTCCAAGTGACATAGTTCTTGCATATAGATGTTTTAAACTCTGATTTTGAAATTATGCAAATCATCACTATGCTCTTCTTATACAGTCTAACTATTATTTTATTTAAGTCCTTCTATATTGACTATATAAATCAACATCTATTAGTCAATCTTCATATCTCCTAGTGATATTGTTCCTTGATAGAAGAAAATATTATATGATTGTTATATAATTGATTCTTATATAAATTCTTATGTAGATATTTCAAATTGTGACTGTGGGCCTTTGCAGACTGCCAGAAATAGTGCAAATTGAATCCACTTTAAGGGTTAGGGTTTGGGTCAGGGAATCATGGGAAATGTATTTTATTGTGGCACCAGAGCTCTCTAACAGAGAAGGCTCAATGTTTCAGAAAAAAAAAATTCCCGTGATTCCCTAGCAATAACCCTAACCCTTAAAGTGGACTCAATTTGCAGTATTTCTGGCAGTCTGCAAAGGCCCTGTGTCTTATTTTTATTGTCTGGTTACTAAATTACTAAATATAATTATATTATAATTATATTATTAAATTGATTAGTTATGGCTTATCTATATATATTGTAAGTGTGTGCTTGGTGACTGTAGAAAAGAAGATTG
The DNA here is from genome assembly GCA_020142125.1 of Phrynosoma platyrhinos. Lineage (NCBI taxonomy): Eukaryota > Metazoa > Chordata > Lepidosauria > Squamata > Phrynosomatidae > Phrynosoma > Phrynosoma platyrhinos. The sequence continues at coordinate 149,958,744 of CM034706.1, forward strand.
CATAAAACCTTGGCCTAATTCAGAGGATAGGCTCTTTATGTTTTCCTTAGAATACAAATGGTAAATATGTATCTCTCCAGCTGCTCTTGGACTTCCACTCCTATCAATCCTTAGTACAAGATAGGCTGGCCAGTTTGTTTCAGGAGCTTATCACATTATCTTTTAAATCGACAGCAGCCTAACGGGATGCAGCTGGGACGTGGCATGGAGGCAGGAATTATCTCACTGTAATTTGTTGCTGAATCCACCAGGCGACTGCAGCCCAGGTCCCAGCCATGCACAGACAGCTGCCATTAAAACTTGGGAGCTTTCCATTTTCAAAAAAAGGCCAGCTGAGTACAGCTGGGATCTGGGCTGCAGTTGCCTGGAATATTTGGTGGTGAATTATAGTGCAATAATTCCCGCCTCCATGCCATGTCTCAGCTGCATCCCGTTAGACTGCTGTCGACTTAAAAGGTAATGTAATAAGCTCCTCAGTCTGAAAACATCTAGAGGACCACACAATTCCCATTTCTGTCTCTGAAAATTCTATTACTTTCTCTAAAGAAATATGGAGAGTAGTTAAGCAATATCTTATGTGTATTCACTATGACTGTACTGTACTGGCCATGTCTCTGTAAGAAGGGTAAATGGGATTCTTTCTTCCACTATATTCTTGTCAAATAAGACCAGGGACTGAGAGTCTTCTTCAGCAGGAGATATTAGAGTGGCTTCATTAATAGGCACTGGCTTATATTTGGAGATTAGACTCTTTCTCATGGGTACAGATAAAACACAAGGATCTGTCCCATAAGAAACCATCAGCTGGACATGTTTGTCTCCAAGTAGCCTTCCTTTGAATTTTTGCCAGAGTGCTCTGTGGCTTTGGCTGGCTGCAAAAGGAAGGAAATCTGCTTTAGTGCATCTCTCCTCTCCATTGGCAAGTGTTCCTGTGGTGAAATCTTAGCCTCAAAGTCCAACTGTCTGACACATCAGAACTAGAGGCACAACAAACACACACTCCTGCAAAGAGCAGAAGAAACAGGGAGCTGCCAAGTGACCTGGCAAGATGAGATCCATGGGCATTGCAAATAGCCAGATTTAATATGAGATTTCCCACCCGCTTTGGTTCAGCTGCTTCTCATCATGCCCACCCACCCACATGTGAGAAAAGAAAATCCCCAAAATATCAAGTTGCCAGGCACTAAGAGCAGCATGAAGGCCATGAAATCTGTCACAGCTGTAGTAAAATGGAGCTTTTATTCACAACTTTCCGGATAATCCATCAAGGCAAGGTAAATTTTGATTTGCTTCTAAATTCTGTGGTACCTTAAAAAAATGAAAACAAAAACAATGCTGAACCATCTGGAGTACCAGCAACTGTGACTTTTGGCAGCCAGGAATTCTTAGCATTTTGAAGAAAGATTTGGAAGGCACGTATGCCTTGTGTGACCCAACTATCATCTTATCCTTTGAATTTATTTGGAGAAAGAGAGAATTTTCACAACAGGACAGAGTAAATATATTAGTGACAATCATGCATTAAGGTTTACCTCAAAGAAATTGGGGTTTATTATGAGCTCAACAAAGAGGGCACCTCCACATGTTATAAATATAAACACAGAATCACATTATATTTGTTGGCAGAAAGAGGCTGCAACTTTTTTTGAGCTGCAGCTAGAGAGGCTTAGCCCCAGCATATGTCCAAATTCAGACGTGCCTGCCTGCTAGCTAATGAAAGCAATCAATCCATCCCAATTACTGGGCAAATTTACATGGGCAGAAGCCACTGAGTGGTTCTCCTGTCACCTGGATCTGAGCTGGTTATGTCTCAGTCCACCACAATATCCCTTAAGGAGACTTCTCCCTGGGTCTGGCACTAACCAAAATTTGATCTGATTCCCATGCTAAAACCACTTAAACATTATGATAAGATATAACAGCATGATGAAAAACAAAACAAACAAACATACAAAACCCCCTGCAAATATAGAGGTACCAGGATGGGTACATGAGAGTGGCATCCAGATGCAAACTGAAGCTGGCTTAAATAGCTGGGAAGGCATCTATGCACCACTCCAGTCCTACATCCTGAGATACTCTAGAGTTTCTAATTAACCAGCTCTCCTTTCCTTTTCCCAAAGCCCACAAAAGCACAAAGACTTCTGGGAAGAAGAAGAGAAAGAACTCCATTTCACAACAATGATTGCATATTTGGTTGGCCACTGTGGTCCACAAATGGAATTTCTTGAAGGTTAGGATAGCCCTCTTCAAATGGCATTTTTGATCTCTGTGAGATGGTTACTTGGTATTCCTAAATATGGCATACACCAAAGCAGGTGAAGGACTGGCATCTGAATGAAGCATAGAAAAAGATGGAAAAAGCACAGAAAAACATATGGCTGCTAAAACATGCAGATTCTTAAACCTCTGAAGTGATCTGTGGTTATTAAGGAATTGTACAGAATTATAGCCAATAATTACATTACTAGCATATGACAGCTTTCTCTTCCTCCAGAACTCGTATTTTATAAAGATTATTATTGTACAATTATATTGTTACACTCATCCTTTTTCTCAAAGTGGATAGCACTTTGGGCATAATTGAATTCATATACAAAAATACAAATGGAGTGTACCTCAAGATAGGGTCAAAGTCCACTTCTGCCCTATCAGATCTTCAAGCAGACAGAAAGCAGCCAAAGATGCCTACTGAACCTTGAACTCAGCTCCCTGCATGTCTCTCTTTCTCAGTTTAATTCAAACTACAAGGAATTTCAAAGAGTTTTTCTCTTCTGATCATCACCTAGTCTTCTCATCTCCCAAAGAGATATTGTCACCAGAACATCCTAGGCTATCTAGACTCCTTTGTAAACTCTAAGGTCAACTCATTGTAATAGTTCTACTCACAGAAATGAAATATGATAGGCAATATAATACATGTTTCTCTTCTATTGTGAGGAGGAACAACATTGTTCCCTTAAATTTCCCTTTTGCAAAGAACTCACTAGTCAGTCTTAGGCAAGCCAGTATCTTTTGAGACTCAGCGTCTATATCTGCAATACTGAGATAATAATAATACTGGAAATAATACCTTACAGAAGCTGTTAGAAGGATCACTGGGATAATGCAGGTGAAGAGCTTTGATCGTTCAAAAAAGCTATATATATGCTAAGCAGTAATTAACACAACTATAATAAGGCAGGATTGGCAAGTCATAACCCAGAGATCACATCCATTCCTTCAAAGGCCCTGTGCGGCAAAATAGGATTCAGCCACAGCAGTTTTTTCTCTTGATAGGTTGGCCTTGTATGAAAGAGCACAAGGATCCTGAACCTTCATATGATGTGTAGAAGAGGAAATTACAGCAAATCTGACATTTTCATTAAGAGTCCAGGAGATATCCCTGTTCAGAGGTGGTCACTCTACTAATATGTTTGTATGTAAGCAAAAGTACGTGAGGGACATGGAAATATATTCACCTGAAATAAATGCAAATGAATGCAAAGCCTCAAAATGGAAGATAGATATTTTTAAAGTGGTAAATATATCCTTATAAATAAGGTGGTAACATGTCCTTATAAAACAATGGGTTACATAACATATTTTAACAATAATCTCCCCTAAGGTTGAAGCAGGATTCATAACTGGGTCTGTTTGTCTACCTACTTGTTGTTGTTTTGTGCCTTCAAGTCATTTCTGATTTATGGCAACCCTAAGGAAACCCTATCATGGGTTTTTCTTAGCAAGATATGTTCAGAGGGAATTTACCTTCACCTTTCTTTGACAAACTGTGACTTCTCTAAAGTCACCATGGTTTTCCATGGCAGAACAGGGATTCAAACCCTATTCTCCAGAGTCATAGTCCAACACTGAAACCACTACACCATGTTGAACACGTTCTTGGCTATTTGGCTCTTAGCTTAATCTATGGTTGTAAACACTAAAGTATACACATAGCCTAAATATGTTGGTAGGGTAGCCAATGTCTGTAATGTATAACCTGGTCTGTTCTTGTGCCTTCAAGAGCACCTTATCTGCAGACATTAGCAGCTGACGTTTTTCATGACATCACTTGTTAATTGCGCAAATCAAAGAGTAGGACTGATTTTTATGATTGCTAATCATCCATTTACCTGGCCAGTTACAGTAAATAATTGCCATGAAGTGTTGAGGCAGGAATGTTTCTGGAAGAAAGGTAGTTCTTTCTTCTTTTTCTCATATGCTGTACATATAGGGGAATATAATGCACACAAACTAGATTAGCCCTTTAGGGATGAAGTGGGATGGTCACTTTTGTGGATTTATTTATAAGTCTCTTAGCCATGATGGATGCTGTAATGTGTCTGAAACTTGTGGGAGCTCAGCTTGATAAGGAACCCAGTGCATCTGAGAATGAGTACATTTGCTTGCAGTTGTATTTTATTGTGTTTAGTGTTTAGTTTAATCTGTAAACCTGATTGTTCTGTGACCGCAAGGCATGGCTGATGAACTTCATTTTGGCTGCCTGTGCAACCAGCCCCTGAACTCTACACTTGGGAAATGAGGGTCAGACTTCACAGGCTTATTATAGAGCTGCTGGCGGAGCATTTATGGGAACCCTTCCAAGGAAGCTGTAAATGGACTAGGCCTGGTCTTATTGTCATCTTATATCATTCTCCCAGATGTGTTGAAATTGGGCTCTCAGAGGTAAAGCCCTTTTCCTGTCTACTTTAAAATGCTTCAAATTGCCAAATTATATGCCCATGGAGGCAGTGATACAATCACTATTCATTCACCTCAAGAATATCTGGGGCATTGCACAAACTGTCAAATCAGAACACTGCTAATATAAAGAGAAGATATGTGTGTGTGTATGTGTGAATGACAGAGACAGCCCACTTACATCCTTTGCATGGAATGTCAGCTTCAATTCATGTCTCCAGTTTTCATATGTGAGAGGATGAAAATATACTTTTGAATAGTGCACAGAAGTTTGATTTCTGCTCTAGGAACTGTTTTTGAAAAAAAAATACTAATCAATGGACCATGTAGTAGCTGAGTCATTTAAAAAAAAACCTTTTACTTACCTATTCCCAGATTTGCATCCCAACTCTTTCTTGAAATATTCCAGGGTTCCCTCACTCCTCTATACCTTGTATTTTTCTCTCTCCACCCACAAATCATGTGCCATATCTAGACTCATGCAACATTTCAGAAGTTGATTTTCACCCATTCCCACTGAGCCTTCTTTATTTAGGACTTATAATCAATGTGCCAAAGTGCTTTAGCAATATAGCTTGTGTCCCTGTATTTGTGTGACTGGTATCACTTAATTGTGTCCCCTCTCCCCAAAAGTGCTTTCTAGCCATTTCTAGATCCTACAGCGTGATTCAAGTTCCATCCTAAACATACCATAGAATTGTACTGGAGGACCTAGAAATGCTTAGGGGAGTGTTTACTCCAGGCATTTCTAGGTCCTCAAGTGCAGTTCTGTGGTATATTAGGGTAGACACCTAAGATAGTGTTCATCCTCTCACATATGGAAAAAAAAATAGAATTTGCTACCACATTTTTCGTTATCCATGAAAAGTCCTGGAATGTACCCCTCAAAGATATTGAGGGTGCAATGTATTACACTAGTAATACATTAGGATCATTTTGTTGTAGTGCAAACATTTCTCTTTTCTTCCCTTGATATGTCTTTGATCTGTGTCCTAGAAACAATACTTTTCTTTACTGTGGCAGCCATCTTACTTAGTTCCAGGATAATACAAACAGATAGCCAAGTAGAGATAATTTCATTTTGAAAAAATACTGAGATTTAATTTAAACTAACCTGGGAAGTAGGAAAGAATATACCTTGGTAATGTTGGGAGTTCACCAGAAATATTTTGAAATGAAGAAAACATAACTTCTTTAGAAGTTATATAAAGGTAGATTCATCTTCTTGAAGAAAGATGAGAAAAGTATTACATGGTATCAGGAAAATTAGAGCATCTCACCTAGAGAGGCTGTTTTCATATACGCTTCATGGAGAAAAGACAGCAAAAGAAAGAGGTGAAGGAAGATAAGACCTCAGACTACAGGTGCTACCTTAACTTTGTTTTGGGACAGATAACAGAAGAAAGACCAGAAAAAGGGAGAACAAAAGAGGCAAAGTGCATTTTAGAAATGTGTGTGTGTGTGTGTGTGTGTGTGTGTGTGTGTGTGTGTTGAGCTATGTCCCACATATCTTAATGTGAAAGAGGAATAATGGAAGTGGTAATATGAATGCACTCCAGGAATATTTTCTTTGAAGTATCAAAACCTGTCAGTGACTATGGCATAATAGTGCAGCCTTGTTTGTAGATCCAGTTGATAATTAAATTTCTGTTTCCAGATACTGGCAGAAGTATGGTCTTTCAGAAGAGTGAATGTTGGCAGTCTTTCAGTTCTGCAATTCTCTTTCCCCCTCCCAGTTCTGGTGCAGAACCTTTGAAAAGTTGCTTGTCTGGGCCACAACTCCCAGACTAAGCTCCCATGCTTAGCCAGCATGGTCACTGGCAATATTGACTGGAAGGTTCTGGGATCTGTGTCCCAAAAATTGTGGGCCTAGATCACTAATGCATGTGGACAAGTTATTGGAGTCAGTAGCCAGATGGACCTGAATGTGTTCCTTCTGCCCTGTGGCAAACCATTGTGAACTTTGCTATAATTAAGCTCACTTTTTCCCTTTTCCTCTTAGGTCTTTTCCTGTTTTGTTTGTTGTTAGGATTATAGAATTATAGAGTTGGAACAGACCATACAAGGCATCTAGGCCAACCTCTTGCCATGCAGGAATAGACAACAAAAGCACTCCTGAAAGCACTCAACCTCTGTTTAAAGACCTTGGAAGATCTTGATGTTGATTGAGTTAAGAGAAAAGCAGGCAAGGCATAGACTTTCACATTGTCTAGGCAGACTTGCATACATGGAAGCCAGCTGTAAGCATTTCTGCAAATAGGTTTATTTTATTCCATAATTTATATATTTATTTTAAAATTAAATCCCATCTTTCTCCCAATATGGGAGCCAACACATCTTAGTAGAATAAAAACAAAAATACAGTTAAAACAATATATGGTACAAAGATTTAGGAGATGTTTTCTCCTGCACTATTTATAAATGTGTTTATTATGTAAATATGGGAAAAGTGAGGTTTTCCTCCTTTTTGGCCTAAATTATAAGACTTGAGAATGATTCCTTCAGTATTCACAGGCTTTGAACTAGGCTGCTGTATTCTCCAAGTATAAACACAAAATAATAATAATCATAAGCATAAGAAGAACCTTTCCAAGGTCTGTTATGACATGAGCTCATGTGGGGCTCCTCATCTTTAAGTATTTAATTATGTATTTATGAGAATAAGTATAACTCAAATAGCATAGGGCACAGCAATGGCAGAGAATCAAGGGTATATGGCAGGGGTAGGCAACCTTTCCCCTTTAAGGGCCGAAGGACTTCAGCTCCCAGAATCCCAGGAGCTATTGGCCAACATGGGACTATTGGCCAACATGGCTGAGGCTTCTGGGAGCTGAAGTCCCTCGGCCCTTAAAGGGGAAAGGTTGCCTACCCCTGGTATATGGTCTCCTTCTCTACAAGGGATTAATTAGTTCTGTGATGCATAAAGCACTTACATAAAGTCAGTTGCTCTTTCTTGCATATCCTTAAACTGTGGGAGTGTGAAGTCCAAGGTGGAACTTCAAGCAATGTGGGAAACACAGGAACATCCAGATGTTGTTGGACTTCAACTCCTAGTATTCCTATGCTAACTAGGGTTGCTGCAAGCTTCAGCCCAACATGTGAAGGGCTGTACATTTCTCACCCCTGGCAGTAAGGATGCTCTGAGGTTTGGCCTTGTGGGTCTGGGATGAGAACATCCCCATGGAGTCTACTTAAAACTAGTATTCTATTTACCAGTAGGCCCCAGACCGAAGGGGAAGAAATAGTGGGCCATATTGTTTATTTTGCCTTTTTTGCTAAGGGATTGTACCTGAACACTGAATGTTGATAGCAGGAATCCATAGTAGTAGTCAGTATAGATGTGCACAGATTAATGAATGCTTAATGCCTGAATGGGAAAGCTGTCATCAGCTTTCAACATGCATAGCTCCCATCTGCTTGCCACCTAAAGAGATAGAACTTCCTTATGAAGCAACCCAACTTTTTTTTCTCCTAACAAATAGAGGAAATATCCTCCTTTCTTCCTCTAGTGTCTGCTTTTATTTAACAGCATGTGAGACTTCCTTGCTTCTCTTAACTGTTCGAAGCCAAATACTTGTTGAGGGTGAGCAACTGGGCAAATGGTAACAGGAACAGCAGGCATCAGAGGGCTCTCAGCAATGCTGGTAGCTATTCCTTCTGATAGCTGCTGCTGCTGCAGGCACTCAAAGGCCTTTTTAAGTGGTGCTGGGTATGCAGGCTGCTGAGTGACCTGGGTCAGATGAAATGACACATGGAAACATTATGCAGATAAACTTCTGTTGAAGCCCAGCATGCTGGGTCAAAGAGGCTACTAGTAATGCTCCCACTTTACAAAGATCACTACCATATTCTGCCCTTACTAACAAGGGAGTGGGACAGAAGGGCAGGCTGGGAAAACTGCAGGATTCCCATTTTGCTGAAGGCAGAGAACATGCCTATCAAAAGAGGAGAAATGAACTCTTTCATTGATAAGTGGTTTGATTTTTATCTCTGAGGCGTCAATAATAGGACTGTTTTCTGAGTTTAAAAATGTACTCAGTGTTCAAGTTAAACCCGCAAAGGATGACAAGTATACAGCTGACAATTCACACAGCAGTTGCCAAGTAATGAAAACAAAATGAATTCCTGTTGCAGGAACTTTAAAAGATACAAGAAATGGCTGTTTAGCTCATAAAGGGGTTGGATGATTTACTGGCAGCCTGTCCACTAGGATTTCATTATTTTGAATAATTACAACTAGTTCTGCTCCCATGGCAATGTCAGAGATATCACCTTATTTTATTTTTGTATTTCATCTGTGCATTGTAATTAATCACCAGTTTCACTGATTTTTCTTCTTGTTGTATGCATTCAGAGCTGGGAACGATGCCCTCCTTGTCTGTACATTAAAGGGCATTTCACATATTGCATCACAGCAAACCAGGATATCCATTCAGAAGAATCTACAGCTAATCCAGTTTCTAATAACTATATGCCACATATGTTTTTAAAGCATCTGTTTTTCAAATAATTGCTTTGTTCTTTTGGGTGTATACTATCTACTCTAACCAGGCATATGGTACAATACCTGCCCCTCTTCCCAATATTGTTGGCCTACAACCCTCAGGAACCCTCTGCACTGGCAATGTTGATGGAATCAGCAGCCTAACAACAGCTAAAGTTCCACCTGCTTCCCACCCTGACCCACAGAGGACAAGGTATAAAGAGTAATTATGTTAGTTGACAGGGAGAATAATGGATTTGATAAAGATATATATCTAGAGGATGATTGACTTGGAAGCAAAAAAAAAAAAAAAATGAAACAAAGGGGTGTTGCAGATTGCCAGAAATAGTGCAAATTCAGTCCACTTTAAGGGTTAGGGTTAGTGCTAGGGAATCATGGGAACTGTTTTTTCCCCCTGAGACATTGAACCTTCTCTGTCAGAGAGCTCTGGTGCCACAATAAAATACAGTTCCCATGACTCCCTAACCCTAACCCTTAAAGTGGACTCAATTTGCACTATTTCTAGCAGTCTGCAAACTCCCAAAGCCTAGTGAAGTTCTCTCTTCATATAGGTGCAGAAATTCTAAACACCAAGTAATGGATACAAATGAGGAGAAAGTAGATACTGGGTCTACATAATAGATAGAACTGTGTACATATTATTACAGATGCTGATGATTTGCTAATATACCAGATGATTGTATGCATGGGATGCAGGCAAACATCACAGCCTGTTTCTGCCAAAATGCAGATGTTTGGGGAACAGTTGTGTCATCCCCCTTAGGATGTCACCTGCTGTGGCCCATACCCACAACACCTTCAGTGACACCACTAAACAGGTCCATTCTATTTCACCAGATCATGAGGATACTATGCCTCACCAGGAACAAGAGCATTCAGGAATCCTATTTTACACTTTTGTGAGGGAACCATCTTAAACATTTGTCCACCCCCAGTGGCTTCACTAGGATTATTGTCACCTAGTGCAGCAACTCATGGTGTCACGTCATGTACCTCCTGGGGTGAGAGTGTGGATAGGGAGGATCTTTTCCAACACCACACCACAAACCACTTCATGCAGGATATAGTAGGGTGGTTTGAAATCAAAGAACTCCTAATTTACCTCTATAACCCACTACCAAGTACAAATTCTCAACTACCCTATTTCTACTTTTAGCCAAAAACCTCTCCATCACTCAATTTTCTAATCCAGTTAGAAACCATCTGTTGCTGCACCTTATAATCACAGGAATCCATATTGATACCTGTGCAGTGAGATGCTGGGCACACCTGATTAGAACTAGCCAATCATAGCCAAATATACGAGATGGGACCCCTGTCCAGAGTGGCCATGCTGTTCCAACCCTTGAGCGCCTATCACTCATCTTGTCCTTTTACCCTCAAAATTCCTCTCCAGTCAGATACTAAGGCTTCAAGTTTCTCCCTATTGTGGGCCAATGACTGTTGGCCAATGGATACAGCATGGTAAAGCATGACCAGTCTTTCCTTCCAGACACAATTGTAGAAAATAAAAACCATAAAGATTTATTATATAACAATTAAACATGAAATCCTTGAACTCTTTTCATAGCTCCACAAATCCATCAGACCTTCACCCTGTCTCTGACTGCCCTAACCCTATTTCATCCTCCTCCTAATTGTTTAACAGACAAGTCTCTAGATTGTATTCCCCACAGACTCTTCCTTCCCAGTTGGCTGGCTGTAACTAAGATGGTCCATCTTCACATTTTACAACATTGAAATGGAAGGTAGCCAGTTGTCTTTGCTGGGCCCACTGGGAAGCAGTAGTTGATTTTGCTGACCTCCTCATATGTGGCCAAGCTCCATTGTTATAGAGCAAATCTAGCCTGATATACCTTTGCTTGCAAACATGACCATGTACCTGTTGCCAAGAAAACCTTGTGATAGGTTTGCCTTAGGGTCACCATAACTCAGAAATGTTTTGAAGACATCCAAGAAGAAGCTAAGACATTAACCCCATTTGCTTATTAAACACATGGAGGAGGTTTTTATGAGATAATTGTGGCTGCACAATTGAGCATGACCAGGAATGGAGTATACATGTGAACTCAAGCATAAGCATTCATGTTGCCAGAATTTATGCCAATTTATGCCTGAATGTTAAATTCTAAATCCTAAAAAGCATGAAAGCATGGGATATAGGGTTGGCCCTACCACTAGGAAAAATGAGGCAGCCACTTCAGATAGGAGATGCTAAGGGAAACAGAGATGACCTTCAGATGTGAATCCTGAACCCATTTGCCCTTCATTTCAGTTAGAGGTGTGGGGATGCTACAAAGCATGTTGTGTAACCCACAAGCCTGCTACCCTTGAGTGTGATGGAGAACTCTGTCCTGTTGAAAGTGATGAAGTAAGCTTCCACTGAGAGCCAGTGTGGCATAGTGGTTTGAGCATTGGACTAAGGGGGGATGCAGACCAGGGCGTCCAGGACGCCCTGGTCC
>CM034706.1:149970492-149985626 GCA_020142125.1 Phrynosoma platyrhinos
TATTATCTTGCAAGATGTTTTGGGAAGACCCTGGTAAGGAAAAAGGAAAACATTTCAATTTTTTAAAATCAGATATCAGTTGGCTATCCCTGTTCCATTTGCTTTGTTTTTTAAAAGATTTGTAAAGGATGAGAAATTATGGATAGTGAAGCAAGCATGAATTTTTCTGAATCATATTCTTTTCAGAGAGCTGCTAGCAATTTTACTTTCCCTCTTTTGAAATGCTCTCATTATATCCTACATCGTTCAATATTCCATTGCCAACTTGATCTGTAATGTCAGGTTAAGAGGATAGTTTGGCTGTCAGTATCCACAACAGTAAATGTACACCACACTCATTTTGAAACTGCACCAATAATTTCTCAGTTACTTCTTTTATTTTTGGAGCAGAGCTGCCTCCAAAATATTTACCCCTTTGTTACTGGTTTGAGGAAGTAAACACACAAGTTGGTGATTTATGTACAAGATACTACTTCTTTAGATCTCTCAGAAAAGAATACATATACAAACATAAAATCTAGGAGCTATATGATGCTTACTTCATATTTATAGTTACAATGTTGTACTGGTACTTTGGAGATACAAATTCTGTTCTGCACCTGGTGATTAAATTTATTGGCTGACCTGGGGCAACTCACCCTTCTCAGCTTGACTTATTGCCCCACAGAATTGTTGTGAAGATAAAGTGCAGTGAAGAAGGGCCATGTATATTACCTTGAGAATATTATGAGAAAGGATAGCATTAAGGCTGCCAAATTTCTGGGTACCTCTCAAAGGTCCAAAACACACTGCAGAAATAATTCAGTTTGAGGCTGCTTTAGCAGCCCTGGTTCAGTGCAAGGGAATCCTGGGAATTGTAGTTTATTGTGGCACCAGAACTCTCTGACAGAGAAGTCTAAATGTCTCACAAAACTACAGTTCCCAGAATTTCCTAGCATTGAGCCAGGGCAATTAAAGCAGTCTCAAACTGGATTATTTCTGCAATGTGTTTTGGACCAAAGTCTTTGGTAATCAATCCTGTAGCCAAGCTACAGGCAAGGCCAAGAAATTCTGGCTGAGTGAGTTGTGCCCTCTTTAAAGATGGTGGAGGTGGGAGAATCATATTTTAACTTCATGTGCAGTAGTGATGAACCAGATACTGCAAAGCCCTCCTGGTTTGCTATCAGTTATTGCATGGAAGCATGCCTTTATCATGTCATGGCAGGAAAAGATGTGCTGGAGGATGCATGAGCACTTTTGAGAATAACAGTTAGTCTGACAGCATTGTGTAGCTTGCACAGTGAGCAGCTCTCAGGGTCTATCTGTTGCTGTCCTAGATTAAAGAGGCAGGCAGGACTATGAGAGCCTCCCAAGGAAAGGAAAGCAGGATTCATACAGTAAGTTACTCCCTTCTTCCTCAGCATGTGATTCATTCCTTTTCTAAAGCTGGACGCGAGTCACAGTGCTCCACGCAAAGCAGAAGGCTGTGTTCATTCCATGGAGGATTGTTTCCTTCATATGTATCAAACTGTTTTCAATGTCTAGAACATGGGTAGGCAACCTAAGGCCTGGGGGCCAGATACGCCCCCCCAAGCCCTTTGGACCGACCCCAGGCTGGTCCTGCTGCCGCCGCCACCCCCCACCATAATGATATTGATTCTTGTTGTTATTACGTGTTCTTGGGGTTTTGTTGGCAAAATTTCCATAGGGGTTTTGCTATGGCTTTTCTGGGGCTGCGAGAGTATGCATGCATATTTTGTTAATTTTTAAATTTTTTAAATTTTTTAATTCTTAATTTTTATATTTATTTATTTATTTATTTATTTATTTATTTATTTATTTATTTATTGTGCTTTGGCCCCCCCAATTGTCTGAGGGACAGCAACCTGGCCCCCAGCTCAAAAAGGTTGCCTACCCCTGGTATAGAATAATTATGGAAATTTTAAAATTATGGTCACAATTCTGTCAGTCAACAGTGACTTTACACATCGGTAACAGTAACTTTACACATTTGTAACCAAGTAGGAGAGGTGCAACAATACCCTGTGAAGGTACGTAACAAGGCCGGAGAGCCCTGATGTGCAACGGTCACTGATATGGCTTGGGGCATGCTGTGCATTGGTTGCTCCTGTAGGTACTGTTCGGCAATGGGCACTGTTATACAGTAACCTCATGGCAGCCCCTTGGTGAATATGGATGTGGCACAACTGCTTAATTCTGTTTCCTTCACAAGTAGGGCCACTTATGTCAATGTCCTAAAATCTCAGGGACTGGCATACTCTTGACCTTGCAACCATAATGTATACACATGTGACAATCAATAATGTTTACATATCTGACCTGAAAATGGCTAGCATTTATCACTGATAGGGCCTGTTAAAATATGCTTCACATTTGAAGAATCTTGTGATGAGTAGTGTTAAAAAGGCTTTGGAGAAGTGACATTTTAAGCACTATCAATGTAACAGTCCCATCAGTCTTTGCCTCTAACAGAGATCTATATGCCTGTGAACACCTACTGGGAATCACAATAGCACAGCTAGATACCAGCTTGCAGCTTCTCTCATTTCTCCTCAATTATACCTATTGGGAGCCCTGTATAAACCAGGCCAAATCCAAAGATTTCAGTGTTTCACAGCACATGTTCTTTGAGAGCAACCATTGCTGACTGTGACACTTCTGATTCATGTCTTTGTTATATCTCATTTGGGCTACTGGGCCACACTCTACATGGAATTTCTTTCCAAAAGTATTTGGAACCTTCATCTGGTCCAAAAGGCTGTTGACAAGGTCTGGTTGCACAGAGCATGTGACTCCCTTGTTTAACTGCTGGTCTATTTCCAGACACAATTGACAATTCTGGTTATGACCTATAAAGCCCTATACAGCTTGAGTCCATGGTATATGAAGGAACATATTCTTCCACCCATACTTGAGATCTTTGAGATTTCTGATATTAGAAATCTTTGGGAAATATTTTTCTTTTGGTCTGACTACCATTGGAGACATGTTTGATGAGGATGCCAAAGAGGGCTTTCCCAGAGACTGCACCCAACCTGAAGAACTCCTTACTCCTTGTTGTCTTTCCACTAGTAGGCAAATATCTTTTTAATTATGTGGCCTTTTGGCAACAGATCTCATGTGGGTACTGAGTTTTGTTTTGTTGGTGTGTTTTAAATTACATTTTAAATCTTGTAAGTTTGAACATGGTTTATGTTTTAATTGTGTTTTTGAGGCAAAAGGAGAAATATGATGATAGACTGATACCAAACTGATCTTTGCAATTTCCTCATAGTCTCAGCATCATTACCACCAGGCAAGCAGGCAGTTAGGTAAGCAAGCAACCATGGGATCAAAGCCATCTGTTGAATCTACCATTCATTATCAAGAGCTAGTATTGACAATCATGTACTGCAAGGATAAGGGACTGTGGCCCTTTGGATATCATCACCTATTGCAACTCCCATCATCCTCCAGCAGCAGCTATGCTGGCTAGGTCTGATGGGAATTGTAGGACCAAAACATTTGGAAGGCCACAGTTTCCCATGCTTGAACTACTGGTATAGTCTGGGTTGGGCATCCTTTAAAAAAGGGAGAGGAGGCTGTTGCAGAGTGGAACGAGAAAAATGTATCAGTAGTGCACTTTATATTTTCCTCTCCTCTAATATTTACTATGGTAGATAAATAACATGCACATGTTCTCTTTTCCACACCTCCTAAAGTCCTGGTCCTGGCTCATGTGTTTTCTAAAAATAACATGGTAAACAACAGCTCTTAGTGACCTTGTGGAATCAAGAAGTGAACAGTGTTGTTATGCAAACCCACATTAGTCAGGGTAATACAGTGAAACAGCAAGAACACACATGAGCATGGGAAATTAAATAATACAGATCCCCAAGGTCAGAATTTTGGGATCATCTAATCTACAGCTGTCACACCATTAAGTGCAGTGCTGGCATTATCCCAATGTTCTTAAAACCAATGCGGCTGAGAGAGGATTAAATGATTACTGCATGTGGCAGATGAAGAACTGGAGGGACCAAAGCCACCAATGCCAAAGAATCCTGGAAAAGAATTTAATAAGGCAGACCAAACAAATAATTGAGATTCCTTTTCTCTTAAATAAAAATCTCTTAACCACCCTATGAATCTGATCATAAGAGACTTGCTCATTTACCGCGCGGTAAATCCTAGTTTTGGAGAAAAGGCAGGATAAAAATAGATAAAGATCCACCACCACCACCACCACCACCATCAGCAGCAACAATAATTTAATACCAGTATTTATATAATCTGGTTATCCGGAGCATCTTGCCAAGGCATGTGAAGATAACAGAGATCCCTTTTATTATGGTCTCCCTTCCAAGTACTAACCAGCCCGAACCTGCTTCCAAAATCACACAACACTGAATATGCTCAGGGTGACATATTGGCACAATTGTGCATACTTCTACATCTAGGGCTACCTTAGTATGGCTACCTCAGATAATTGATGTTGGTTATCACAAAAGGGCAGAAAATTCTTAGTTATTTGCTATCATTGTATTTTTTATTGCCAGGAATAAAGAAAAGTGCTTGTGGAACTTTCCATCCCATATGCCAAAATAACTTGGCTAATTCTGAGTATCTTACCATACAATAATGAATTTTTTAGAGCTGTCACCAAAATTTTCCATAATGGGAAAATTGATGTTACACTGCACATTCCTCCTCCACTGATTCTTTATTACTAAGAACATCTTAAGGAGGATTGTACTTCATTTCCCTGTGTCCCCCCCTCTTTTGAATTTCTATGTAATTTTAACCTAATTTTAACCTGTCTCAATTCTGTCTTCTTTAGCAATACAATGGTCTTCTTACTCCCATCTTGTACTTGGAGAGCCATTAATTTTTCCTTTGGCATGATACTGTCCAGTGACCTTCTCCACCCTAGTGTGTGTATGTTTAAAAAAATTGTTATTATTTTAGCACCTTTGCCTTTCCTTCAGGATATCCCTCTGTCAACTGATGGACTCTGAAAATCACACCTTTCATGACATCTGGGCTCCTACAAGCCTATAGAGGCAACCATTTAACCCCCAATAAGTGCTTACAATGGTACTTTAACTTCTTTTCTTTTAGCTTGAGAGGCAAGTGATGTGATAGAAAACATAATTAACATTGACATCTTGTGGTTCCGTAACTTTTATTGTGAAATGCTAATACATTTGAACTTGCTTTGACAGTAAGGCTGGTAAAGCTAGATTCTCAGACATTATGAGAAGGCCTTATTCACTAGTGCTGCTCTCTCATTTGATTCCATTTGTGTGGTCTATTTCTATTGCACACCTATGAAAGAATGTGGAGCTCTATGTAGATTTTAAAATTGTAGATGCCTTGTGTGCCAGAGATATAAATAAAAATAAACATTAAGTGATTTTAATTTGCCCCCACCCCTGCCATATGTTCCAGTTCTTATCACTTTAGATGGTGCCAGATATATAAAGTTGAATTTTGCTACAACTTTCTCCTTCTTGAGAAAAATTTGCGGGGGATGGGGTTCCGGTGGATTTTGTCTGTAGGGAGCTTGAAGTTTTCAATAGGATTCAATATTGATTTAGCTCTGGGATGTGGAATTTTAACATGCACAGGATTATTTTTGAAAAGCCTATCTAAGCTTCCTAAATCTCATTGGCCTGACATAGTGGTCCTCTGCTAAGCTGGTTGAATCTAGGGACTGCATTGGGAAATACCCCTTTCTTTTATCCAGCAATGAATGGAATATAGATGTATAATTTGTTAAAAGTTATTCTCTCTCTCTCTTTCTCCCTCTATGTGAATGTAAAGTCTTTCTGATAATTACTTAGTATGGTGCCTGAATTTTCTCTCTGATTCCACATGCAACATTGTGTTGTACAGTATGTGTGTATGTAACCTATCTGACTGTCTCTCATCTTTCTTTCCTGCATAATATCTTGTGTGTTCTTGTGGAAAACCATTTTGAAAAACAGTAGCAAGCAGTTTGTTTTATTCAAAGAGAATCTCTCACCCATAGCACAATGAATTGAGAAGACTATTGAGAGCTAGTTTTGTGTCTTATTCATTTGCTGTTAACTTAGGAAAGGCAAGGGATTTGTTTTCTCATTCTTTCTGCTGGTAGCTGCATGCATTAATAGATTTTTCTAATTATTCTTCAACTTAATTTAATTTAACCATTCATGAGCACTGTGTGTACATTTTCATGCATTTGTGAGATAGAAGAGTTTTTTTCATGCCTAGGTTTAAAATTTCATCTATTTTGGCGAAATCAAACAATAGGTTTTAATTGAGAACAGATGACTGCCATCTAGGGATGTGCATTGTGTTAAAGGAACCACCAACACCACAGCTTTCACTATCACTTGTGCACTGCTTGTTTGGGGTTAAGAAGCACGCCTCTCTACTTACAATTATTCTGTATTTCCTTCTTATTATTTTGGGATCTTTTGTTTATTTAGAAATTTACTTGCTCAGGAAAAATAATTTTGCAAGTATTGATTAATGTGTCTGTCAAGAAAGACAGAGCGACACAGTTTTATTTGTTTGCTAAAGCAGAATACAACCACCCCATAGAAAAAAGGCACCAACTGCCATACAGATTTGTTCAATCAAAATGGAACTTCCTAATACAGATAGCCCAAATTGTCTTGTCTATAATTGGGCAGAGCTCATATCCTCTTTAGAATGCCTTCAATTACTTACACATGTGTGAAGAAGCAAAAAATAAAATAAAATAAAATAAAATAAAAAAAAGCCATTTAGATTTCCCATTGAAGTTGAATAAGAAGAGGTGAGATCTGGAGCACCAAATCATAACCCAGATATGGCCTTACAAACAGATTGGGTGTATATTGATCTGCAGTAGATTGGATCATGAATGGGATGGGTGTTTATAGTCACTAGTGGCTGGTGGTTCCTCTGTCAGTGATGCATTAAATCCATTTGTGTTTTGGATAGCATTAAAGAAGTGCTTCAAAGTATTGAACCCATTTGGGTGATAGAATTCATCACCCTGGAAAACTCCTTGAAGTCTGACTCAATCTGGAATCGATTCTCCACCCACTGACATAGGAGCTACCAGCCACCACTGTTTATACTTCTAGTGCTATTCTACCATTGAGAAGTGTCACCCTCTCTCTCTAGTCTCTCATCCAAGCAGTAGCCATGACAGAGAAGAACTCATTACTGAATGATGTGGAATATCCTTAATAACAACAGTTTTTTTTTTCTGGAAGCACTAACATACATGAAAAAGAATCTTAGAATAAACCTTCCTTCTGCTGACCAGTCAACCTTTCTACTGTCCATGTGCTTCACTGATTCAGATTAGGTGGTGGCAACATTGATAGGACATTTGTCATAAGCAGAGAAGTATTATCTATCATCCAATCTCTTCGCTGGCTTTACATTCCATCAGAAACATCTGCTAACTCATCAGAACAAGAGCGAAGGGGTTGCTTCTGGCATCCTGATATCTTTGTTCTCATCTTAATGTAAACAGTATTCAGATGGAATTCCAATATTATCCTTAGCTGACCTGTAAAAGATTGGTCCTTGAGATTTCTATTATATTACCTGGGGTTTAATTTTGTCAGTCTAAGGTTTGGCCTTCATGCTAAGCTGAATAGAAAAATTAGCCCCTAGCTAATGCTAGCTTACTTAAGCAAAATTGATTTTTAAGGTCATTCAATTCCCAGTACTTCCTGTTTTAAACTAACTGTAAAATATTAAAAAGCATATTTGAGTCTCTCTCTCTCTCTCTCTCCCCCCACCCTTCTCTCTGTATATTTTTCTTCTAAAACTTCTCACTTTTTCTTCTTCTTTAAAAAAAACAATCCAAATATTGTTTGAAGAAATTTACTATAAGCAAAGGAAACAGCTCATTCTATGAAACATGTCTGCACAGTGCTGCTGCTGCTGTGGGTGCAAGTTGCTCTGAGGTCAGAATGAGGCACCCAGAATCAATAACATGGCAACAAATAGGGATTGCATGGGAAGGCAGCTGCCATTGTGGCTGCAGAGAGAGCAAAGGTAATGGGGGGGAATCCTTTTAGCATATGCTATACCCCTCCCACTGGGTATGGATATATGGGTTTCATAATTAATACCTGGGCATGTTTTGAGAGGTCACAATGATTTATGGAAACTAGGAGGTTACATGTGTATGGAGTTACACTGACCTGGGGACATACAGAGATCTAGTTTGCTGATCAAGTTGCCACTTCCCCCAACTTTTTGCATTTTGTCTTGTGATAGAGATAAAGGGAGTCCCATCAGAAAGCAATCAGAGATCATATCCTTCACCTCAACACTTGACGTGTTCCCATTCACCCTTCCTGCTAGAGCCACCAGCTGTTCTGGATCCCTTTTGTCAATTCCATGTGAAAGTCAGGAAGCCTTTGTTACACTATGTGGTAACACCACACACATCTCAAAGGTATGAAATAGGATTTAAATATGCACTCCAGCTGTTGCCATTTTGTTAACAGACCAGAGCTCTGTTCACTCTCACTGTGTAACCCTCAGACTCTGTCTGAGCTATTGTCTGTCTTCTGTGGACCTCTCTGCAGAACTGGTAATTATTAACCCTTTTTAACTCTTGATCCCCCTCTAGCTAACCTCCCCACACCTTTCTCTCTGATAGCCTTGTATAGTTCTTAAGGTTGCACTGGTTTTTGTATATTTTTATGTGCCCTTGCACCTATCTAAATAAAACCCTTCTATTCACTGAAACTGGAGTGTTCTCTGCAGTTAGTACATAGGTGAAAATGTTGCTTAAATTGTATTTTGGTATGATGACTGGTTTTGTTCTCTTCTTGAGTTTTAATTTTATTTTTAAAATGAATAGTTTGTGATCTGTGCCACAATCAGCACCTGGCCTAGTCTTGCCCCCCAGTATGGAACTTCACCATCTTTCACTTCCAATTATGTCATCTATTTGGTTTTTGTGTTGACCATCTGGTGATGTCCATGTGTATAACATTTTCTCTGGTTGTATGAAAAATGTGTTTGCAATTAATAAGTTGTTGGCTTCACAAAAATCTATCAGACACTCAACTGCTTCATTCCTTTGCCTAGTCCAAATCTGCCTGCTGCCTATACTACAGATATATATAGGTGGAAAGGTCCCAGAAGTTACCCTCCTCTTGCCAGTCAACTTTTAGCTATAATTTCAACACATTTTAAAAGAGAGACTGGCATTTCTGGTGGGGACTCCCAATTTCTTCCCCCTTTTAGGGTAACAGATTGGCAGGTGGGTAAGAGAGGATGAAATGACTCTTCGGACACAATTTGAAGAGACTCACTACTGAAATTGTTGCTGCTTCAAGCTCAGTGCTTTGCTTCTGCACCCAAAGCTTTCCTCTACCATTAGAGGCAGAAGCAAGAGTCAGAGATGGACAAATATTAGGGCAGGGGTAGGCAACCTAAGGCCTGGGGGCCGGATGTGGCCCCATGAGGCCTTTGGATTGGCCCCAGGCTGGTCCTGCCGCCGCTGCCATGATGATATTGATTATTGTTGTTATTACTTGTTCTTGGGGTTTTCTTGGCAAAATCTCCACAGGGGTTTTGCCATGGCTTTTCTGGGGCTGAGAGAGTGTGCATGCATATTTTTTTTTAAAAAAATTTAAATTATTTTTTTAATCTATTTATTTATTTATGGTGCTTCGGCCCCCCAATTGTCTGAGGGACATCAACCCGGTCCCCGGCTCAAAAAGGTTGCCTACCCTTGTATTAGGGTTTCTGAGACTTCTACAGTAATATTTTGATACTTTGTTTCTGCACCCAAACTTTTCTCTACCATAAGAGGCAGAAGCATGAGTCAGAAATGAAAAGATATTAGGGTTGCTGAGATTGCTACTGTAATATTTTGATACTGTGGAAGTACAACTGAGTGTAATTTCATTTGGCAGAATGAAATTTACTTCCTTTGTGAACAATGTGGTTATTTATTATAACTGTTTCCTTTATTGTAGTGTTAGGGTTCTCTTGGGAAACAAAAGCTTCTCAGATTCGATTTCCAGATAGAAACCTGAAATGTGGTGAAGGAATGGGGACAAAATCCACAAAAGTCCATGGCTATGTTGCTGTCTGTCATTTTTCAGCAACATTCTCTGAAGTACAAGCCAAGCATCTTAAATCTTCCCTTCTTTCTACTACTGATCTAGAAATGACTTGTCCATTTCCTGCTGTATTGTGCCCTTCTTAATGAGATCAGGGCACAACTCTACCTGAAGCCAAAGAGAGACTTGCTTTGAAACTAACCCTGCTCATAGTGGTAAGAATTTCAGCTATTTAAGTTGAAGAGTTATCTAAGAATTCATCAGCTGAATTAATGCTGAATTTACAGCAGAACTGGTGGAACCTGACCCTCCAGTGACTGAGGAGCTGCTAATCCTAGTGGCCATTGCAATTGGCCAGATTGTAGATTTGGGGCTTATGGAATTTAGAGTCCAGCAACATCTAGAGGGCCACAGGTTTCCCATCGATTAAAAGAATAATGTGATGCACTGTGGTGTGTAATACAAGATCTGGAGGTAAGACGTATTAGCTTTAAATGAATACTGAAAGCCTGAACAATAAAGGGAGACACTGATAGCAGATTTCTCTAAACAACCATCACTGCCATTACCAGGGTATTGCTATTGCTTGGTACTTTATAGGGCAGGTGTGTCCAGGGAAAAGCCAGTAGTGTCTGACCACAGTGCTAAGAACCTATTTTGAATGAACTATAAAGGACCCAAATGAGCTATTCAACAGGCAATCACAAAAACAATGTTGCACTCAGAAGTGAAAAAGTTAGTAGAAAAGTTGAACAGATCAATTAACTGTTAGCTCAGATTCAAATTACAGAGAAGGAGAGTAAACAGACTACTTCAAAGATTGTGGATTCTCTTTTGTTGGAGGTTTTAAAACAGAATTTGTCCGCATGCTTTAGCCATTGGCAGGGGGCTGGACTAGGTAACTGTTAAGTACTTTTTAACTCTACAGTTCTTTGATTCTGTCTGTCTCATTGGCATGTCACTAAGAGTTAAATAATTCTTAAGGGCCATTACATGTATACAGGATCCTTGCCATTCCTGGCTCCTGAAAGCAGCTAGAGGAGGACTGCTCAAGTGGGTAAGGGAGTGGTAAATGCCTCACTGTGCCAAGGGAGGTTTCCATGCTACCTAAAGGAGGCTGTAGTGAGACTGTTACTGAAAAAGCCCTCCCTGGATCCCACCATTTTGAATACCTATCAGCTAGGGTACTCTAATAGTTCTGGAGTGAGTGTTGCCCTCCCAGCTCCAGAGGTTTCTGGATGAAATGGACTACCTTGATCCATTTCAATCTGGTTTCAATTCTGGCTGTGAGATGGAGGCCTACACTGGACAGGGAAAATGTGTTCCTGTTGGTCCTACTGCATGGTAACCTTCTGGGCCACCTCTCTGAGATGGGACTTGGGGGCACTGTTATGCAGTGGTTCTGGCCTTTCTTGGAGGAGCAAACTCAAAAGGTGGTGGTGGATACTCCTGTTCATCTTCCTGGCTGTTGGCCTGTGGAATCCCACAGGGTTCTGTTTTGTTCCCTATGTTATCTAACATCTACATGAAACCACTGGGAGAGGCCAACCAGAGTTTTGAGGAGAAGTGTCACCAGTTTGTGGGTGACACCCTTTCCATCCTATTCCAAAGAAGTTGTCTCAGTACTGAGCCAATGTCTGCTGTCAGTAATGGACTGGATGAGAACAAACAAATTTAAACTTAATCCAGACAAGAAAGAGGTGCTCCTGGTCAGCTGTAAAGGCAGATCAAGGAATAGGGACTCTGCCCGTGCTGAATGGAGTTACACTCCCTTGAAATCTCAGGCTTGCAACTTGGGTTCTCCTGGACTCAACTCTGAGCCTTGATGCCCAGGTTTCAGCAGTTACCAGGAGTGCCTTTGCACAGTTAAAACTAGCGTACCAGCTGTGCCCATTTCTTGAGATGTCAGATCTGGTTGTGGTGACATATGCCTTAATTACATCCCATTTGGACTACTATAACACACTCTATCTGAGGCTGCTTCTGGTAACTGTTTGGAAATTTCAGCTGGTTCAAAATGTTGCAGCCAGAATGCTGACTGAGACTAGTTATAGGATTGTTGAAATAGCTTCACGGGCTACTGGTTCATTTCTTGCATAATTAAAAGTGCTGATCATTACCTATAAAGCCCTGCACAGCTTAGATCAAGACCATCTGTATATCTCCTCATATGAACCTGGCAGAGATGTCCAGGGAAAGGCTTTCTCTCAGT
This sequence comes from Phrynosoma platyrhinos, assembly GCA_020142125.1. NCBI lineage: Eukaryota > Metazoa > Chordata > Lepidosauria > Squamata > Phrynosomatidae > Phrynosoma > Phrynosoma platyrhinos. The sequence continues at coordinate 149,982,763 of CM034706.1, forward strand.
TCTGCCACCATCACAGGAGACGAGAGAGAGCCTTCTCAATAGCTGCTCCCATCCTTGGGAAGACCCTTGCATGGGAGGCTAGGCTGAACTCCTCTCTGCTTACCTTTCACCAGTAGGCAAAGACATTTTTATTCAAGCAAGCTTTTAATACATAATTGTGTCAGGGAGGATTTTATATGGGGTGTATGTTTTAGACTTTTTTTTTAAAAAAACAAAATTTACTATAATTTTTAATGTCATTTTATACTTTTTAAGCTAGTAGAGTTTAATTGTTTTTTAATTATTATAAAATATTTTAAACCACTTTATCTGTAAGTTGCCTTGGGTCCCTTTCTGGGAGAAAGGTGGAATAAAAATGAAATAAATAAAAGAATAAATAATAAATTCTTCTTTTCCCCATCTCTGGCCTATTACAAATTTAAAGGTGAATGTGTAAAAATGTACAAAATTGAATGCATAAAAACAGTACAGTAAATTATATATTGTATATTTACATTTAAGCAATATAAAATATACAGAAACACATACACAAATATACACATGTATTTTTCAATCACATGTCTTGGTACAAAGGGCTTTACTCCCAGCCTCTCATACCCAGCAGGGAAGTACCTCCATCGAAAGATTTCCAATGAATAACTGGGTATACAGAAAGTTACAGGTGGCACAATGCAGTTCTTCAAGGAGCAAACTGTGTAAAGCATTAAAAGTACGAGTCCCATCATAAACTGAAACTGGATGATATAGGCAACCAATTACAGTTTAGTGGAGGACTATGTTCTAGCTCATTCCCAGTATCTGACAATGGTTGCTGTATCCTGTAGCTCTTTAAACAAAATCCATATAGAGTAGATCAGTGATTCTCAAACTCTGATCCCTCCAGGTTGTTTTTTTTTAATTTCAGAAGCCCCAGCCAGCTTGTCCAATGGTCAGGGATTCTAGGAGCTGAGTTCCAAAACATCTACAGGACCAAATATTGAGATTCACTGGAATTGATAACTGTAATTTGGTTATTTTATTTGTTTAGTATTGTTTATTTTGGGCGTGTTTTATTTAAATTTAATTTTATATGTAAGCTGCCTTGATTGCCATGGCAAAAGGTGCGATATAATAATAATAATAATAATAATAATAATAATAATAATAATAATAATAATAATTTTTATGGAAGCTATGGGGATGGCTAGTTACAAGTGAGCATGCATGAGCATGGCCACGCAAAACTATAAAACAACACACACCAGTGACAAGAGAAATATGCAATTGCCAAAAAACAGATAATAAAATGACAGAGTAACAATACAAAATAATAATTGTTAAGGGAATGTTGTATTTATGCATTAATTAATTCTGGGTGTCATAGGCTTAAAACTTCCCAAAATTATTATGATGATTATATTTTATAAAACTGGTAATTCTTTTTTAAAAAAATCTGATTTCCCAGTTTTTCATTGTTGTCTCATTTTAAATAATTACTATGTGTTTATCTCCTTTTTTAATTAATAAATATTAATTATTTATTTGGGTAGGTTTTAAAAATGCCTCCTTTGAAAGAATAGTAACCTCACAAGGCTTATGGATTACTGTTAACAGCTCAGGAATACCCCCCTAAATTATTCTCATTAACACATTTTACTTGGGTTGTCTTTTAATTGCATTGTAGCTGTAATGTGGTCAACTTATGTTCATAACTATAATTAAAATGATGCTGATCGTTCTCATATGCCTTTCTCCCTCTCTGCAATTTAATTGATGCTAGAAATTAGGTCTTTAATATTAATATTAGTGTTTGAGACTCTGGATGAAATGCTACATTTAACTGTTTTGGGAGGTAAGTGCAGAGTACTTATTAAGTGCTTACATCCTAGATTTTGTTGTTTGTACTCTGATTAGAATCTAAAGGCAAATCTATTTTGCAGATTTATAATGGGATTAATTGTCATTTCATTATACCAGGGAACTGTGGGAAGTGTAGTTCAATGAATTGGGCTGGACAGATTCTTAGCACCTTGTTCAGAATGTCATTCCTAGGTTACACTGAGGGAAAGCTGAGAATGGGACATTTTGAGTCAGATAATTACAAGTGAATAATTAATAATTATATAGATAATTAGACAGTGAAAAAAGTTGATAAGAAGAAAATCAACTCATTTGAGATGTGGTGCTGGATAAGAGTGCGAAGGACAGCCAAAAAGACAGACAAATGAATGCTTGAACAGATCAAGCCTGAAATCCTCCTGGAAGCCATTCTTCACATTATGACAAATTCAACAGGTTATGAAGACTGTTAGGTTACATTATGCCAAATTCAACAGGTTATGTAGACTTTGGAGGAGGAGTCATGGGAGTTGTGTGGCATTTTTGTAATATTTGGTTTATTTGCAAACATTTAAGCAGAACATCTTACAAGCAAACAGCACATACAGTCCTGCCAGACAACAAGTATGCTCCCTCAACCTCTCCCAGCCCATTCTCCTTCAGCCATTATGGACTTCACCTCATAGAACCACTCATTATTGCCATGTTAGGTGGAGGCGGTGATGGTTGCAGTCCAAAACATCTGAGGGCACCACATTGGTGAACCACATGTTAAAACATAGAAGTGCCTACACCCCCAAATGCTCCCAGCCTTCAGCTGTATGGCTGAACAGGAAAGATAGAGAGAGAGAAAAGATCATAACCCAAGTGAGAACTCAGATGGGAGAAGAATGCTGGTGGTATTCTGAGAAAAACAATTAAAATAAGATAGATTTCTACAGCTGTAATAAAAGGGACTTGCCAAAAGGAAACATGGGTTTCTCAAAAACAAGTCATGTAGACTAATCTGATCTCTTGTTTTGATAAAATTACCAGCTTGGTAGATG
>CM034706.1:150004407-150015257 GCA_020142125.1 Phrynosoma platyrhinos
TCTAGCAAGCCTGAGTTCATTCTGCGCTCTAGCTTTTCTGACTTTACCTCTATACATGCTAGCTATTTGTTTGAATTCCTCTTTGGTGATTTCACCATTTCTCCATTTCTTATACATGCTCTGTTTAAAACTTAGTTCAGTTGCAAGTTCCTTAGTCATCCATCCTGGTTTCTTGAGGCACCTCCCATTTTTCCTCCTCATTGGCACGGTTTGAAATTGTGCCTTCAGTATCTCCCTTTTGAGAAACTCCCATCCATCTTGCTCCCTTCTCTTTTAGTATTCCTGTCCATGGGATCACCCCCATTATTTGTCTAAGGATGTTATCACACGGGGCTTGATCCGAACAGAATCCAAATGAAATGCCGACTGAATCCGGATTATTTGCCCATGTTTCCACACGACGTCGCACAGAACCCTGACAGAAAGTGGACAGAAAGTGGAAAAAAATGAGATCTTTTGAATTTCGGTTTCTTGAGGAATTGCAATTGTGCGATGGGAATCATTTCACATTTATTGTGGGTCTTATAACCAAATACGTATTGTGGTGCATTTCCCCATCATTACCCATGGTTCCCACGAGCATTACTGTATCTGTGCATGTGCAGGAGGCTCATTTCGGCTACATTTACAGGTTTTTTTCTCTTGTGTGTGGACGTTCGATACACTTACTGTAAATGCGCAATGAAGGTAATGACGTTTGCGGAAACAAGATTTATTTCCTGTTTATTTTCAAGATGCCTCATTTCCACTTTATTTTCAGTTTCTGGGCCACGTGTGATAACGTCCTAAGTTTAGTAAAATCAGCTTTCCTAAAGTCTAGAATGCATGTCTGACTATGCCTGGCTTCTCCTTTCCACTGTGTGATAAACTCCAGGAGGACATGATCACTCCCGCCTAAGGATCCAACCACTTGCACCCCATTAACTAGGTCTTCCCTGTTAGTTAGGATCAGATCCAAAATAGCTGACTCCCTTGTTGCCTGTTCCACCTTTTGGACAATGAGGAATTTGGACAATGAGGAATGAGGAATTTGGACAATGAGGAATTTGCTAGACCTTGAGGATTTTGCTGAGTTTGACTTCCATCGCTACTATATTTCTCCTTTCTGAGTGTGTGGTCATCTGTTCTAGAAAGGCATCATCCAATTCTTCTGCCTGAGTTGGGGGTCTTTAGTAGACCCTGTTGTTTCCCTCCCCTTTAATTTTTATCCAGATGCTCTCCACCTGCTTTCCAGGATTGATGTCCTGGATTTCTTCACTGGTGTAAATATCCCTTACATATAATGCTATTCCTCCTCCTTTCCTGTTTGGCCTGTTTCTCTTCAAAAGGTTATACCCCTGTATTTCTACATCCCAGTCATGAGACTCATCCCACCAGGTTTCAGTGATGCCTATTATATCATATTTGCTTTGTTGTGCTTATTTCCCATGCTCTGTGCATTAGTGTAGAGACATCTAAGACCATATGTCCCCCTTACTGGCTGCCTGTGCACATTTTTTTTGCCTCCCATTGTTGGGTCCCTGTACTGTTTGCCTTGTTTCCTCTATGACAGTTTGACTATTTTTTCTACAGAAAATCCCATTTTTAGCAAATGAATAATAGTTTACACTTTCCATCCCTGCATTCTATTTTATTCATTTGCCAAAAATGGGATTCCAATATCCTGAAAGCCCGATTGGGAAGAATAAGATAGAGACTAGAATTCTACACCATTTCTTCCAAGTATTCACACATCCCTAAATATTTTGGTAAATTATTCAGTGCAGAAATTTGCGTGGGTTCTTTGCATGAAAAATGTGGAAAACACACAAACAAAAAACAACCACTTTTTCCATATAGCTATGGGGTTGTGTGTAATAAATTGTTTAAGATTAATCTTGCATGAAAACCATGATGCAGGGATTTTTTTTTATATGCATGAAATTAAGATGTTTTGTATTAAAAAAAACAAACCATGTGGTTATCTGGAAATATGTTTGGAGGGAATTCTGCATGTATTTGTGTGTAGAATATTATTCCAAATCATTTCAGGACAAATACTTGTTTTCTCAATAATAGGGAGAGGCCTGCAGGAATTATTTACTGTTACTTGTGAAATAGTTGTACATTCATATGCTTAGCATGCTCTCCTCTTTGTGTGTTGTTTATTTAATAGGACATTGTTTATTTAATAGGACATTTAGAAACCACTTGAAGTAGAGTATTTAAATCAATGGGGAATGAATTGGAAATCAAGCCTCATTCATTTCAGTGGGACTCTTCTAGATAGTATTAAGATTGCATTCAGCCTTATAGCTTCCCAACCTTCAGTTTGATTATGGAGCAAAGGAAAGAAAATAAAGAATAATATCCATTATGACTAACTGTACCTTGGAATAGCACCATTGAGAATTAGTTGGTGTGGAAGGCATAGAAGATTTAGAATATTAAGTATCTGTCACTTGATCCTTACCCTGAAATGTTTTGTGTGACTGAGTAAGAGGGTTGACACTGTGCCATGGATGACATTAGGAACTCTTGCCCTTAGGTAACTGCAATAGCTATGGTGTCCTCTCTGAACGCTTTATCAGATTCTTGAGCCCTGAATTTCCAAATATGCATGCAAAAGTTTCTCCTTGGAGTTTCCTGATTTTGTTCTTTAACCATCTGCTACCTATGCAAGGTGCAATTCAGTTCCACCAAGGTCAGGGCATTGTTGTTGTTTTCATTCAGCAACTGAGGAGTAAACTATCTCTCTGTTTCCTCTTATAAAAGGCAATAACAGCCTGGCACTGCTTGTTGGTTTTCTTTCATTTAGTCTGAGCCCTAACTTTGTATAACACTGACCAACCCAATAAATGAAATGCCAATTAAAGGAAATGTAGTTCAGCTGGCCAGAGCTAAATTAATGGACTATTGATTGACAATGGTGTTAGATACTCATCAACATGACTAGGAGAGAAAGACAAGCCACAGTCAGAGGAATTGTATTGGAATCATACTTTTACCCAGAGATGGTTAATAATATCAAAAACATAGGCTGAAACAATGTAGGCTTTTATTAAAAGAATTAGCAGAACTATACTAAGGCACTCTCTTTGGATTTTTTAAGTTATAAGTAGGCTTTTTGGTTGCATCTCATGTTTTATGAATAAAAGAATAAATTGTTCACATCATAATTTATCACATCACAAAGAAAAAACATATTCTTTTTCCTGTCTGGGGTTTCTAGACTGAACACATAAATGAGATTTGCTTGTCTCAAGGAAGTCTTCCCATCTGCTTTGTATTACTTTGGTTTAATCAGAGTCTGGAAAGGTTGGTGTTTGGACCACAGTTCCCAAAATCCTCCAACCAGCATGGCCACAAGAGCTTTAAAAGACAACTGAAAAGGTTATGCTGGTGCTTAGATATTTTTGCACCTAAAACAAACAAACATCACCTTGGAAATAAATTTCTAGAATGACATCTCAAGATATCCATTTGAGACAAGCAAAATAGCATTTCCCTCTGGAACCTGCTGCTAAATGTAATGCTTCATTTTATTTTATGATAAAACATCTATCTGCAAAAGGATCACAGGAACTGGAACAACCCAGATTCCATTTCCATTTGAAAAAGATTTCTAATTCATTGGCTATACTGTCTGGGCTGAGAGAAAGTAAGGTCCAACAATGCCGGGAGGGCCATTGGTTGACCTAACCAGTATGGATGCTCTGATTCACGAGGAACTCTCCCCAAGACCTCAGAAAATCCTTTATAGCTAGAGAAATGTTGACAAAACCATAAGATCAAGGCAATTAGCAGCTTTCCAACTGACCCAGCTTAAGGTAACTTCTCTATGCATACTTCAAACTTGTTTAACAGTTTTTCTAGATTCACCTAGCGAAAATGAGTGGCCATTTCCAAACTATTCCCACATAAGTCCCACAACTCTTAGAATGATGTATCCCCTTTTCCCCTCAATTCTGTAGGGGATAAAATAATGTAAAAGAAACTACAAAGCTCATGGCTAATGCAGGGCTGGATTGGATGATGCTTGGAATCTCATAAAAGTATGCATTTGTTAATCCATTGTAAAAGTCTTATAGTTTTGGCTTCAGTGGAAAAGATAGCAAGAAATGTTGCTTTTGGGTTGAATTGACTATGAAGACAGGAAGACTGTTTCAGAGCTGAAGAAACAGGAAAAGGAATGTTTGTTGATATCATTAGTAAGACCGATGGTGTGGACTGGAAGTAAAGTAAGGAAACTAAAAGAGAGAACTCAGGGGCTAAGCAGACAGCGCTTTGCGCCGTCTTCAGAGCAAGGAAGGGGAGGGGCAGCCACACGCTGGGCGCCCCAACCCCTTTCCCAAAACATCCTCGGAGCAGCTGGCCCTCCGCACAGCCAGCGCTCCGAGGATGACCTCCCACTGCAGCATCCGTACACGCTGCAGCGGAAGAGTCGGTGAAGGTGCGCTGGCAGCCTTTTGCAGTGCACCTTCGGCGATTTGCAGAAGGAATGCTATTTTAGCGCTCCTTCCAGGGGCGGCGAAGCTGTGCCACGGGGCTGAGGAATGGGATGCCTTGGCCCCATGGCGCAGCTTCCTGGGGCGGCCCCGTGCCACCCGTCTGCTTCCCCCCTCAGTTAGTTAGTCCAGATGTCTATGAGTAATTCCAAATTAGTTCATACATGGCAAGTAAAAGTTTAATATGTAATCAATAGAGGTGGAGATTGAAACTATATCTTGTAACCAATGAACATTTTGAATTATGCATATATTAATGTAATTATAAATAGCTGTGTAAGATGATATATAAGGATGTTGATTAGCTGACGGAGGGGCTCTCAAGTCATGGGGCTAACCTGTCTGAGAGTCCGTTGATGTAAAAATAGACTCTATTTTCCTGGATATTCCAAGGGTCTCCATTCCTGTTTTGCCCACTACAATTCCAAGACATTCAAATGTCTAAAACTTGATTTTGAGGTAGTAGTCTTATTATTTGCTTGGTTTCTAACATTTGTCAGGTTCATATTCTGTGAACATCGCTGCATTACAAATCAGATATTCCTTTGGCTTCTCTTTAACATTATTAGAATTTGAAAAGTTTAAAGGAAGTGAACCATGGTGCCTGGTATACAAAAATTGAATTCCTAACCATGCACATAAAAATATCCCAAAGTGTTCAAGATTCAACCTAAGTGATGCTCATGCTCATTCTTGCTCTCTCTGTAGTGTATGTTTTTTTTTAAAAGCAACTGCTATTACTCAGGCACTTACATTTTGACTATGTACAATAACACTATCAATAAGTACATTTCAGCCTTATTACTCAGCCATCAAAGAGAGCATAGCATTTTTAAAAACTGTTTTATGGGTTATCTGAAGCATATTTTAGTTTGGGAATAGCATATAAAATTTGTTGCATCATAAATAAGGCTGGGATTGGAGTACACAAATTGACAATATTACTCGTTACATAGCTCAAAAAGAATGAGAACTACAATATGAAAGCTCCCTGCTGACAGAGATAGGAGCATTTTTATGGGTTCCTGACTACATATCTGAGCTCAAAATATTTGATTTCTGGTTTGGTCTAATCCGTAATTACTGTCAAAACTGGGGAAACAAGATCAGATTTATGACACACACAGGTTGCATGAAAAGAGCAAGCAAGGTCACTCATTTCCATCCAAGGTACAAACTCTGTCTTTCCTGCTAGACATAGACATCTCTGTGGTAAGCTTAGAAAATTAATTTTCAGAAGTAAATTCATTTGTGACTCATTGAAGAGACAAAAAAATTGTCACTGTTAATGATACACATTTTCAATAGTAGCATATTATATTATTTGTTATTTTATTCATTGTTACTGTGGCCTTTAAAAAATCCTTTAAATGTAAGAAAATTGCCTTGAATATTGGGGGCCAGCTCTTCAAAATGGCACAAAATGTGTTTTTGCTCACCATCCTTCAAATGCAATACGTTAGCATTATTAATTATGTGAAAAAGTAATAATGCAATTATCCATTGTTGTTGTGTGCCTCCAAATTGTTTCCAACTTATGGTGACCCTCAGAAGAATCTATTACAGTTTTTTCTTGGCAAGATTTGTTCAGAGGAGGCTTATCATTACTTTTTTTGTGGGGTTTTTTCGGGCTGTGTGGCCACGTTCTGAAAGAGTTTCTTTCTGACGTTTCGCCAACATCTGTGGCTAGCATCTTCAGAGAAATCTTCTCTGCATCTTCTTAGACCTTTTCTCTGAAGATGCTAGCCACAGATGCTGGCGAAACGTCAGAAAGAAACGTCTTGCAGCTGTGACCAAGTAAAGAATATGTTTTAGTGATTTTTGTTTCTTCTTCTCTGATTATATTTAATAAAAAACCTTCTGGTGTCATTTTAATCAATTTTTGAGTTATTAGTTGTAGTGTCTTGTGAACATATTTCCAAAAAAATTTCGCAGTCTGACATGTCCACCAGTTATGATATAGTGTCTCCTCTTTCCCCCCGCATTTTCAGGATACTCCTTTGATCACTGAATTTTTGCTAGTTTGTTAGGAGACATATATAACCTCTGTGTCATTTTATACAGATTTTCCTTTACATCCATAGTAAGTGTGAATTTTGAGTCTCAGCCCCAACCTTTTCCCATTTTTCTAGTTGGATGGGATGTCTGATGTTCTGTGCCCATTTGATGGTACATTGGTCCTCTACAGACTGGCAAAAAGTACTGGCATCAGGGTGGAATGAGGGCATGGTGACCACATGCCACACACCCTGACTCTGCCCCGATGGCAGGCAGCATCACACCTTTTCTTCACTGCAGCATTTAGACACGCTGCACTGAAAAAATGCCAAAAAGCTGCTGCTACTGCAGCAAGGGCAGCTTTTTACTATTCTAAAAAGGGGCAGCATTTTGCTGCTCTTTTTGGGGGCTGGTAAAGTGCTGGACTGGGGCCATGGTGTGTGGTTGATGCAGCCCCAATCTGGTGCTGAAAGGGGCGGTGGGAAGCCACTCCTTTGGGGCCATCTGTTTAGCCCCATTCTTTGATTGATTGTTTCCATTTCTATCTTCAAGAGTAACTTATATAGCTGGATATGACACATTTTGAGCTTCACACAAAATCATGTCCAGTTCTGTTCTTTTTTTATTGAATCCTGCTTTAAGATCTATTTTCCATTTGTTGTTCAATTGATGGTAAGTGAACCAATGACATGGGAAACCCTCATCTTCTAATTCTTTATCTGTTTTTAGTCTGGGGTTTTCTTTTCCCCATTTTAATAGGTCTTGATATTTTAAAGGGTTCTTTTGATTTTTCATTTGACCTGTGTTCAGTGCTTCTTGTGGAGATAGCCAGCCTGGTAGTTTGTAAGTTTTTGTTTAATTTTAAGCCATACTCTTAACAGTGATCTCCTGATAATATGGTAATTGAATTCCTTATTAACTACTCTATTGTACCATAAATATCCATGCCATCATATCTAAAACCTTCAAGGTTTAACATCTTTTCATTTTTTAGTAAAATCCACTTTTGAATCCAATCCATGGCACATGAGTAGTAGGATGATTTGAGGTCAGGAGTTCCTAATCCTACTCACTCATTAGCGTCTTTCATAACTTTCCACTTTATTTGTGGCTTTTTGCCCACTCAGATTAATTTTGATATGTCAGTTTCCCATTATTGAAAAGATTTTTCATTTACCTTAATTGATAGGTTTTGGAAAAGAAACATTAATTTAGGTAGAATACTCATCTTGGTTGAAGCTATTCCACCCATAAGTGACGATTTTAGATTGTTCCATCTTTCTAGGTCTTTTTTTATCTGTTTCCATACATGTCCATAATTGTCATCATAGAGTTCTGAGTTTTGTTTTGTTTTTTGGATAAGACTATACCAAGATATTTCATTTTGTTTGATATTTGAAACCCTGACTTCTCTTGTAACTCTATAATACTTTGAATATGTCAAAGAAGGAGAATAAAATCTCATATAGTATGGCATTATAATATCATATAGATTTTCATTCTCTTTCTTGTAAGTCTCATATTTTTAGACATTTTTTCCTCTGTTTTAACTCTCTCTTCAGATTGATATCACTTTTTTCATTTTGTTTTAATGAGATTTCTTTAGTCTTTTTCTCTAGATGTTCTCTTCTGTGATGTAATATTCCTATTTTAGTATGTAGTTCTTTCATTTCTTTTGTTAGTGTTCTGATAGTTGATTTTAGGTAATCTATTTCACTTTTAAAGTTATTCCTTATCTCTTGTCTTGAATCCTTTAGTTCTCGTATGAAATTCTTTTTCATTCTTTCAATCATTTCCAATATTTTAAGGTTAGAGTCCATTGCTTTGACATTCAATTCTATAGAGAGCCGTCTCGCTTTTGTTTGACCTTGTGTTTGAGCTTGTACTTGAGACATCTTCCTTGATAACACTGGCATCTTATCTTGTCTTTAGTTGGATTTTCCTATATATTAGATGTCAATCTTATTGTGAGATCTATTAGATCTTCCAAGTTCTATCGTCCTTAGATGTGTTACCCTTTACTTCTATTATTGCAGTTCATATTTCCTTCTATCCTTTTAAATCTCTATATATTTAATATTGTTTTAGAATCCTTTCTTCTGAATAATATAGTCTTTCTTTTCCCCTTTAGTTGTGTTGCAATTAATTTGCCTTCTAATATGATCTTAATTGTAGTAGTGAGTCATTCTATATACAGTATTACTATATAATCTATTCAAGCAAATGAAAGATTAACAAAAACAGCAGCAGCAGCAAAAAAATCTCAACAGTTTCTTTTCAGTTACTTTTGATATAATAAATAGTTTTACAATTTCTTTACAAATCACAAAATCTCAATATTTCTCTAAAAGGCAAAATATAACTAAATATGATTGCTTTTTGAGTTCTCTCTTTCTTAATTGATTTTAACCTCTTTCTTATCATAGATTTCTGTAATTCAATTAACTGCTTTATGTGTGGTGCAATTTGAGTTTCCCAGGGTGTTAACCCTTTTAAAGGGAAACAAAAATACACAAGTATGAAAGTTTAACTTGTTAGAGTTCAGCTTTCATCACCCAAAATAGTGAAAGTGTGGGGCAGACTATTCTAAATCTGCCTTCCTAAAGAAATAAAGATTTATTCTAAAAAAAAATGACAAACATGCAGTTTGTAGTTTTAAAACAAACAATAATGGCTTTAATAATGTCATGAACAGAGGTTCTCTGTTGTTCTTTTAATCCAGAGAGAAATGTAGCTACCCTAGACTATAGAACTTTCAACAAAGACACATAGGAAACCAGATCTGGGTTTAGACACTTTGCATGTAACATTTATTGAGACACAGGGCCTAAGCAGATGGCTTATTGGGCCGTCCTTGGCGCAGGGAAGGGGAGGGGCAGCCACACGCTCGGTGCCCCCTCCCCCTCCCAAGGTTGTCCTCAGAGCAGCCGGCCCTCTGCCTGGCTGGCGCTCTGAGGACGACCTCCCACTGTAGCGTCCAGACACGCTGTGGTGGAAAAGTCGCTGAAAATGCGCTGCAGCCTTTTGCGGTGCACTTTTGGCGACATACGAAAGGAGCGCTAATTTAGCGCTCCTTTCAAGGGCAACGAAGGTGCGCCGTAGGATCAAGGCATGGGGATGCCTCGGTCCCATGGCGCACCTTCCCAGGGTGGCCCATGGCCGCCCGTCTGCTTAGGCCCACAGACACAGAGACACCTGAAACAATCATTTCTAATATCAGATACTCAATATAACAAACACATTAAGTATCAAGAGCTCTTTTCATTCACTCACACATTCACACACATTCATACTCACGATCCTTCACTGGAAGTTGATCAAGCCTCCATGAAGGGTGGATGGCCCCCGTTGCTGCAGATGAGAAACCATAAGGTGAAGTGGGAGAAGTACTGTCTTTTATATCTTTTTCTCTTCTTTCTTGAAACAAGTATGTTTTGCTGATCACCTTGGGTTCAGAACAGTTCAGTTCTTTGCACAAGTTTCAATACATTCTGTGTGTGCCGGATCTCACTTGGCCACATCAACATATTTCATTCATATTCAACAGATTGTATTGTTCTGGTTATGCTTGGTCAGCATCTCCGCTTCCGAGGCCAAGTTTCTCCCATTCCTCACTTCCACCATCCAAGTTCCTTCTTCAATAGTGCTTTGCGTGGCATCCATTTTATTTGGTTCTTTCAGGTCCTTGTCACTCCAGGAACCCATTTACTTTCCACATACTCAGCCATTCTCTCACAATAAATATTTACAAAAAATAACTAAAACCTAATCTAACTGGAGATAGTTTGGGTAAAGAGACATAAATCTCACCATCTTTTAGATAGCAGGAAGAAACTACAACAATTGCTTACTGACTGCTGTCTGCAGTTTAAAATCTTGGGCAAAAGCTGTTAAACTGCTTTCTAAGAGTGACAGGAGTCACATGATAGATAGAATGAGAGAGAGGTCTCTATCTATCTAAGAAGGAACAAGAGAATGCAAACATAAATTTTCCAATTTATTTCAAAGAGATAGAGATACCAGAGAAGAGGTCTCTATCTATCTAAGAAGGGACAAGAGAATGCAAACACTTTGCAGGTAATTACAAGTGTATATATTCAATACTTCTTTGAAATAAATTCCTCCTATAATTCATGCAAGCAAAATGCTATGAATCAAATTAAGTAACAATCAACACCTACTTCTTATCAGTCTCTTAATCAGGTCAAACAATTGATTGTGAATTATAAAAAAAAGAAAAAAATGTACTGTTAGATATAATTGATTGTCTTGAATTCCCTTCCTTTTGATTCAAGCTTTTTTCTCTCTAAATTCTCTTGTTCAATTAATTACTTTATAAGATAGTTATTTATCTAATTTTTTGTG
>CM034706.1:150038015-150065928 GCA_020142125.1 Phrynosoma platyrhinos
GTTTTGGAAAATGCAAGTAGAAATTTCAGAACTTTTCTTTCCCTTTTGTTTTTGGTTATTTTGTTGTGATATGTGGTCTGAGAAGCCTATGCCTTATGTGACAGAAAGTTAGGAAGGCATAGATCTATGAGTTTGGCCACCAAAATGAAAATCATAAGAAAAGTGGACCCTGGATGCATTTTGGAAGAAGTCTGCAGGTGGCCTCTAGAAGGTTCAAAATATTTGTGTTTATTTAGGCAAGGCTCATGTGCTTATTGTTAGTTGCCAAAACATATTAAAATGCCCTTCTCTGTTGTAGTTAAGTAGCCTATCTCAATTTCCCCCCATGTTATTTCTGCCTCTAGTACCAAATTTTATGTGAAATGAGAATGCCCAGGAACACAGTTATTTGTTAACTGTGTATACCTGTACCTTTCTTGCTTAGGATGAGAAAATCTGTGAATATTCTTTGCATGGAAAGCCAGCATAGTGTCATGGTTTGACTATTGTAGTAGAACTCCAGGAAACCAGATTCAAACCTGCTGGGTAATCTTGGCCAGGTCACGGTTTCTCGGCTTGAAGAAGCAATGGGAAATTTCCTCTTAGTAAATCATGTGAAGAAAACTGAACTATATTTGAAGACACATAACAACAGCTCATTAAATCCTCATGTGATATAAATGGAAAGCAAAAGAAAATTGGCATAGGTTCAAGATCGCTAATTTTTTGAGTATAATAATCATGAAACTTGCAATCCAATCCTGTGCATGGTTACTCAGATGGAAGTTGATTAGCTCACTGGAGCTTAGTCTCAGATAAGTATTTAGGCAACACTGATTTTTGAAGAATCTAAGGTGGTTGAGGAGATTAACTGAATTTATTTTACTTAGTCATCACACTATTAATATATTTATTTTTTTGAGATTTTTCTCTCTTGAAATACATGCTTATTCTATTTCTGTGTGATATAAAGTACAAGCTTACCATATATGCTTGTGTATAATTCATGTATAAATCAAGGTCAGATTTTGGTGCCAAAATTATGGATTTTGATGTGACCTGTGCAAGTCAAGGGTAAAGCTCAGGGACATGTAACAAAGAACATCAAGGATGAAGCAAAGGAAAATGATGCCAAAGAACTTGCAAAATTCTGGTGGGTATAACTGTTTTGTTCAACTTAAAGGCTGGATGGATGAGAAGAGAACTATGGTAAATTGTCACTTTGCAGTATGTGAGAAAGGTGACTAGGTGCAGGTAGAGCTAAGAAAATGTGTACATGTCAAAAAGGATGTAAAGGCAAAGCAAAGGAAATGCTGACTTGGGGCTGAGCAGATGGTGCTTTTACACCAGTGTCCAGGCAGCTTCGAGGCATGGTGTTTTGACACTGCATGTCTGGAAGCTGCCCTGGCCATTTACATGTGGGCAGCTTCTTGACGCTCTGATGGCACAGTGTTTACATGCTGCATGCTGTTGGAAATTCATGAAGCCAGCTTTGGGCTTTGGTGAGGCCGGAAAAGCTGCTGTTTTGTCAGCCAAAAAAGGAGCAGATCTTTGCTGCTTTTTTTTTTTTTTTGGCTGGCTGGGTTGGGGCTGCGGCATGTGGTTGTCATGTCCCCAATCCATCTTTGGAAGGGGTGGCTTCAAGATGCCCCTATCTGTTCCAGCCCTATGTTAGCATTGATTATAGCCTTTAACTTTAATGTGATAAGTTTATCTGATTTTAACCAAGAAAAGCTGACAAGGATACACAAATGTCTTATTCAAATCCTTCAGTGTTTTATTCCTTTTGGTGCTTCTTTGAAGTGAAGTACCAAGGGCTGCCACCACTGTCATTTTGCCACCCAAGCATTAAAAAAAGTGAGAAGTGGTACTGTGGTGGAGAGAGAGTAGAGGGAGTTGGTTCTTCTTTTAGGTGCTGTTGGAATGGACCAAACTCTTGCCTTTGGCCACTCTAACATGAGAAGGGGGTGGTTCTTTTTTTTTTTTTTTTTTTGATAAGTTAAAGTATGGTATGGAATTTAACCTGTGGATAAGTTGACCCAAATTTTTTGGGTCAATTTTTTGACTAAACTTTCTACACACATACACAACTATATACAGTAAGTGAAAATGACATACATTGGACTGGTTCACACTCTCCCTATATTGTTGTGATAGCTTCAAATATTTCTGTAAAATGTTTGAATAGTATGCATGTGCTATTTTGTTTTAAAACTGTAAATAAAATCCATGACTGAGGAAAGAAAACAGCATGAAACTGCTCATGAAATAGCTTTTTTAAAAAAAGAACTTGACTTGCAATGCTTTTGCCAAGGCCAGTCCTGGATTTCTGGTAAACAGACAAATTCTGATTCATACCTATTAAACAGAGAGAGAGAGAGAGAGAGAGAGAGAGAGATAAACATGCCAATTTACTTAGTGAATTGTCTTGGTACTCTTGAGCACCAGTGGACATAATGAGTAAATGTTGACCATTATCCCTCACAGAGAGACAGCAAAGAGAAACAAAATGACAACAGATCTAGTAACGATTTAGCAACAAACTATGCCCTTATACCCCAAACTCATAGGATATCAAGAAAATACTGGAACTATTACTTTCTCCAACTTGGAAACTATGCTTTTATTGATGCAGGCTAAAATAGTATTTGCTTTTTTTTTTTTTTTTTGCTGCAGCACCACACTGCTGAGTCATGTTCAATTTACGATCGATAATAATCTCAAGACTCTTTTCACATGTAGCATTGCTGAGCTATGTATCCCCCATCCTATACATGCGCATTTGGTTTTTGTGCCCTAAATGTAGAATTTTGCATTTGTCTCTATTGAATTTCATTTTATTAATTTATGCTCAATTTTCTAGTGTATGTAGATCCTTTTGAATTCTGTTCCTGTCTGCCCATGTGTTAGTCACCCCTACCAGTTTTGTGTCTTCTGCAAACTTGATAAAAATCTCATACACTCTGTCATCCAAGGAGATTACTATACATGTTTTTTAAACTGGAAAACCTGAAAAAGTGGCTTTGTTGGTACTGATCACACAAAGATCCCTCTGAACCATAGCTTCTGTGTCCCTGAGGTGTGGTTAAGTTGTCCCTTTTCATTGATAGGGGAAACTCGTCAATGATCTCCTAAACACACTAATTCCCAGGTGTGAAGCATTTCTGCTGAGGCAGTTGCCATATTGGTAGTCACGTGGTACCACAGTCTTTTCCTCTTCCCTTATCTTCTTTCCCCCTCACAATTCCCAAGTAGCCTGATTGCCTTTATTTCTTCTTCTTCTTCTTCTTCTTCTTCTTCTTCTTCTTCTTCTTCTTCTTCTTCGTCTCCCCTTTTATTACAATAGCAGAGTTTTGGAATGTAGTTCATAGGGCAGGAAGGTGAGGGTTAAGGAGCAGTCGGAGCAGTCGGTTGTGTGATTGGGAGGATGTATTATAATGACAGCTCTGAAATAAGTACTGTATGTTTCCTATATCTATATCTATATCTATATCTATATCTATATCTATATCTATATCTATATCTATATCTATATCTATATATAACTGATTCAATTGCTGCAGAAATGTGACTTGTATGGTAAAGTCCTAAGTCATTGATAAAAATGTTGAAGAATAATGGTTCTAGGACAGAACTCTGAGGTACTATACTCAAGACCTCCTTTCAGTTTGAAATGTAGCCACTGATGATGCAGTCAGTGATGATGATCAGTGTTCCAACCAATTATGCATCCATATAACAGTGTTCCCATTAATCAGTTTGCTAATCAAACTGTTATGGGGAACTTTATCAGCTGCTTTGCTGAAATCCTGATAAATAACACCCACAGCATTCCCACCATCTACTAAACTAGTAATCTGATTGAAAAAGATATAAGGTTGCCTGTCTGCTTCCCCCCTCACACTGGCTTTGTCTGATCACTGCATCAAGATATTACAGATAGACTCCCGTAAAATCCATTAGCACATTTTTTCATGGTATTGAGCTCAGGTTGACTGGTCTGTAGTTTCCTGGATTTTCTTTTCTGCCTTTTCTGAAGAGAGGAATAATGTTTGTCTTACTCCAGTCCTCTGGTATCTCATGTGTTTTTCCAAAATTTCTCAAAAATGATGACAAATGGTTCAGAGAGTACACCAGCAAGTTCCTTCAGTAATCTAGGGTGCAGTTCATCTGGCTCTGCAGTTTTGAACTTTTTTAGGTTAGGCAGGTGATTTGTGACTAACTCTCTATCAGTCTCGATTTGCATCCCAGATCACTTGTCAAGGTTTATGCTGATACATGGAAGCACATAGTTCTCTTTTTGGGAGAAAGCTGAAGCAGAATAGGTATTGAGGAGTTCTGCCTTTTCATTGTGAATTTTCATTGTGATCTGTTAGCATTTTACTGAACAGTGGCCCCACTGTCTCCTTGATCATTCTCTTGCCCCAAATGCATTTGGACCCCCCCTTTGCTACTTCTTGCTTGCCTAATCAGTCTCAGTTCATTCTGAGCTTTTACTTGTCTTATACTATTCCTGCAAGCTTGAGCTACACATCTGTATTTCTTCTTGGAGATTCATCCTTCCCATTCTTTATACACATTCTTTCTTCTTTTCACTTCTTCCTTGAGCTTGCTGTGCAGTCACACTGTTTTCCCCAACCCCCATATTTCTTATTTTTCTTCTACCATGGTATCGTGATCATGTTTTTTGCAACTCCTTCTTCAAGAACTCTAATTCTTGCTAGGTACCTGTTCCCTTTAGTATGTCCAGCAACGGAATGCTACCTGGTAATTCCCTGAATTTATTAAAATCAGCTTTCCTGAAATCCAAAGTCCTTGTTTGACTATACTTGTTTGCTCTGTCTTACATTTGTGAATCTAGCATTCCATGGTCACTTCCACTTAAAGTACTGACTATTTTGATTTCAGTGACCAGCTCCTCCTAATTGGTTGTGATCAAGTTCAGCATTTCTTATCCCCTTGTTCATTAATGTTTATATGAAACGGCTGGGGGAAATCATCCGTAGACATGGGGCAGGGTGTTATAAGTACGCTGATGACACCCAAATATATGTCTGTATGTCTCAGTCAGCAGCCATGATGACAGATGGTATTTCTCCCCTCAATCAATGCCTTGGAGCGGTAATGGACTGGCTGAGGAAAAACTGACTCAAACTGAATCCAGAGAAAATGGAGGTGCTTACAGTAGGACCCCCTAAACCAGGTATTAGGATACAATCCCCAGTCCTAGATGGGGTCATGCTTTCCTTTAAGGACTATGTTTGCAGTTTGGGGGTGCTCATAGACCCGTCGCTTCACATGATTGATCAGATGAATGTGACGGTCAGGAGCGCCTATTATCAGCTTTGGCAGATACGCCAACTGCGCCCTTACCTGGAAACAAGGGACCTAGAAACTGTGGTACATGCACTGGTAACCTCATGACTCGATTTCTGTAATGAACTCTACATGGGGCTACCCTTTTACCTAGTTCAGAAACTACAATTGGTACAAAATATGGCAGCCAGGTTGATTACTGGGAAATCCAGAAGGGATCATATTAACTGATCCTGAAGTCCCTTCATTGGCTGCCTCTTAGTTTCCGAGCACAGTATAAGGTGTTGGTGCTGACCTTTAAAGCCCTACATGGCCTAGGTCCAACATATCTAAGGGATTGGCTCCTTCCATACAATCCACCCCACACCCTCAGATCCTCTGGGAGGAACCTACTCCAACTAAGAAAAAATGAGATTAGTGGGAACCTTCCAGAGGTCTTTTTCTATCGTCGCTCCCAGACTATGGAATACCTTGCCGGAGGAGATCTGTCAAATTACCAGTCTGGATAATTTCAAAAAAGCCATCAAGACAGATCTCTTCTGGCAGGCCTTCCCTGAATAGAATATACTCTACAAATCTCTATCTCTCTCTCTTTTACATTTTTTACATTTTTACATTCACTGGTATTAGAATACCAGATATTTTTACTATTTTAGTTTCTAATTTAATCCTTTTTTTTAAAGGGGGGGGGTTTAATGTATTTTATTATGTTTCATTTGATGTGTGAACTGTTTTATCTTGTTAATATTGGAAGCTGCCTTGATTGCCCTGGCAAAAGGTGGGGTATAAAAATAAAGTTTATTTATTATTATAGTTTATATACTTTCCTCTACCTTTTGAAACAGGAAATTATCTGCAAGTCACATCAGGAATATGCTGGACAGCCTATGCTTAGCAGAGTTAGGGCCTCTGCAGATGGGCCAAAAGGGTTGGCAGAGTGCTGCCCCGAGAAGTGGCAGATTGGGGCTGAGGCTGCCGGACTGCGCAGCCCCAATCCTCCCTTTTGCCACCTGGAAAAGAGCGGCAAAATGCCACTCCTTTTACGGGTGGTAAAAGGCCACCCTAAGAGCCGGCTCGCAGCTCTTTAGTTCCCCTTCTGGCACAGCATGTCAAAACGCTGCACCGGAAGAATGTCCTGACACCATGCATAATGGCACACAGCATCAGGATGTCCTCAGTGCAGGATTGGGGCAGCCAGCGTCCCCACCTCTGCCTCCAGGCCAGCCCTTTGGGCTGGTCTGTAGAGGCCCTTAGTCTTCCAGCAAATATCAAGATCCAAAGTTTATAACCAATTGGCTCTTCTGGGTATTTTGCAGAGGATTCCTAAGAATGAATGGAAATTTTAAAGTCCCTTTCAATCTCCAAAGTGTTAAAGCATTGTAAAAATAAATATTGCAAACTGAATAATAAATGTCCTGGTTTAAAGATTACACACAGGTTTTATTTGCCATAGAGAGGCTCTGCCACTTCCAATGTCAATCTGATCTTGGATAAGAATTATTTGCCAACTTTGAAATAAGATCAAGAACCATTTGCCAAAAAGGTTGCTGCGCTGCCGCTGCCGCTGCCGCTTCATTACTCTCTCTGTGCCACCATCCCAGGTGTCTACGGGTAGGGGGGCAGCAGAAATGTCATTTCCATCTTATGATGACCCTCTTATAGGGATTTCAAGAACAACAACAGGACTTGGCTTTTGGTTAAACTGCTTGTCTCTGTTTCCTGGTCTCTGGGTTAATTATAACATGGTTAGTTTAGGCTGTGTTGTTATCTGCCTTCAAGTTAACTTATGGTGAGCCTGTCATAGGATTTTCTTGGTAAGATTTGTTCAGAAGGGGTTGGCCATTGTTCTCCTCTGAAGCTGAGAAAGTATGACTTGCACAAGGTTATTCAATGGGTTTCCACTGCTGAGCAAAGATTTGAACCCTGGTCTCCAGAGTTCTAGTCCAATATTCACACCACTATATCACTCTGGCTCTCAGATGTGTATTCAGTGACATTGACCATCTGTGTGGTGAGTAGTTCTCAATCATAGCTAAGGTGCAGGTGTAATGTGCCAAAGAGAATCTGTTTTTCTCTCACACACCCACACAGTAAAACTCTTATATTAAAGAGAATCCACAAATACCTACTTCTTTACTTTTGAGCTGCAGCATCAAGTAGTCCCTTGCATATATCAATGGGCTATCACATATAGAACATTTCTATCCACCCACTACATCAAATCAAGATTAATTTCTTTGGATGGGAACAGCTCATTTAACTGCCTGCTATCAAGCCTAGAGAAGTCTAACAGTGTTCTTGGGGAATGGGGATTCATGAATTGAGATAGATGCTGGCTATATTTCTCTTCATGTGTCCTTGTTTGGAACAAAGCCTGGATTGTTTATTTACCAAAGGTCTTTCACATCATTTGTCCATTTTTTTTAAAAAAAAGTTTTAGTGTATGCAAAGCACCTACTGCATTATTGAGCCACAATCTCATCCAAAATGGAAGCGTTAGGATGGCTTGCTTAACAATTATGTCTGAAATCATAAAACTAGACTTATGAGGGTACTTTAGCAAAAATCCCCTTACAAAATAGTTCATCACAAATTTAGCACTCATCTAGGAATACCCTCCAGGCAGTGCTCATCCATTTCTAAAATTCAGCCTGGATGTGCTTGAGGTAACTGAGACCACTGGTCTATCAAATGCCATTAGTAAGGGTGAAAACAGAGCATGGAATTTCATCTTTTGGATGAATGTATGTGATATATCTCATGACAGAATAATATCCGGAGGAGGTCAGCTGCCCTTGATGATCACCCATGCAACAATTTTGTGCCTATTTGGGATAATAAAATTTCTTGCCTTCAGTGACCCACACTGACATTTGTTCAGTAGCATAATGATCTCCAGCTCACACTTTCGAATACCTTGGAGCTGTTGCACATTATTCAACACTATTCACATATGTGCTTAAGACACTACATCTGAACAGAAATCTTATAATGGCCTCTAATCTTGTACTTTGTTATTCCATCCATGCCATCCAAAATTTGTGTTTGAGATTTGTGATAACTCTGATATTTCAGGTTGAGAATAAAATGTATCAAGGGAATGTTTCATGATCCCATTTCCTTTATAATACTGTGAAGCTAGTCCCCACATGATAATAATGATGATGATCGATTCTTCTTCCTTCCCTCCTCTTTGTTGTCGTCCTCCTTCTTCCAGCTGTGTGTATATCACCCCAAATCAAAGTTCTTTATATCCAAGGGAATTTATTCTTTTACTTTCAGATCTGTATGTAAGTTTCTTTCATAAAGATGAAAACTAAACTATAGAATTCACATTCTGAGTTCAGAATGATTTTTTCAGTTCCAAAATGACAATACTGATATGCTGAGAGCCAGCCCGGTGTAGTGGTTTGAGCATTGGACTAGGACACCAAAGACCAGGGTTCAAATCCCCACTCAGCTATGTAAACACACTGGGTGACTTTGGCAAATCACATTCTCTCAGCCTCAGATGAAGGCAAAGCAAATTCCTACTTGACAAATTTTGCCAAGAAAACCCCTGATAGGTTCATCGTATGGTTGCCATAAGTTGTAAATGACTTGAAGATAACAACAACAGAGGGAAACTTCATTTGTACAGTCTAAATGTAGATTTTCAGTGTCACATTCTCTACTTTGAAAATCAGAAAGTAATTCTGTAAGGTATGCAAAATGTAGTTTCAGTTTTAGCTGGGAAAAAATTCAGCTTTGCTTGCTAGGAGCCTCAATTACGAACCACAAAGACCCTGATGGACATCAGATCTCTACCATGAAGTCATTTAAAGTCCTTAGATCCTTAGATAAGCCAGTATCTCTCCACTTGACCCTTCCTTCTGCAAAAGGAATGTAAAATCAATGTACCTTATTGTGTTGTAAGGAGTACAAGAGAGCCAGAGTGGCAAAGTGGTATGAGTGGACTATACTTCTGGAGATTGAGGTTCAATTCCCTGATTAGCCATGGAAACCCACTGGGTGACCTTAGGTGAGTCACACAGTTTCAGGCCCATAAAACCCTGTGATAGGTTTGTCTTGGGCCACCATGTCAGAAATGACTTGGAGGCACACAACAACAAGGATTACTAACATAATGAATGTGAAATGCCTTGAACATTTGTTTTATTGTTTTCCATTGAAATGTGGGACTTATCATAGCTTAAAATTTAATGTCAGTGAGATATTTTATTCACTAGAAAGTTTCATATTCTTTGGAAATCAACCAGAGCCTAAATTCACTTAAAGATGAGGTACTGAAACAGTGGAGTAGTCATTTGTACAATCAGGCTGCACAAACAATGCACTGAAACTGTCAAAAACTATTGAAGAGCAATATTCACAGAATAGCATTCTCAGCACAGAAAATAATATTTCTGTGCAGAAATACTATTCTTCCTATTCAGAAAAAGCTCCTTCCTACATTGAAAAATCCTCTTTTCTGTGCAAAACCCCAACTCCATGTATGAATTTTGCAAAAAACAAGTTCCAAATTGTGAATAGTCTTCAAAGACTGCAGTTGCTGAAGACTTTCTTGCAGGAGAATGAAAATAAATAAAGTTACTCATTGTGAAGGACCACATTACTAGTCAGCATTCATCTCCCCCCCCCCAATAAACAGGGGGAAGATTTCCTTATTCTTGGATAGGCAGCAAATATATCTGGAATTGTTACTACACACCACATTTATATACACTGGTTTATATGCCCCCTTCACCAAACACTGGTCATTTAATTTAATGTATATGTCATCATTTATAGCAATTTATATGCTAGTATTGTGAATTTCTATGGGATTTCCAGATAATTTGCTTTTTCTTCTATATAACTCCCTGAGTACTTTCATATTATTTGCTTTCCATATATACAGTAACAAATGATGATAAATTCATTAGTACAAATGAGCAATGATGATCATCAGGCAAACTAAACATAAAACTCAAATGGCTTATAAGTAATCAATAATTATGTGGTATGCTTGATCTTCAGTATGCAGGACATCTCTAAATGGTATCATTAGAATGATAATCAGATTATACCACAGCTGTTTAATTATGGAGACTGATTAAAGCTACATTTTTTTCATGTTCATTTCGGTTGTTATTTAAGTCACATTTTCCCCTGGCTGTTACATAGAAATGTGGAAAAATATATATGGATTATATTAGTGTTTGGTAAAATTCATAATATTGGTTTCCTCAAGGTCTTTCATAGATGACATAGAGATAAGCACTCTGCTCCTCATCTGTAATAAAGCAGAGTGGGAAGGAATATGGAAGATGAAAGATAAACTTTAATGATCTAAACTCCTGAATTTGGATTTAATTTCTTCATGGAGGTTTTTTGTCCTAAATGACAAAATATATCGTTAAAATTTCTCCTGACACCACCATACCTTGTTTATTCTCAGCAACACAAATCTACATGTATTGAATATGGAAGAAGCAGAAAATGTATGACTCATTTGGCTGCAAGGCCTTACTTTAGGGTTGAAAAGTATCCTACTGAATGTATTTTACTCCATTCTACTCAGCCCCTAAGCAGTCAGGGAACAGGGACTGAGCTAATGTGAATCTATAAACTTGAGATCCTGTGGCAAAATATGTTTTCAGGATAGATGTGTCTGGGGATTGGGATGCCATCACAGAGAAAGGGCAAGGTTAACAATAAATCCATAAAGCTTCTGCTTTAGGGAATGAGGAGGAAAGCATTTGAATCCTGAGCCCTTTTCGCATCTGGTAGTGTGAGGAGATAATAAATACTACTAGTAATAATTAATAAACAGTTGTGGGAGTCTTCAAATGTCCTCTTGGCACTCTCTCACTCTTGCTGTATTATACATAATAAGGCTTGGAAACTCTGCAAGTGGATATGAATTTCCAGGCCCAGTATAAGGTGTTGGTTATGACCTTTAAAGCCCTAAATGGCTTGGGTTGAACCTATCTTTGGGACCACCTCCTCCCATACAGTCCTCCCCATGCACTCCGGTCCTCTGGGAGGAGTTTGCTACAGCCAATGAAATCTAGGCTATCTGCAACCTCCCAGAGGGCCTTTTCAGTAACTGCTCCCAGACTATGGAATGGCCTGCTGGACAAGATCCATCAGATTATGAGCTTAAACAGTTTCAAAAAGGCTGTGAAGATGGATCTCTTTTGACAGGCCTTTCCTGACTAGAATTCCTGGCCTTAGGAGTCTATTAATTCTACCTTCCTATTGTTGGTGCCTTTGCTTGTGTTAATGTTTGTTCTAATCTGTTTATTTTATTTCTGATGTTTTATTTTAAGTTGTTTTAATGGACATCTGGTTTAATACTTTTTTAATAATAATAATAATAATAATAATAATAAAATTTATTTCTATCTTGCCCCTCTACCAAAGCGATCAGGGTGGCTTACATCAGTAAAATATCACAATAAACCCTCCCAAAGCCCACCCTCCCCTTAAAACAATATTAAACATCGTGAACATTAAACAATTAAGACAATTATTAAAACAATTTTTAACAATTTATAGTAATAAACTTTAAAAAACAATCTAATAGGCCTTAAGGGGTTGGTGGGTTTGGGGATTTTAGCATGTATCTTGAGACAGGTGATATTGTACAGAATTTAATTGTTATAAGCCACCCCGGTTGTTTGACAGAGAGGTGGGGTATAAATAAATTAATACTACTACTACTACTACTACTACTAATAATAATAATATTTTTGGGCCCTTACTGTATTGATAATCCAATTCATCTCAATAATATGAAGATTACTGCTTGCTCTCTTTGTATGAGTATGTGTGCACGTGCCTGCTCATTCTGTTGTCTATACGTTAACTTTGGATGGGAAATTTCAAGATCACTGTTTTCCTATTTTATGAGTCTTTAGCTTTCAACTGGGCAGCCTTGCAAATAGACACTGCCATCAGTTTCAAGATGATCCTCTGTAAAGTGGAACAAGCACAGTCACTTTGGCAATTTACATGACAGAGAAAGCTCAACATAATCATGGGTCCATTTTCCTGTTGCTGATGTGAATTTTAGTTGTGAAGTGATTCAATATGTTTATATTCCTGATGCCAAATAGCTGGTGAGATTTACCTATTAACACCATTGGTATGATTTCCTTTGAGGCGCTGAGAGTGGAATATATGAAGGTGGGCATCATCATGTAGATAGTTTCCCTTCTGTATTGTTTCACTGTCTTGCTAGTGTGATTTGAATGACTCTGAACCTGCACTGTGTAATCTGGCAAATTGAGGAGAACATCAGGGACTTGGGTGCTGATCTCAATCAGCAAAGTTATACATTTCCAGGATGTCCTTCATATAGCTGGGCCCAACCTCTTTAGAGCTTCAAAGTCTACAACAGCTTAAATTGTCCACCCAGACCAGCATCCCATCTAGAAGTGGCCAGTGATGTGCTTCTGAAAAACTTATCAGAAAAAATACAACTGGGGGAGCTCTACCATAGAAAAGCAATCTGCCTCAAGTTACTGGGGTCACTCTTTCTTTCCTCTGTAATTAGGGTTAACCTTAATCTGACTCCCCCCCCCATCCAAAAAATAGTTTTGCAAAATCTAAGATAAGGTGCATAGTCAATGTGTACAATCTGCAAAGTGAAGTGCATGACCCTGCCCAATCTTGCTTTGACTGTAAAGGTCTCCCCAATGTTTTGTTTTTAAAGTGATGTCTGATTATTTCAGATGTTGATTTTCTGTGTTTTTTTTTATATTGGGGGATGAACCAACAGCTGCTTCTGGGAGGAAATTGCCACTAGTCTCATTGAAGTCGCCCAGTACTTACATTAGAGGATTGGTCAAGTAAGTGTTGCTTGCACAGGTGAAATTGTTATAGCACATTTACTCTACAGATATGCATGTTTAATGCTATTTAAACAATCATGCATTTTCTTAACGAATCCTGACAATTATATTTTGGCCTCAGAGATATGTCTGAGAGATTTCTAGCCTCAGTTCAGAAAGTGAAATTCCTTGAGTTCTCTCAGGAGAGAATATGACTTTTAAACTAGTTCATCCAGATAGACCTTCAGATTGCATTTTTGGATTATATTTCTACTCCATTTTTCCTCTCAAGACTTCAATATGATACATGTGGTAGACAGCATGGCATAGTGGTTTGAGTGCAATGCTACAACTCTGGATACCATGGTTTGATTCCCAGCTTGGCCATGAAACCCACTGGGTGACCTTGGGCAAGTAACATGTTTTCAGCCTCAGGGGAAGGAAATGGTAAACCTCCTCTGAACAAATCTTGCCAAGGAAACCCTATGATAGGTTTGCCTTAGGGTCACCAAAAGTCAGAAACAACTTGAAGGTAGACAACAACAATAGTCCATGTGCCTCTGCCCTAATGTTATCCTCAGGCCAAGAGAGAGTGACTGTCCCAAGGCCTACCTTATGGACAGGATTTGTGGGTGAGTAGGATTTGAATTTTGGTATCCTAAATATAGTTGGTGGCTTTCTGTTGCTGGTAGGCAGCTCTGGTTTTGTTTAACCTTGGATCCAATGATGACTGGTGGCTCACATTTGAGTGAGGTGATAAATCTGCTCTGGGTTTTAGTTCAAAATTTACAAGGGTATCCAAAGTAGTAAACCTCCTTTGAAATTTGTACTAAATCCTGGAGCAAATTCACTATCCCACACACATAGCAGCCACCACTATTGGATCTATTTCTAAGTGAAAACTAATGCATCCCAAGGGTTATTGGAAAAAATTATTCATTTGGAGTATGTTACTGTGAAAACTTTGCATAACAAATAGCCATGACAGTAAGGAAGTATCTACATTGTTCCAGAAGTCCAATATTCATGGTTAATAAGAACAGCTACACAATATCTGTGATAAGAGACTGTTTCCCTGGATCATTATTGCTGAAAGGAATCAATATCACAAGCAAACTAGGTACCAGCATGCCAAGAATGTTTGCCTTTTTGGAAAATGATATTTCCAACCTGCCTCAAAAATGCTGTTCGGGCCACTATTCTTTACCTAACAAGTGACTTTTTTGGTGAGTCTTAATGAGCAAAGCCATTCCACTGTGCACTATTCAATACCTCCTTGTATACCATGCTGTTGCAGACTGGACTGAAATTCATCAATGCCTGTCTTGTTGGTTAAAATCATTAGGAAGCAATGCATTATTAAAAAGCTTTCCAGACACCCTAGCTTTGGATCGCTGTGGATAACAAATGTTGCTAATGTTGGAATAAATGCTTGGCCAAAAGCCGTGATTTGAATGTGTTCAAGCCGTTTAAAGCAGGGCTATAAACAAATGCAGAATTAAACTATTTGAAAAGATGTTCTAAGGGACAAACCAGGTGTAATGGCACAGTTTCAGGTGACTACATAGGAAACAGTCTCAGCTGTGGAGAAAAAGAAAGGTGGTGTGATTTCGGGGCCAAAGAGAGATAGTGACTACAATACATATAGCATTGCATTTCTTTGTGCTTAAACACTGGACCTAATCAGATAGAAAGGCTTATTGAGGAGAATCCATGGGAGTCCATCTTCTATATAACTTTGAAAAAGTTAGCAAGTACCCTTCTTTTTTTCTTTCTTTCTATGTATTAACAATAATGGGTGGCATTCAGCATTGTGCAACTGGACAGCTGCTTTACAGTGATATTGGAAGTGGAATGCAACAATGTCTGAACTAAGGATTGTTGTTGTTATGTGCCCTAAGGTGAACCTATCATGGAGTTTGAGGAGGTTTGGCATTCTCATTCTCTGAGGTTGAGAGAGTGTGACTTGCCCAAGGTCACCCAGTGGGTTTTTATGGTAACATTGGGTAATGTTGCAGATCAGCCCAAAGGGCTGGCCTGGGGGTAGAGTTGGGGTGGGGCAGCCACACACTGGCTGCTCCAACCCCATGCTGACACCATTCTCATTCTGCGCAGCTGTACGCACAGGGCGCGGCATCAGGACACCCTTCTGGCACAGTGTTTAAACACGCTGAACCAAAAGGGTACTGAAGAGCCATGGTGCTGGCTCATAGGGTGGCAAAATGGAGGATCAGGGCTGTGGCATGGGGTTGCCGCAGTCCCAATCCACCACTCTCCAGGGTGGCTCTCTGCCACCCCAAACAGGCCATCTGCATTGGCCCATTGTCATCATGCAATTGTCTTATGAAGATAATTTTTAAAATGTTTCTTGCTAAAACTATTAAAATGTGCACTGAGGGGAAGAAAAAGTAAGTAAGACATAAACTTCCATTGTGCAAAGATTATTTCCCTACAGCCTCTCAGTCTTGTTTCCACACAGTCCAAAGCCTAAGCTAGCAAGGATAAAGCAAAACAGCAGGCAAACTCAGGCAAGGACAATCCAAAGGCAGTCCAAGTTCAAGTACAAAGTGGTTCCCCTTCAGTCAAGGAAGAGACAACCAGTCTGCCAAAACTGCCAGTTTAGCTACTCATGAATGTATATTTTATAGATGTCAATGGCAAGAAACAGTGTTTTTAGAAATATGATCAGCTTATATTAATGCATACTCCTAGCCCAGGCTCATATCCTATGCATTCTCACTTCTCTTTCTTTTCTCTTTTTTGTTCCTCCCCCCAACTTTTCAGAATCCAGGTGTTGTTTTTTTTAAAGGAAAGGACACCTGATGCTAATGTCAATGCTAGAGTTGTCCCCTAACCTTTTTCTTTCCAGGACTGAGACTTATAAAGCTGAACTGCCTCAGCTTCTTTTCCCCCAGGGCTCAGCTGCAGTTCTTCCTCAGAAGGAAGGTCCTGTTCATGAGGAGGTTGTTGCTCCCAAGAGGTTTTTCCTTATAGTAGGCACTCTTCCAGGAACTCTGCATTTTAAGCAGAGTTTTAGCTCTCTAGTGCTCTGTTGAAGAGCCAGCAAGGTGCAATGGTTTGAGCATTGGACGACGACTCTGGAGACCAGGGTTCAAATCCCCTTTCTGCCATGGAAACCTACTGAGTGACCTTAGATGAATCATATTCTTTTTGCTTTGGGCAAAGGCAAGCGTTAAACACCCTCTCAAAAATTCTCCCAAGAAAACCCCATGATATATTCACCTTAGGGGCACTATAAATTGGAAATGACTTAAGGGCATGCAACAACAAGTGTCTGTCAGTCTGCTTTGTCCTCTGACTTGGAGAGAGAGCTTCCTATCTCTCTGAGAGAGGCTGTTCCAGCCCTTTCTCCCTGAGGTTCCAGATCAATTGGAGTGACCCAGGCCTTTAGCATCCATAGTGTAAGATGCTCAGAGGATGATTCTTCCATTAAGTTTCTCTCCAAGCAATTCCTTCCAGCTGAATACATTTTCCCCAACTGAAATTTTCTGAGGAGATAGATGCTCTCACACACTCCTTTTGTTGATTTCAACTGCTCCATATTGAAACACATGAAACTGATGTGTCATATTTAACGATGTGTCATTATGTGACCTCAGCAGAATTATTTCTACTGATCATTTGACTAATTGTCCAGATATGATATTTTTGGCAAAATTTCAAAAGCCTCTTTAACTTAGGCATGGACTGCTTCCTTGCCAATAGTATGAAGTCTGGGAAAACAAGCCACTCAGCACGGCCTGACAGGATACACATATTAAATAACTGTACTGTATGACATTGTACTATTTATCCAGATTATGTTCTATACATTGTCTCCATTGTTTGTTTGATTGATTTTTAAAGGGTTTCCTGTGTTTTTTTGTCTAGCTTTTAAGAAGTGATTGAGTTAGGTTATAACAGCTAAAGCATTCATTTTTTCAGTAATGAAATTACTCAGATAAAATAAATTTAAAATAGACTGTGGCACTTTTTTAAAACAAACAAACAAACCCAAAAAACTAAATTTTAAAAGATTTTACTATTCCCTATCCAGCTTTTTTTAAGGGCTCAGGTTAGGTTACAACCTGTAGGCACAACCTTTATAGAAATGAAATTTCTAAAGCAGCATAAATTAAAAATGGAAACAATATAAAAAAACAGGGAAGAAAACAAAGAACCACAACTGAAACTATCCTTCAGACCAAAGAGATGTAGTTGAAAGGCCTCAGAAATATCTGCCCTGAGATTGTATATAATTTCAGTGTAGTGTAAATATCTGCCAGTGTAGTTACACTGTACTAGTGCTACACAAACCCTGTACTAAATACCACCATAGCACAACAAATTATAATAATGAATGTATATAGCTGTCCCCTCATTACAAGATATGCAATGCACATTGCATAGGGGCAGTACACATTAACACAATTGACATTAACACACTACGTTAGGTGCTGGTTAAGTCTCTTCTACATTATCAAAAAATAAAAATAAAGCATTCCACATGTGTAGTACAATTTATGTCTGTGAATGTCACCAACAGGATTCTGAGTGTGAATTATTACTACACATAGTTATAATAATTACTACAATGATAAATACTACAGTGAAACAATGTAGAATGCATATAGTTTATTTCCCATTACTAATCATAGTTCTGATTTTTCTACTCTTTAAAAGCACATTGTCACCATTTTACCATATAGAATCTACAGAATTCACACAAACCTACAGACAAATGTAACTGTATTTATTTCTGAGTAACCCTGCTTAGGATTGTCTCCAGCCTTTAGACTGACCTGACCTGTGAAATCAGTGATCAGGAAAGATTAATTGAATAGCCCTTAAATGATAATCTGCTATAAATGGGTATGGAAAGATTTATAGAGCTGTAGAATGGGACACTTCAAGAAGTTTGAAGCCATTCATTCATTTCTACAGTTATGCTAATCCAAATTGTAGTGTTGATGATTAACATATTTTGATAAACTAATATTCAATGGAGATTATGGTTATCAGGCCCTCTGTCTGATCTCTCTAATGTCTACATACATGCTGCATTTGCAATTTCCTTGCCTGATCAAGCAAGACATTCTTTCACATGATAAAAATGCACAAAATTTAATAAAGGAAAAAATTAATAGCTTGTTGAAATTATCTTATAGCAATTGAAAAGCAAGTGTGTTCTATAATGGTGGTAGTTTTACGAAATTGATAAATTCTTTTTTAAAAAGGAAAAGTAATGACAGATGCAGTAATCTATAACTACATTTAGATAGATTTTTCTAGTTCTCTTAAATGCAAGGGGACACTTTTTCTTATGTACCAATGGCTGCATTTCTTCAGGGATAACCTGCTAGGTTATCTAATGGATGGACTCAGTGGTAGATGGACTCACATTCTAATGGATGGACTCAGTGGTAGATGACATGAAAACCAAAATTAAGTATGGGCATTTCTTCTTGCTCCCACTTCCCACTTCCTGTTCCCCTCCTCTTAGGTGACAATCCTAGCAGCCCTCAACATCTGTTTCTTAGTATTAGATCTATTGTTTGTACATCAGCCAGCCAGCCAGCCAGCCAATGGCATCTGCCTCAACTGCACCCAGATAACCACTGCCTCCTTTTCCTCAGTCTTTCATCTGAGAATTCAGAAGCAGCCCAAGCCTGCTGCTTCCTCTCATTTACACCAGCTTTATAGCAAAAGGAAGGCTGGCTGGTCAGCTGTTTGGTTGCTGCTGCCAGGATGATCAAGTGCAAATGGAGCAGCTGGCTGAGCAGTGACTGGGCAGCTGGTCACCTTGGAAGGAGCAACTGAGTAGCTGGCTGAGCAGTGACTGAGAAGTCTCTTGCTCATGTTGGTCTTGCAGGAAAGGCCAGTACAGGCAAGGGGCTTCATGGTCACTGCTCAGCAGCTGCTTGGTTGCTGCTCTCTTTACACCTGATCACCAAGGGAACAGCAACCAAGCAGTTGGGTGAGTATTGACAGAGAAGCCCCTCAACCTTGAAGTGAAGGTCAGCATGGGTTAGAGGTTTTTGAGTCACAGCTTGACTGGCTGCTTGGTTGGTCCTCTCAAGGTGATTTTGTACAAAGGGAGAAGCTTCTTCCCACCAAGGAAGGACTCTGTCCTTCTTCACTGCTGTGGAGAGGGGCACAGTCAGCATCTCAATTTTCTCCCAGTGGGTAAGGACTCTCAATCTGAGACAGGTGAATGACTCTTTTGAAGAATTGACCTCCTCCTTTCCCAGAGATGTGCCTTCCCCACACAGCTTCAATCCTCCTCCTCCCCCCTTGTAATGATCTCTGGGCCAGCCACCAAACACAGCCACCCTGCTTTGGCACTTAGCCCTAGAAGATCTTTGTTCCCTGGTCTCCTAGGCCACCCTTCCAACTCCCACACCCACTGAGCTGAAGGGACCTTGTGAGACCATCCAAACCACACTGCCACCACCTAGTGAAATAATGAACTTTCTCACCTTCACAACACACTAGGTTAGGACTTTGTAAAAGGGATTTATAGTTTCTACCTTTGCTAATTTATGCAAGCAATAACCAAGCTGAGTCAAGGTGTGTGCAAAAGGAATATGAGAAAAGCAGGTACTTTTTAAAGAAGAGTTTTTATTCTAACTATAGGGTTCTAAGATAAAAAGTATCACTACATGTAGGACCCTCCTGGTCTTACAGGCACATAGGAATGTTGTTAGAAAAAATACAGAAAGTAAAGTAAGTACGGAAAGCACAGCCATTTCATCCAAGCTACTAAAAATTACAAAATGTCTATGCACACTAACTAACACAAAGTTCTACACTACTTACAGTGAGATGGAATTTGCAGTCCTTGATGGATTAGGATGCTAGGAGCTGGCCTCTATAGCCTAGTTCAGGAATAGGCAACCTAAGGCCCAGGGGCCGGATGTGGCCCCCCCAAGGCCTTTGGACCGGCCCCAGGCTGGTCCTGCTGCCATCGCCACTGCCGCCGCCTGCCATGATAATATTGATTATTGTTTTTATTGCTTGTTCTTGGGGTTTTCTTGGCAAAATCTCCATAGGGGTTTTGCCATGGCTTTTCTGAGACTGAGAGAGTGTGCATGCATATTTTTTAAATAAATTATTTTTATTTTTATTTATTTATTTATTGTGCTTTGACCCCCCAATTGTCTGAGGGACAGCAACCCGGCCCCCAGCTCAAAAAAACTGCCTACCCCTGGTAGCTGAACCTACATCCCTGAAGCCTACCCCGTGGGCACAGGCTCTACAGCTGGGCTTGCAAACAAAGACTCAGAACACATGGTGGGAAAGTCCTTTTTAAAACCTATGATTGGAAGATTTTCGAAGTTTGTGGTGCTGCTCACTGATTGACCAGTTGTGTTACATCAGCTGTGATGTAACCTTTCATTAGAATATGATGTAAGTCCACATTAGCATGCACCTCCCACCAAGCTTAACCTTTTGTTGTCAGAAAGAAATCCTCAAATGACTAGGGAGGGAATTCTCAGTCATGAACCCCCTAAATATTATTTCTTCTACTACCACTTCTTGTGGTCAATGAAAGAAAGCAGGAGCAACAGAACAACTCAAACCTGCCATCACTGTCTTGGTAAAACTCACAAAGCTTAAGCATGATCCCAAATGTAAAACCTCCTTTTTGCTGCTGCTTCTGCCCCATCACCATGTGCTCTAACTTCTCATGGCCATCATTGTACTAATGGCTGCTGATTCCCCCTTGTCTTTTTTTTTTTTTGCCAATATTTTGACTGAAGTCCCACTGCCTCTGTCTTTTTATTCACTACCCCTGTTGCTGCTCCCTTTTCCTGCACTGCACCCTGGTTCTTTCCATCACACTCAGGGAGGCATACCGCCCACTTTGGGAATCACTGCTTAGTGTATGAAGAAGAACAAAACTTGGCTGTTGAGTAAATGGCCCATTCTGTTTCCTGGTTTCTGAGTAAATGTTAGCATGCTTAGTCTAGCTTGTGTTGTTATGTGTGTTCAAGCTGACTTTTGGTGAGCCCACTATGAGTTTTCCTGTCAAGATTTATTCAGAGGAGCTTTGTCGTTGCCTTACTCTAAGGCTGAGAGAATGTGACATGACCAAAGTCACCCAAAGAGTTTCCACAGCTGAATGAGGGTTTGAACTGTGGTCTCCCAGAGTCCTCAAATCACTGCACCATTCTGGCTCAACTCAGTCTTGGTATTAGTGCATTAAGCTACAACTGCAAGGGGTAGAGAGAAAGAGAGAATACCATTTTCCAGTAATTCATGTGGCCTTAATTTGTGGTTGTACAGGAATAGGCACTTAGAAAAGCTTAATAATTGATTGGTAACTTACTCAGTATAAGGACTAAGTTAATTTGCCAGATAAATTGAGGCAAGGACAAAGTACCCTAGTAATTAATTATATTTAAATAATAGAAGTAATTTCACTATAGAACTACTTGGATTAATAAAAATGTTGTCTTAGTGCTTACATATTACATTCTGATGTAAATGCTTTCCTTAAAAAATCAAAATTAAAGTAAGGTTAGTCTAAAATGTTTATTTTTGAAAACTAAAACTAAAAAGAAGTGCAATCAATGAAAGGAGAAGGAAAGAACAGAGTACGGTAGCTTTCAGTCCTTGGCAGTTTTTTCTTGTAGTAATTGTAACTGTGTATTATGGCTCCTATGGATAAGTTATGATGGATCATTTTCCCTTATTTCATCAGGAGATTACCTAACCATAGAAGATAAACTGACACAGGATAAGCCAATCATGCTTTAGCGATCACTTAAATTGAAGTTACCTTTGTTCTCACACTTAACATCATTTTGGTTCTTGTTTATGGTAATCAGTAGTGCTGGGCAGCAATGGCCTTTTGCTTATTTTGTTTTTGAGTCCAGATATTTCATTCAGCAACCAAATTGTGGGTTAGGGCTGTGTTCTGTCATGTTATTGATTTTTGATTCCCCCCTCCCCATCAATTCATTTGATTTCCTGTGCTGTTTGTTTGGGAAGTGCAATTCTTAGACGTTCCTGATGTAAAATGAAGACTGGTGGTTGCTGCTTTTATTCATTGCAGGACACTCCTGAACATCTTCCCATTTCCTCCAGATACTTTTGGGGGCTACAACCTCTATAATTCTTTACCATATGCTATGCTGGCTGTGGCTTTTGGATGCTGAAGTTCAAAGCAGCTGGAACAGCACTCCTTGACACTTCACTCTGGTCCAAAACACACTGCAGAAATAATTCATTTTGAGACTGCTTTAACTGCCCTGGCTCAGTGCTATGGAATCCTGGGAATTGTATCTTATTGTGGCATCAGAGTGCCTCTGACAGAGAAGGCTGAACTAAAAGTTTTGTCTCACAAAACTACAATTCCCAGAATTCCCTCACAGTGACCCAGGGTAGTTAAACTGGATTATTTCTTCAGTGTGTTTTGCACTTCTGCCTTTTTGAAGACCTGAGTTGTTGTCATGGATCCCTGTATCTATGCATATTTGAATGTGTGTATAAAGAAAGGCATGAGTGATACATTTTGAAATGATGGATGACGGAGACAAGTGTGTCTGGTGTGGATTTCTTGAGTGACTGAACTTTGTGTATACATGGTATAGGTAACACGTTTCTATATGGTGGGAAAATGAGTAGCTGCGATGGATACTTTACATGCATGTTTAGTTTGATTGTGTTTTTTAAAAATTATTATTAAAATATTTATGTGTTTGTGTGTGTGTTGTGTGCCTTCAAGTTGCTTCTGACTTATGGTAACCCTATCCCTGAGTTTTCTTGGCATATTTTATCCAGAGGAGATTTGTCATTGCCTTCCCCTGGGGCTGAGAGCATGTGACTTGCCTAAGGTCACTCAGTGGGTTTCTATGGCTGAGTGGGGAATCAAATCCTGGTCTCCAGAATCATATTCCAACACTCAAACCACTATGCCAAAGATACCCACATCCTGTTTGAAAGATCTCATATTAAATTGTGCTTACCAAAGAGTTGAGGTGCATAAGAATTCTTAGCTATGGATTTCCTGATAATTGTCCATGATAATTGTTACTCTTTGCATAACAATGCTTTGCCTGATAGTGTATGTGCACTACATGTTATTAGTTTTATACAGTTTAAAAGTATGACTCATCCAAACCATCCTATTTCCAATCATTATGCAGAGATGTGGGGGCTGGACAGTAAAAAAGCTGGCAGAAAGAAAATCAAGTCATTTGAGATGTGATGCTGGAGAAGAGCACTAAGGACACTGTGGACAGTGAAAAAGACAAACAAATGGGCACTGCAATAGAGCAAGTCTGAGCTCACTAAAAGCCAAGATGCCCATACTGAGGCTGTCTTGCTTTGGCCACATAATGAGGAGATATGACAGTAATGCTTGGAAAGGAGAAGGTAGATGAACAAGACGTAAACCACATACCACATGGATAGACTCAGCCAAGGAGGCTGCAGCCATGAGCCTGAAGGAACTATGCAGAGCAGTTGACAGGGGGTCTTGGAGGAGTTCCATCCATAGGGTTGCTATGAGTCAAAGTTGACTTGAACACAGTTAACAAGAACAACAACAATTTAATATTTCTATCCTGAGGACTTGTGGGATTTAAGGTTCAGAGAACTGCACTAGAGCTCTTGAGCTGAGAATCCTAGGTACCTCACCAGGCTATCAATCCCATGATTCATTTGGATAGAGCCACAGTAGTTAAAGTGGACTGAACTGTGTAGTGCAGTTGCAGCCTTAGAGACTAGCATATAGATGTATCTTTTACAGCCTTAGTATTCCCGATCTATAAACTGGGATGGATGTCTACTGGATGCCTAAATAGAACCCAAATATTTTCCACCCTAAAGCCAAATTTAATTACAGAGATTTTTTGGGGTGGGGGTAAATTACATTTCACTTGTGAGCTGGGTCAAATAATGATGTCATGATCTGGGGAAGACAAGATTAGATTTGGTACACAGGAGGTCCATAGTACTAGCAGAAATCTCACAGACCTGGAACACCTACTAAGGAAGATCAAAGAAGAAAGTGCAAAGGCAGGCTTAATGTTGAACATAAAGAAAACAAAAATAATGACCACTGAGGAGCTTCACAAGTTCATCCTAGACAATGAAGAAATAGAAATAGTAAAAGAACTCTCATACATTGATTGATAGAAATATTGATAGAAATGGGAACTGCAGTCAGGAAATCAGAAGATGACTAAGAATGGGGAGAGTGGCTATGAAAGAACTAAAAAAGTTTCTAAAATGCAAAGATATACAATTCAGCACAAGAATTAGAATCATACAAGCCATTGTGTTTCCTATTACCATGTATGAATGTGAGAGCAGGACAGCCCAAAGGACAAACAAATGAGTCCTAGAGCAGATCAAGCTGGACTGAACTGTGTAGTCCCTGGAAGCCAAGATGACCTAACTGAGGCTCTCATACTTTGGACACATCATGAGAAGGGAGGACTCTTTGCAAAAAAATAATAATGCTGGGAAAGGTGGAGGAAAGTAGGAAGAGAGGAAGACCACATACTAGATGAATGGACTCTATTAAGGTGGTTCTAGGTATTAAGGGGTTGCAAGAATTAAGCAGAGCAGTGGAGGACAGAGGGCCTTGGAGATATCTCATCAATGAGGTCACTCTGAATTGAGATCGACTTGAGGGCAGGTAACAAACACAAATATATGCAATAGATCTCACTCCCGAAATCAGAAGATAAAATGTTCCAAACCCTAAATGAGAGGGATTTGAGGCTGATAAATCATATTCAAACTGCGAACAAATGAAGAAATATGCCTCGAGGTGATTTAACACATAGGTCATTGAATGACTGCTGCATGGAAATTCAAAATAGCTACATTTGAGCAAAATCATCTTTTTCTTTCAATAAAATATGTATTTCCCCTATATGATCATTCTCAATCATTCTTGAGTAAGAAAAGACCACTTGGCTGAAGAAAAATATGCCCGACTCAGTTTTCGAGGACGACACATTTGGTCCCTTTCTGCTTGTCAACATTAAGTAGAAGTGACAAGGAGTGATAAAAATTATGCTAAATTTATGCTAACAATTTACCTTTGTCTGTGTTATTGGGCAATGGAGTTAGTTTTAAAAGGAATCATGTAATTGAATTCAGTGGTATGTTTCCTTCACGCACACTTCTCTAGAACAGTAAGGGAAGTAGCCACAAGGAAATGGATCCCATGTCACTGCTGATGAATATTGATTGGCTGGAAGCTGACTTCCAGTTTCCTTTTTGGTATCTGTGTAGTTTTAGGGGAGTTACAAAATCCTGGAGGCTTACAGGAGTGGGAAGGGACTTTTACACTACTTTGGAGCCCAGGGGCCACAAAAGCAGCCTTGTGCCAAATGCATCCTTGGCCACATTTTGTCCACCCTATTTTAGATTAATACTTTGCATAAAACAAATGAGAACAGTGAATTTGGAGCTTATATACTTCCTCTCCTCCTCCAATATGGCTATGAGTAAGAAATCATCTATTGCTGACCAACCCCAGAATAAAGAGACCAGACACAGATAATGGGTTTGAAATAAGGGCCACTTTATTAAGTTACCTGTTTATTTTTTAATTGTTTTCTTAGGAGAATTGCAACTAAGAGGGAGTAACCTAGTGTAGGAGGAGCTGCAGTAGGTGGTCCCTACTCCAGACCTCCTCTGCGGCTTCACCAGGGTGATACCATCTGAGCCCCAGGGAGATCCCAAATGCTGGGCTACTTCCCGGCCAGCCTGCATAAAGAAAGCCAACCTGAAGGTCCCTCTCCCAAGCCCCAATTCTTAAAGAGAGGGTTTAACCTTCAAGCCCATCTCAAGGGAAGCCCCTTTCATTGCCTCCCTAGTCCCAAGACCTAAAGAGTCAGTTCCAGAGACCTCCCTATCACCAAAAGGATTACTCACCATATTTAACTTATGCACAACCATCTGCTAGATGACAATGTATTTAGACACCACCCTATGCCAATTGTCCAAGTCTGACTACAATGGTGTAGGATAGGCAAAAAAAATCCCATGGAAAAGGGGAAAAATTCCTACCTGACCCAGAAGTGACCAAGAAAACTTTACACACTGTTAGCGGTGGGAGGGTGGGTCGTATGCAAAAGTGAAAGAGGTGGGAGCTGAGGGTGGCAAGGCATATAACAGCCTTTAGCCCTGACCCCCCAACTCCAATTACAGCAGCTAGCAAGCCTCTATATACTTTTAAAATTTGGTTTCATGGTCCTGGGAGGCCAGCAAAGGGTGCCTCCCCACCCAACGGCTACACCAAAAGGGGGGGGGAATCCACATTTGGATTACTATATCATGCTGGGGTGGGGATGACTTTGAAGAGTGTACAAAAACTTCAGTTGATACAAAGAGCTGCAGCCAGAGTGTTAATTATTGCTGCAAACAGGGAGCATACAACTCCTCTGCTACAGTAGTTCCATTGGTTGGTTGCCAGACTTTTTTCGGGCATAATTCAAAATGAAAGTTATAACCTATAAAGTACTATACCACTTATGTCCAAGCAATCTGGCAGATGGTGTCTCTTCATATGAGTCTGCCTGAGCCCTAATATCCTCTGGAGAACCCTTCCTTCAGTCCCACCACCTTCACAGGCATGGTTGGTGGATACACAAGATAGCACCTTCTCAAAGGCTGCCCCTAGGCTGTGAAACTCCCTTTCTAGAGAGACTACAAAATTCACAGTTGGCTGTTTTGCAGAGAAGATAGTAGTTAAGACAGGAATTAATATTTCCGTGCTCAAATGATGTTTTCTGCACAGAAAATGCTGATTTCTGTGCAAAACAATGAACACTTTTTTTTTTTTGCAGATGTGTCCAAAAATTATGAGATTTTCAAAGATTTTCTCACAGGAAGAAAATTGCTGAAATTACTATTTGCTGCTTTCAAGAAGAAACTTAACCCTGCTCCAAAATCATGCTGCCATTGCCCAGCATCTTGGACAACTGTGCCACCCTGCCTGCTGCCAGTCCTGGGCCAGTCATGCTTTCTCTTTCAGTTCATGGGTTTACAATGATTTAATTTTGTTAAAGGCTTATTTTTGACATTTGTTCAATTCATCTGGCTCACAGGACAGTGTTTGATTGACATTGCCTGGTTTCCTGTGATGATCAAACCTGACAGGAATATGAATATTTTACAGGTGTGGACCTTTATACACAGTAGTACTAATGAGATGAAGCATCTGATTTAAAGAAGCTCACTCCTTCATAACAAATATTAACTGAAAGACCCCCCCAACATGTTGGGGAGGCGTTCTCCATTGCGCCGGCCAAAAAAGGAGGCCGGACGCTTCATTGTCTGGGTGGTGGGGGAAGTCCCGCTCCTTCCTTCACTGCTCAGCCAATCAGGGTTGAATCCTTCTAGGATCCAGTCTTGTTGGTGGTCTCGCTTATCGCGAGACTACCAATGAGAACAAGGGGCTATAAAGTGCCAAGGTTGGCCTTGACGAGGCCTGTTGGAGTGTGCAGCAGCCAGTGGTCCGTCTGCCTGTGGGCGACCAAGAGCCTGGCGGCTTGGGTCGCGGCTCCATTTGGCCTTTTAGGAGGCCTGCTGGCGTGAGGTGGTGGCGGCTGGTGCCCTTAGTAAGTGGGCTACGTCTGAGAGGGAGCGGCCCGGTAAAAGAGAGCTCTGCTCCGACAGCTCCGGCCTGTGATATACAAAGGCCCACGATCATTCTCCTGGCTGGGAGGGGCTCGTTGGCCAAGTGACGGGTTCTGCTCGTTGGCTGCAGCCTTGGAGATGAAGGGGCCCCGATAGTTCTCCCGGGTGGGAGAGGCTATAGACAAAAG
>CM034706.1:150067479-150079661 GCA_020142125.1 Phrynosoma platyrhinos
GACGTGCGCGAATGGGACCAAAGAACGATTCGTCGATCATTGCAACATGTCGTTGGCTGAATAGATTCTTGTTTGAAAAGTTGGGAGTTTTGGGTATTGAAATTGTGGAGCATAGGACTATTCAAAACTATAGGCCATACTTTTACAGGGCTGATGGTGTTCATCTATCCCCACTTGTTTTGATGTATACTTGGAATCTATCTCTCGTCATATTGAATGAGCTCTCTGGTGGGGGGGGAGGGGATGCCAAGCTAGGCTGGCCCCCTCCTGTGGCGGGCAGGATCCCCCCCCCAGAAATAAGTTAGTTAATTGAAATTACGAAATTGATTCAAATTTAAGTGGACAAAGAGTATACGTCAAAAGGGGTTAATCCATTTGTTGCTATGTCATCACCCAACAAATTGATGACGGCATGGACATGTTACATCATGAGCTGAATTATGATGTCATTTTGTTTGGGGAGAGATGAATTATTCGAGGTGGGGTTTATTTAGAACTTGAATGTTCTTGACACATGAATTAAAGGGATAGATTGACACAGTTGGTTAAATTAGATATGTATAAAACACATGTGTCAAGAACATTAAAATTTTTGGTTAAAGTGAAGTGTTAAAATTGTTGATTACCCTGTAAAATAAAGTTGTGGCCATGTTTTATAACCATAAAGTTGAGTACGGTGTCATTTTTGTGCCAGTGCAAATGTGTATTACCGAAAGAATCCTGTTTGGAAATCAGCAATTGTATAAAAACAATCTAATAAGGATAACACTGGGGTTAGAAAAAGTAAAGGGAGATTTCATTGTTGATTGATTTCTTTCAGAGCAAAGTCAGAAGGAACAAAGCAATTATACATCTATGAAGAAAGGTTTCAAGGAGCTTGCTATTCCCAAATCTTACAAATTGCTTCCATCCTCTAAAAGCTGTAAATGTGCAATTTCTATAAGTACACTGCAGCTTGCCTTTAAAACAAATAATCTAAAATATGCTGAGTTGTAAAGGAATTCAATTATGAATAGATGCCACACTCCTGGTAATCCTAAATGCTATTGTCTCACCATGTTTGTCAGGGTCTGAATAGGGCCTGATGATGGGTCTCTCCATACAAATAAATTATTGTCTCACTTACTGTTTCATATTTAAGATCCAATTAGTATTTGGATTTTGTCTTGTACTCATGCTCAACAGTCACCTGTCAGGATACGTGGTTTTGACATTCTTCCAATTTTTTTTCTGTTCTTCTTTCTTCTTCCTCTTCTGTTCTTTCTCTTTCTTTTCTTTTGATTTTGTTTGTTTGTTTGTTTGGCAAGGAACAGTTTGAATTATTTATGTAATCATGACATAGATTTCCCAAAATTAATATTTGATTAATATTGCTATATTTCAACCTAGAGGCTGTGATGGAGAACCAATGGCATGTGAACCCATTTTCCCGGGCATGCAGAGGGTGTGGAGGAGGGGGAAGAGGTGTGTGCTTGTTCCTCCTCCCTGGCCATCCCAGGCCTTCAGCTGCCTCTCTGGGAGCAGCTGAAGGCTGGGGATTGTGCAAAGGAGGAAGAGGTGCACACCTGTTCCTCCTCCTTCCCAGAGGCAGCTGAAGGCTGGGGATGGCAGAGGGGGAAGAGGAGGAAGATGCATGTGCCTGTTCCTCTTCTTCCCCCCTCAGCCCCTAGGCCTTCAGCTGCCTCTGAGAAGGGGGAGGAACAGGAAAGTCTGATGGGATTCATTCCCCAGTTAATTGAGAAGTTCCCACTCATCCTCAAATGAATGATTTTCAGCACAAGAGGGTTATGTGGCAGTTTGAGGGATTGGGCCAGAATCCACTATATAGCACCATAATCCACTATGTAGTGCTATGTAGTATGTTATGATCATACAAGACTCCACCACACACTTGTAGTTACATTTTTTTAAAAAAGAATCTCTGAATGCTGTAATGGGAAAGCCTGAGAGTGATTACTAATTAGATTTTTCCCGTTATAATGCTACAATCTGATACTCTTTCATCATTTCCCAATACCCAAAGCAGACCATGAAGCACAGCATGAGCCAGCACTCAGACCTTGTGATCTTTTTCCTGCATCAGTTAGTGAGGCCACATGATGAAAACTATAAAAGCAACAAAACACTTACAGCTTTTCCAAAAGTAATCAAGAGACATTTCACTTCGCTGAGTTACACCTTTATTGTATTTTAGGGGCTGAGCAGGTTGGCCAGAATAGCATGTGTTTACACACTCATCCCTATGTTTTTTTTGTTTTTTTAAGTAGTTTTATTGTTTTAAAAACAAAGTACATACAAAGAAAAAGATCCAATGGTATGAACAAACAGAAAAAAAGCAGCATAAAGAATACATGAAAGTTCAAACATGCTTATCAAAATCCTATTCTTGATTTTAGAGTGAAAAAGTGACCACATAAAGTTACAAAGCATTCAAAAAACAAAAAAACAAACAAACCATGAATTCTTATTTACTGTGTTCATATATTGGAAAAATAAGAAAGAAAAAGAGAGAAGAAAGAAACCATATAATGAATAAAAAGACTTCCTGATTCAAAGCTTTTTGCACAGATGCCTGTTTTATAATGCTTCTTATGCTTTCCTAATATCCTATGATACTAATCAGTATGATTCGCAACTATAACAGAAAGTAGAAATTTTAATTTGATTGAAACGTAATCTTATAGTAAACTTTATATTCCAATTGATTAACATAATCATTATCTACTATACAAAGAAGATTTTATTACACCCATAAAGCTATAATTAGACTAATACCATGATTACAAGTCAGAGAAATTAAAGTGATATCTTGATTCCTTTAGAAGAAAAATAGTGTAGGACAGGTTCCCATTCTTCTTTAAATTCTGCACATGTCGATCCATTTATAAACCCTGTAAATCTATCCAACTCCATATATTCTATCAGTCTCATAGTCCACTGGTGAACATTTGGGGTTTCATCCAATTTCCATTTTGTAGCAAACAATATCCTAGCTGCCGAAAGTGAATAAAAAATGATTTTCCCATGTTTTTTTTTCTAGATCATTATCCAAGCACATACCTAATAAGAAAAATTTTGGGTCAAATTTTAGGTCGTAATTCAACATCTCACTCATAGATAATCTGATAATTTGCCAAAACTTTTTCGCTATACTACATTGCC
The DNA here is from genome assembly GCA_020142125.1 of Phrynosoma platyrhinos. Classification (NCBI taxonomy): domain Eukaryota; kingdom Metazoa; phylum Chordata; class Lepidosauria; order Squamata; family Phrynosomatidae; genus Phrynosoma; species Phrynosoma platyrhinos. The sequence goes on from CM034706.1 coordinate 150,070,642, forward strand.
ACCAGAGGTGAAAAAAGGAACCTATTTCTTTTTTGCATTTCCAACATAAATTGGAGTGTCTCTTATTCATCTTTGTAAGATGCACAGGAGTCAAGTACCAATGGTACATCATTTTGTAAAAAATTTCTCTTATGTTATAACTTCATGTATACTTTAATCTTTTACTCCAAGATTTCTCCCATTGATCTAAATCTATGATGTGGCCCACATTTTGGGCCCATTTTATCATTACCGGTTTTATTAGATCCAATTTGAATTCAATTGATTGTAGCATTTGATAGAATTTGGCAATTTTATGTTTATTTTCAGATCAAAGTATATCCTCAAATTGTTTATCTAAAGTTCCCAGCCTGTTCATATTTTTGTCTATGGAAAACCTCTCCCAGAGTTGACAATATGAGAACCAATTACAGTTATATCCCTCATAATTCAATTGTTCCTGGCTTTTAATCTCAACATTATCCTTTTTAATGATAGTCAATTCCTTGTATGTTAGCCAATTGTCTTTACCAAATTTATTATCTTTAGAAACCACTTCTCCCACTGCTGTCCAAACTGGAAGATTGGTTCTCCACTTTTCTTTAATCTTTAACCAAACTCTCAGTAGGGCTCTTCGAATATAATGGTCATTAAAATTTTTATGACAGTGTATCTTATCGTAGAATAAGTAGCTATGCCAGGCATAGACATTATCAAAACCTTCTAATTTAAGATTCCTTTCATTACTGAGTTTCAACCAATCTACAAGCCAAAAGATCGTACAGGCATAGTAATAATTTTTAAAATTCGGTAGTCCTAGCCCTCCTCTATTTACTGAGTCCTGTAAAAATTTAAGTTTGATTCTAGGCTTTCTCCCGTTCCAAATAAATTTTGTAATTTCCTGGTTCCAATTAATAAAGGATTTATCATTAAGAAGGATTGGAATATTTTGAAAAAGATACATTAATTTTGGGAGTACGGACATCTTAATAATAGAAATTCTACCAATCCAAGAAATTTTTAATTTGTCCCATCTTCTTAAATCATCTCTTAATTCTGCCCACATTCTATCATAATTATTTTTTAAAAGATCACTGTTTCTAGTTGTAAAATAAAGTCCAAGGTATTTGATCTTTTTTTAGTCTTTTAAATTAGCGGTTATTTCCAATATAGATTTTTCCTTCTGATTTAAATTCATAGTTAACATTTCAGTTTTGTCCATATTAATTTTTAACCCTGTAGCATTTTCAAATTTCTTTAATTCATTTAATAAGGGAGTTATACTTTCACAAGGATCTGCAATCAATACCATTAAATTGTCTGTGAAAGCCTTCACCTTATACGTTTCCCCTTTTAATTTAATACCTTTTATATCTAGATTGTTTCGTATGTTGACCAGAAGGCTTTCAAAGTTTAAGATGAACAATAAGGGGGATAGAGGGCATCCCTGTCTAACTCCTTTTCCAATCAAAAAAGAGTCTGTAGATTTTCCATTAACCTGAATTTTAGCTCTTTGGCTTTGATATATAACCCGAATCCACTTAAGCATATTATCTCCAAAATCTAATTTCTGAAGAAAGTAATGTTTGAATTCCCAACTAAGATTGTCGAAAGCCTTTTCGATATCAAAAAAGAGAAAGGCTACTTTTTCATTAATTTTTTTTCTATCAAATTTAGAAGATGATGCATGTTATCTTTGATCATACAATCAGGGAGAAAACCAGCTTGATCAGTTGATATCCAAGAGGATAACCATTTTTTAATTCTATTTGCAAGTACTGTTGCAAAGATTCTGTAATTGCTATTAAGCAATGAGATGGGTCTATAATTTTTCGGGTCGGTTTTGTCTTTATTCTCTTTATGAATTAGAGGTATGTTGGCCATGTTTCTGGGATTGAACCTTTTAATATCCCGTTCATAGTTTGTTGCAATGGTAAAGCCAGTTGATCCTTGCATTTTTTATAATACTCTGTAATGTACCCATCAGGCCCAGGGGCTTTCCCATCTTTTAAGTTATTAATTGCTTCCATTACCTCCCTTAATTCGATTTGTTTATTAAATTCTTTTTTGAAATTATCTGATACTTTGTCTACCTCCACGTTATTTAAATACATTTGTATATTCTGGGGATTATCATTTGTTGCTTTATAGAGTTTACTAAAATAATTGAATAAGATCCTCTTAAGATGATTTTGCGAAGAAAATATTTTTTTACCTTCTTTAAGAGCTACTATGACCTGTTTTTTTTGTGTGTGTGTGTGTGTGTGTGTGTGTGTGCTGACTTCAGCATAGTTGCCAATAATTTACTGGGTTTATTTGATGATTCAAAATATGTTTGCTTGACAAATTTAATCTTTTTATTTACTTCCTCCATAGTTAACATAGATAATTGTGTTCAAATTGCTTAAATATTTGCTTTATTCTTTTTTTGTTTAGGATCTATTTTAAGTTGGTTCTCGCATTTTTTTTTGGTCTAATTCTAATGCTTTCATTCTTTTTTCTTTATTTTTTTTCCATCCACTAGCTTTTTTCAGGAAGAAACCTCTCATAAAAGCCTTGGAGGCATCCCATACTATATTTATGGGCATTTCGTTATCAATATTCTCTTCAAAGAATAATTGAATTTGTTTTGAGCCTCCTTTAAAATGATGTCATTTTTCAAGAGGTTTTCATTTAATTTCCAATTAAATTCTTTAGAGCCTAATTTTATCTTCATAACGATGGGGTTGTGGTCGGACCAGATTGCGGGTAAAATATCTACTTTAGTTACACAGTTACAAAGATGAGGGGAAATCAAAAACATATTGATTCTAGACCAAGAACAGTGGACCTGAGAAAAATAAGTATAATCTCTGACATTTTTATTAAGTATTCTCCATATATCTTTGAGAGATAAGGTTTCCATCATAACGAAGAAACTTCTGGATAATTTACCTTGGTCTTCTTTAATACCTTTTGGTGATGATCTGTCCATATATGGATCGAAGACCCCATTCCAATCCCCTAATACTACTGTCATCTCAATATCCTGTGACTGGATCATATTTGTCAATTTTTCATAGAAAATTTTTTGTTGTTCAAAGGGGCATAGACTCCCATAATCAAATATTTTATTCCTTTTACATTCACCTCAACTAATATGTAGTGTCCATTGGGGTCTGATTCTAGTAGTTTAGATTCATATTTGTCGCTTACATACAATACTACTCCTCTTTTTTTCTTGTTAATAGCTGAAACATATTCTTTACCTAACCTTTTATTTTCTAGATATTTAACATCTTTAATCCTAATATGGGTTTCTTGAAGACAAATTAAATCAGCTTTTAATTTTTGTAAGTGAAAATTTATCTTTTTCCTCTTCTGTGGTGTATTTAGTCCCTGTACATTCCATGATACTATTTTAAAGTGATCCATATTAAATAATCATGTTTAGACCTGAATTGAAAACTAAAGAGGATATACTTACTTGGGGTGGCTATCGCTACATTTCTTCCTCTATTTTATCTTCTTCCAGATTTAATTGAGATTCTTCTAAGTCACTTCCTGTTCCTGTCTCTCCCATTTCATCACTTTCCTTATTTGGATGCCAGTTGACTACTTCAGAGTTCTCTTGGGCATTTTCCTCGGGTTGAACATTTGTCTCCTGTCCTAAATTTCCATCCTGAGTTTGAGTATCATTTGTCTTTGAGTCTTGATTACCCTTTGATTTTTCCTTGGTCATTTTATTGTAAGTTTCGTTTCTCTTTTCCTCAAAGTCCCAGAATCATTGGGCTTCTCTCAAGTTTCTTAAGACTATCCTTTTTTTGCCCCACCAGAAGACTAATCCTTCTGGGGAGCCCCACCTATAAGGCACTCCTTTATGACGCAGATAAGTTGTGAGAAAGGCATAATCCTTTCTCTTTTTCAGAATCCTAGCCGGGACATCTTTCAAAAGTTGGACCTGTTTGCCATCTAAGACTAAGGGTGATTCGTTATGTTTTTTTTAGGATCAAATCCCTAGTCTGCCTTCAAACAAGATAGATCACAACATCTCTAGGGAGATTCTTCTTTTTGGCAGTAAGGGAGTTCAGACGAAAGATCCTATCGACTTCCCCCTGAAAGGACTTTTCATCTCTATTTAAATAATTTGCTAGCTTTGGGGTTAATTGTTCCAAGAGATTCTCATTTTTATTTTATGCTAGTCCACGAATTTTAATACATCTTTCCCTCAATTTTTGCTCCCATTGTGCCTTTTCATCAAGGTCTATTTCTCTAAGTTTTCTAATTTCCTCTAATTCTTCACTAATTCTATCTTCTCTAAATTCCAAATTGTCTATTCTGTGTTTCACAGAAGAGATTTCACCTGAGATTTTATCTATTGTCTGATTTATTTCTTGTAATTCTGCTCTAATCTCTAGGCGGATCTCATCTTTAAAAGTTTGCATTTCTTGATGGATGCATTTTCTTATTTCATCCAATAGACCTGCATTTGTTTCAATATTCTTTGTTTTGTCTACTGAGAGCCATCTCAGCAATTGTGTTTGTGATATACTTTCGCAGCTTGGTTCCTGGACATCATATCGCAATTCCAGTATTTGTCTATAAATTAGGAAAAAATATATCACTTTTTATAATTTTTGTAATTTGAGGAAAAAGAAAAAGAAAAAAAGAGAGAATATATATGTGTGTGTGTGTGTGTGTGTGTGTGTGTGTGTATATATATATATATATATATATATATATTGTATATATATATAGTCTTCAATGCAAACTGATAAGGTGAAGAGTAGGGGGGAAGATATACTTATATAGTCTTCAATCCAAACTGGTAAGGTGAAGAGAAAAAAAAAGGGGGGGAGAGAAGAAACGAAAAATAGAAAAAAAGAGAGTGAGAACTGTTGATAAATATCACTAAACTTTAAACTCAAACCGGCATTTACTCCCCCGCCCACAAAGTTATCATTAATTATATTCTTGCTTGATGCAAACAGTCAATAGAGGGTCCATAGAAATAGCAAACAAATTGATTAATATTCTTACTTAAAGCTGAAGCCCAAGTCCTTTTACCTTTTAAATTCACTAAACCAGGGGTAGGCAACCTGTCCCCTTTAAGGGCCGAGGGACTTCAGCTCCCAGAAGCCTCAGCCATGTTGGCCAATAGTCCCATGTTGGCCAATAGCTCCTGGGATTATGGGAGCTGAAGTCCCTCAGCCCTTAAAGGGGAAAGGTTGCCTACCCCTGCACTAAACCAACAGTATTAAATTGAAATTGACAAAGTCACAATTGTATTTTCTCCAATATCAAGGGAGCCGTCTCTGTTCATAAGACTCTATGCTTCTTCCTTCTTCCTTCTTCTCTTCCAATGTAGCTTCCTGCTTCCTTTCCGGCCACTCTTTCACATGCACTCTATGTTAAGTTTTAAAGGGAACACTCTTCTTAAGTCCTATCTATTGTGCCTCTCTCCCGGTGTAGCCCCTCTTGCTTTCTTCCCTTTCGTTGTTATTGAAGGACCAGAAAAGAATGATAGAACTCTGAGAAGGGAGAAGGGGAGGGCTTAGGTAAATATCCAATTCTCTGCATGTCTCCGCCCTGGCTCAAGGTCATCTAAATTGCCTCCTCTGTATCTGCTGCAGCGTCACCATATCAAAATCACCAGAGGAGTTAAGAAGGTATAAGCAAACACTAGTTTAACCCTTTATAGTCCTTGTCATCTCAATGTATTTTTTTTTTGAGGTTTAAGATTTTCATGTAGGGTCCAAGGCTTGGCAAAGAGCACTTTTCTATGCTGTTTCTATACAGTCTATACAGTCTCAGTGAGGTCTAGTATAGTAAGCAGCGTAGGACTTGAATTTCAAAAGGCTCAAAAAGAACTAAATCCCTCTTGACTTTACCAAAAGTTCTTCGGAGTCAGAGCAATTCAAAAGTCCACCAAAGGTCCGCCATAAGCAGGTCTGTAATCGATAGTCCTGCAAACACTTATCAAATCTTTAAGCCTCTCAGGAATCAAGAGAGACCCATTTTCAGCATCTATTCTTTAAAAATGATTTTATAATGTATATAGTATTGCAATACTAGTTATAGCAGTTGGGGTAGCAGATGATAAACTTCTTCTATATTGTACCCAACTATTATTCTCTGATTAGTAATTTCTTAAGAAGTCTATGAGAACAAGATCGCCTTGAAATCCCTTGTCACAGTTCACTTGCATTGATTCCATAAAGTAACAAGGTAGTAGAAGGAGTCCTAGGTCCTCTCAAAAATGGAGGATTTTCAGGTGCGTGGTCACAGCCTCTGAGGGTCTATTTGCTCCTGACCACCTGGGCTCGATCTGGGCGAACCCACCTCGAGATCAGTGGCTTCCGAGCAACTAGAGGATCCAATTAGAGCTGTCCAGATTCCTTATCCAAAGGAATGTTTTTGATCCATGGTGGTCATGATAAATTCGGATCGGGAACCATGCACCGGAGATAGCCCTTCAGAGGCAACCTGAAGGGCTTCTCAACTGGACGCCATTTCTACCGGAAGTCCCACACTCATCCCTATGTTGACCTGGGACCCACTATCAGCATGTGTCCCTTGCTGCACCATCGCAGTACCAGAGATGGCATGAAAAGTAAGACATGAAGGGTGGTGAATAAACAGCTGAGGTTTGACACAAGGTTTCCAGGAAACTCCACAGCAAATGAAGGGTCACATTGCCCCAGGGTAAAGGTTGTTTACCCCAGGATCAGGCTGGGTCCACAGTATCTGCATCTAGTCTGGCAGGATTGAGCCCGATCCTGGCCCTGAGGTTTTGACCTGCATCATCTGAACTGGATGATGTGAGGCTGGGGGGGGGGGAACATGGACATCTTCTCCTATATGAACAATCCCTTGGTTATACCTATTTTATTGGGGAAATGACTGAACTATAATGCATTGCATTTTCTCAACCCAACCTGTTATTTCCAAGCTCTGAAAGTTTAGAAACTGTCTCAGGCAATAGTTGCCAAGGGCAGCATTCTTCTTAAAATCCCCAGTCTAGTCCTGACAACACAATTTCATATTTATAAATTCAAATAGCATAAGTGTTGTACTCATTTTTGGTGCTGAAGATGTTTCTGCCACAGCAGAAGTTAGAAAAATAAATGGCCATGCTGGTTGAACATACTACTCTGGGAAATGTAATCCAAAAAGTAACATTTCAAAGTTCTTCCCCTAGCAGATTCTTATGCTCCCAGCAAAATCCATGTACAAATAAATCCTTCTTTCTGAACACAAATAATTGTGACTGCTTATATAGTATTTAAATAATGACCTAATAAGATAAAAGATATGGATCAAAGGTGTATTCAAAACATATCAGACTTTCCACTTACAAAAGTTATATCTGTCTTCATTTAAAGATAAAGAGATAAGAATTGTAACTTACAAATGACAAAAGAAGTCATAATAAATGATTCAGCATCTCATGAGGACTAAAAATGTGACTTCCTAAAATAAAAATCCAAAATCCCTACCATAGTAATCTAGACTGCCTTGCTTCAAGAGCTAGCGTAGTCTCATTTAGCTTTGTGCATTCATGAGCACTAAGTTAAATGACTTATTACTGGTTACTAATTATGACATTACTAATTAGGATAATTGAATTGCTTAAATTATGAAATTTGCTACTTCTCTTTAAACAAATTTGTTTTTGCCTTGCTAGAAATTATCCAAGGACTTTAAAAGTATGTATACTCACAATCTCTAATTCCAAGAAATGATCTATAAATAAAATTAATGCTTTTGGTTAGCTATTAAACAGAAAGCAGACTAATTTAAAAATCTGTATAATGTAGTTCAACACAGAAATGCTTGTAATAAACCCATCCTTTTTTCATAAGAACATTTATCTCTGATCTCAGAAATATTTTGGCCCATGCTCAAGACACTGGAGATCTTTAAAATTCCACATCTAGACCTTATTATTCTTTCACCTACAATTGAAGCCTCCCTATGTCCAGTCCCAAGTTTCCACAAATAAGCAAATGTTCTTGTGTAGAAAAAAAATGCATATAAAGAACCTCCAATAGAAGCATGAGAGCAATTACGATTAACCTGTTGCTCTCTAGATGTTGTGCTCTACGTAGTTCCTCCAGGCTCATGGCTACAGCCATGTTCTCCTACCTTCTACCTTTCCAAGCATTAGTGTTTTTTCCAGTGAGTCATGTTTTGTCATCCCATCATCCCTCACCATTGGCTATTCTGGCTAATGGGAAATGTACCCCAAGAAAGTCTAGAGGTCCAAAATCTACCTACTCTGCCCCAAATCTAAAATGAAAAAAAAAACCCCTGGGTGGAAAGATAATCCTTACATTATGTGAAAAGACAGAAAGAGAACTCATATCAAATCCAGCTGAGCACTTACCAAGAGATATATATTCCTCTTATTTGAGAAAGTAGGCTAAGTTTATAAAAGCTTATGCTACATCCTCTTTCACATAGTTAGTCTTAAAGGTGCTACAGGGTCCCTTTGCATCCACCATTGAGCTGTTCACCACATCAACACCATGATCTTTACAGATTTTCCTCCTCTAAATATGTTATGTATTTCTATAAATCTTAACTTTTCCTCTTCACCCTCAGAGAAGGAGTCCCTGCTATATGCATTACTAAAATGAAGCAGAAATCCTAAGCCCTGGAGACACAATTTGGACCTTTTGTTTGTCATTAACTGCCCTCAAGTCAATCTCAACTCTATAGATGAGACATCTTCAAGATCCTCTGTCCTCCACTGCCTTGCTTAATTCCTGCATCCCATACCCATGACCTCCTTAATAGAATCCATCCATCTAGAACATGGCCTTCCTTTCTTCCTACTTCCCCTCACCTTTCCCAGCATTATTGTTTTTTTCCAAAGAGTCCTCCCTTCTCATGATGTGTTCAAAGTACAGCAGCCCCAGTTTGGTCATCTTGGCTTCCAGGGAGCTTTCTGGCTTGATCTGCTCTAGGACCCATTTGTTTGTCCTTTGGGCTGTTTATGGGATCCTCACCACTCTTCCCCAGCACCACATCTCAAATGCATTGATTTTCTTCCTATC
>CM034706.1:150094511-150111406 GCA_020142125.1 Phrynosoma platyrhinos
TCTACTTACGAAATTTTCTACCTACAAATTGGGTTGTGGATGAATTAATTTTGTAAGTAGAGGTACCACTTTATTGTATTATAAATCCACATACATACGTACAATATATACAATATAACTACAAATTATAAACAATATAGCATTATGTTTTCAGCTTCAAGTAACTTCCCAAATGCCTTATAGTCTTCTTCTTCAACCTATATTTCACTATTTCCTCTAATTTAAATAATAGCTATTGTGGGTTTCTACGCTAAACTAAATTTGAAAGAAAAAGAGTGTGGTCCATATATTTTCTGTTACTTTCTCTTACAGACTGCCATAAATAATCCATCTTGAGACCACTTTAAATGCCCTGGCTCAGTGCTAGGGAATCATGGGAACTGTAGTTTATTATGGCACCAGAGCTCTCTGACAGAGAAGGCTCAGTGTCTTAGAAAAAAACTACAATTCCCATGATTCCCTAGCATTGAGCCAGGAGAGTTAAAGTGGTTTCAAGCTGGATTATTTTTGGCAGTCTGTACAGGCTCTTAGTTTCCTTTTCTTTCATATCCATCCAAGTCATCTTTATTTTCATATTTTCCCTAAGCTTTCTAATCAAATATAGTCAAAAGTGTCTTAGGGCCTTTGCAGACTGCTAGAAATAGTGCAAATTGAGTCCACTTTAAGGGTTAGGGTTACAGTTAGGGAATCATGGGAACTGTATTTTATTTTGGCACCAGACCTCTCTGACAAAGAAGGCTCAATGTCTCAGAAAAAAACAAAACAATTCCCATGATTCCCTAGCACTAACCCTAACCCTTAAAGTGGACTCAATTTGCACTATTTCTGGCAGTCTGCAAAGGCTCTTACTTAGCATTTTTGTTTTCTTCTCTATTTACCATCTGAGCAAACCTATTCTGCTTCATATTATCATCCTTTTCAGACTTCCATAACGTTTTCGCATTTTTTTTCCTGTTTTTCCTTTGATTTTCCTGTTAAAGTTATTGTCAACATATCCATATCCATAGCTGCCCTTAGGTTTAATATCCATTCTTCACTTGTTGGAATATTGTTCTTCTTACAGTATTTAGCAAATAATATGCTTGCAATAGTTACCATATATAATATAGCCCATGTGTATTTCTTTTCTTTCAACTCATATGTCATATTCAAAAGAAGTTGTGGGGTGAGAGGAGTATCTATTTGTAGTATTTCTGACATTTTATTACCTATCGATTTCCAGTACTTTTTTGTTTTTTCACATTTCCACTATGCATGGAAGAATGTTCTGGCATTTCTAACATTTGCTTTTTTCAGTCTTATATATGGCATTAAGTTTGGCTGGCTATAGGTACCAGCAGTAATCATTTTAAAAAAGTTGTCTTTGTAGTTTTGGCATAGGGTAAACTTATTTGTTATCTTCCAACTCATTTCCCAGTCATCCCATTGAATATTTTCCCCAAAGTCTTGCAACCATTTTATCATAGCACAAAACATATTTTTTATGCAAAACATGGAGGGTTTTTTTTGCATATAATTTTCTTTTTGTATAAAATACAGGCATTTTCTTGGTCACAATCTTTTTTGATGCACAAAAATATATTTGCTGCAGAAAGTCTTCAAATGTAAAAAAAGCATTGGAAAATGGGGAAAGCTTTTGTAATCTTGCCCAGCAGAGAGAAAACCTCTGACACTGTTTAATTCTCCCATGAGAGAGCAAAATAAGCAAATATTTAATTTATTTTACCAGAGCTTGATTTGAATGAGTCAGCCCTCCAGTTGTTGCTGAAATGGAACTCCCAGTAGCCCTAGCCAGCATAGTCAATTGGGAGGAATGCTGAGACTTGCAGTCTAACAGCATCTGGGGGCATATAATTTCCACTCTTGGTCTAGCTGTTGGGAGAGGCTGCCATCTCCTTATCAATTTGTCAACATTTCTGAAATCTAAATAAATAAATAAATAAATAAAAGTATTAGATACCACTGATACAAGGAGTGAAGGGAGGAAAAAAGATGCATGATTGAAATATAGCATACCCAAATGGCTTTGGATGTTCCTGCACAATATGTGGAAGAACCAGAATTCCAAAAGCAAGCTGACCTTTTCTACCAATTGTAGAGACTTCTACATTTTGACTAAAGTTGTGATATAGATCTTTCATAATTTATGAATTGTTCTTGAGTAATAGCACTACTTGTAAATGTCAATCAAAAGAAAAACAACCACATGGAGGCCATGACTGGCTTCCTTCATGTGATGAATAATGTGTCAATCAATGGTGGGTAAAGTCTAGTCTTGGTATGACAAGCAGCTCTCCTCCAAGGTTTTTTTCAGTCTTCACCCATCTATATTCCTCAAACAATGATTTTTCTGACAAAAAAATAGAGGGGGTGATCTGCCTGTCCTGAAAGTCTCCTAAGAAAATACCTGTTTTCAAAACTAGAAGTAGATTTCTAGCCACTTAGTTTTTATTTTGCAGCGTATGTGGGTTATATATATAAAAATATTTTTTTAGAAATCCATTTATGGTTGAGTAGCAGTGTTCCAGGCACATGTTCATGCAAAAATGTCAACCTCAAAGTAACAAGGACAAGTCCTTTGTAATTGTACATGGAGAAGCTCTGTCTCCCATGAAGACTTGGAATGTGTAAAGTAAAAGCAACATGTACTGCAAAACAAACACAACACCAACGTTTGTGGTGCTTAGCAGTAACCTTCTTTGTCTGATATATATTGATGCATATAAGCTTCTTTTTAGTTTTTCTCAGATGCAAACAGCCCCCACAGCAATCACATTTATAACAAGCGCATGAAACATTGATCTCATTGTGAAGGTTACCCTTTCAATTCTGTTGCTTCATTGACTCCTTACACAGTTCTATTTGTATTTCTCAGCATCCTGGTGAAACTATTTAATTCCAATTTTCTTCTTCTTACTCCCACCACCCCTTTTTAAATGAAAGATATACCTTGATGCTGTGAAACCAGACAAATGTTTCAGAATGAGTAATAGGTGGACAATGTATTCAAGCAGTATGAAACAAGTGAAACTCAAAATATAACATTTAAAACAATCAGATGTTTTCTTTTGTCTTTTATATTTCTGAATCTTCAGCAGATGGGACAAAAATGGTGCAGAAAGTATCAGACTGAGTACAATAATACACTGTCTGTTCTTGAAATTCTTGGTCCATATGCCCTTGGCTGTAGGTTTACTGGTGGGGTGCTGAACAACCTTGTTCTGAGGTTGCAGTCCAGCGTCTTGTTTCACTAACAGCTGTCCATGGACAAAGAAGACTTCGTAATCTTCAGGAGAGCTTCATGAAGTAGATTAGTATTATTATCTCTCTATTGCAGTTGCCTGTGCCTCTCTCTGTGTACTTGTCTGCCTTTGGAGTGATAGCAAGGCTGAAATAATGTTAGATAAACTGTGACTACCTAGTGATTTTTGTGGCTGTGGTGACAGTTGAACTGGTAAACAAGGATGTGAAAAACCATCATATTTTCTTTTCATTTCTCTAAATGTCAATAGCTTTCTCAGCCTGACCAGTTCCTGTATTGGGTTGTTAGACTTTTCCCCTCTCCCTGAAGATCAGTGTATATTTTAGTACACACATATATGTCAATATCTACTGGTTTTGCTTAATAGATGCATTTCTTATGCACTGCCCCCCCCAACTGAACCATGTTATGTCTATGTTAAAAAAATATGAAATTTTAATCATGTAGATTTACTTACTTACCATTAAAGAAACCCCCCTACAACAAACCTTGATGCTTGCAGTTTCTTCCCAATAAAGAGGGGGAAAGATGCCTGCAGCCTTTCATTAATGGGTTTGCAAAACAGGACAAATTTGTAGAAAATCTCATTTAATGCAAAATAGTTTATTTAACATCCCTGCTGGAGCCACCAGACTTAAAACTTGCATCCCTAGGTTGCAATCCTCTTCTCTAGTCTATGCAAGATGCAGGTTGTCAGTGGTGGGTGGCAGGTTCCATATCAGTGAAGAGTTAAAGCCATTCTTGGTGTCTGCTCAGTCTTTAAAGGTACAATTCAAAGATATAACCATTTTAGTCTATAGTATCAGTATGTAGAGAGTTCTTGTAGCATCTTTGAGATTAACTGAAAGAAAGAAGTTGGCAGCATGAGCTTTTGTAGACTAAAGTCTACTTCCTCAGATGTTTTTGGCCCTTAAAGGAGCTGTTCAAAGTCTCTGACTTTTTTTGAGGATAGATTTCAGCACCTTGGATAGCATATTTAACTCTGCACTAAGATTCAAAGTGGATTTGCCACTGTGCTCACTTGGAAGCCATCAGCCATCACTACAAGTTGTAGAGTGCCTGCCCACAGCAACCAAGCAGAATCACTTCTTTCTGGCCACCATTCTGTTGGGTGACCCATGGCATATCTATGGTGCTTTATGACAGCCATCTAACCTCAGCAGCAGCTGCCTGAGCTTTGTGCATTATGATCCAGCATCATCTTCAGCTTCTAGTGGCACTATATACTATCAGCAGAGGCAGGAGCTGTGTTTGAAGGTGAGTGCTGTTTGGATGTAGGAAGCTGCCTTGTACTAAGTCAGACTATTTGTCAATCTAGCCTAATAGCTTCTATTCTGATGGGCTAGGGTTCTCTGTTACCCCAGAAAGAGCTTTTCTCCATCATTTGATTCTTTAAAAAAAACTGGAGGTGCTAGTGTATGAACAGGCAATCATCCGCATACAGTATGTACTTTAGCACTATACTCCTCTCTATGGATGTTATCACACGGGGAGTCGCGGGGAGAAAGTGGAAATAAACCGGATGAGTGGAAGACTCTAATTTACAGAATTTGTCCTGTTCCGCCTCATCTGATAATTAAATTTGAATTTAAAAGGGGGTTAATTCGAACGAAAACCTGATCTTTTCATTTAAAAATAAAAAGATCAGGTTTTTGTTCAAATTAACCCCCTTTTAAATTCGAATTTAGTTATCAGACGAGGCAGAACGGGACAAATCCTGTAAATTAAAGTCTTCCATTCGTCCGGTTTATTTCCACTTTCTTCCCGTGACTCCCCGTGTGATAACGTCCTATATATTCCACTAGATGCTGAAACATCATGTGTAATTTACCAGAGAGGCTCTGCTAAAAATTCTAGTTGTTGTATGCCTTTAATTAATTTCCAACTTATGGTGACTCTAAGGCAGGGGTAGGCAACTTTTCCCCTTTAAGGGCCAAGGGACTTCAGCTCCCAGAATCCCAGGAGCTATTGGCCAACATGGGACTATTGGCCAACATGGCTGAGGCTTCTAGGAGCTGAAGTCCCTCAGCCCTTAAAGGGGAAAGGTTGCCTACACCTGCTGTAAGGTAACTCTATCATGGGGTTTTCTTGGCAAGATTTGTTCACAGGGAGATGTGCTTTTGCCTCCCTCTGAGGGTGAGAGAGTGTGAATTTCCAAGGTCACTCAATGGGTTTCCATGGATAAGCAGGGATTCAAATCCTTGTCTCTAGAGATTTGGTCCAATGATCACACCACTGCACCACACTGACTCTCCTCTGGTAAGCTAATTGTTGAGTATAGCCACAACAAAGAGCAGAGTGCAGGCTTCTGTTCAGCTTCAGTGGGAAGCTACACCAGCAGTGATCCATGTTGGAATATGGATGGTATTTACAGTCAAAGGAAAAATGTAGAGATGTGTGTGTGGAAATTTCCTCATGAGAACAACATCTAGAGAAACAAAGAGAACTCAACAGCAGGTGGCCAAGAAGACAGAAACAAGTACAGTTTTAGCTGAGAAAAAGATAGCCAGTACACCAACAAGGTGAGCTAATGGGAAAGTAGTCACATGGGGGATGATAGACAGCTAGAGGCTGGGTTAAAACACATCATACAGGCATTATTCAATCAGCTTAAGGTTAACACCCAGAAAGTGGCGTATGGGAAGGGCCAAGAGTTTCCTTTGTTTGGTTTGGTTTATATATGCAAGCACTGTGTGTGTGTGCGTGATTAGATGTGGTTAACTATGGAGTTAGTTTTTGATTTTTAGTTTTTGATTATGCTTATACTGCTTTTACAATGTAACTCCTGGATCTGGAAACATGGATTTGTAACTTTTCTTTTCTTCAACACCAGCAAGATGTGATCTTATAGTGGATTATATGTTTTTCTTTTCTTATTTACTTTATGGAACAATAAAGCTCTACTTTAGAACTACAAGAAGTGTCTGCATGTTTTTAGCATGGGAGAGGCTGATGAAGGAAGCTGTTCTGCACTATATTCTGCTGTACTCTGTACTCTGCTGGATTCTGCAAACCACATCCAAATATCAACAATCCATCTCACTGTTTGCAAGATGAAGCCATAGAACTGAGCCCTAGAGATGGAAAGGATACTTAGAAATATTTGAAGAATGGTTAAAAACATGTTTCTCAAGTGCCCAGAAACTGAGACAAGGAGATTGACCTGAACAAGAAATTTTGGAGTTTGAGATTCATTCTATTTAAAATGTGCACATTTTTTTTTGGAATAGGAAACAGTATTTTCTGTGCCAAAACTAATACTTCTGTGCCTAAATACTATTTTCTGTTTTTTAAAAAATTTCCTCCATGGACACTATCTCTGAATTTTGCATAGACTAAATCACAAACTGCTAATAGTCTTTGAAAACTGCATAGTTTTTGAAAACTTTCTCATGGCAGGAAAAAAATTGTCAAGAACAGAATTAGTGATATATTACACCCCAATTACATTTTTAGCAACTCAAATACACTTGGAGGTATTCCTCCAAGGGAAAATACCATGAAAAATATATTTTGTTATAATATTATCCCTAGCCTACTGCACAGTTCATGCACAGCAATGTGGACAGGAAAGGAAGATGTTAAAATCCCTTCTATCTCAGTCTCAGCATTCTTGTTTTGGGTGGGTGGAATCAATTCTTGAACATACAGCCCTAATCATATATTTTATTGAACCACTATTGATTTGTCCAAATGTTTGAGCATTAAAAAAAGTTCCTTGATAAAAGTAAGTGTAAGGGCAGATGCAGTTACGCAAGCAGAGAAACTGTCTGTGTCATCACAAAAAGGGTTCCAAGGTCAAAAAACATAACTGCAGGATCTTTTTTTTCCTCTTTCATTTTTTCCCCTTTTATTCTTTCTTTTCTTTTTTGTAAGTAAAAAAGTGGGTCTCAAAACTTTTCAACTCTTCTCTTTCTATAGATTTTTCATTTCAGACTTTAGAATGAAGGGGGGCACAGAAGTAAAGTAAAAAAATCAAATAAAAATAAATCCTTGCAACACTGTGCCTGTCTTTATCTTTGAATATAAAACCTGTTTTCTGAGGTCCTCTTTTCTCAGGAAGAAGAAGAAGAAAAAAGGCATGGAATCCAGCATTTTGTAGGAAATAGACAGTAGGATCTTAACAACCTTGGATCATCTGTCTATTTGTCTTATTTACATTGTATCATCTGTTTAATGGCAGGGATGGGCAACCATGCCTGAGGCATGGACAACTTTTTCCCATTGGTGGACTGCACCATTCTGAAACTGATGGTCTGGTGTTCTTTTTCACTTTTAACTATGTTTGGTCATTTCCCAAGGGGTTGTGGGGTCAGGATGGCAGACATTTTGCAGCAGTTTTGGTGCCTGTTTGATGAGGGGATGGGAAATGGTTTAAGGAAAAAGTAAAGTAAGGTTGGATTTGAAGGCTTTTGGGGAACATTAAAGGCTGTCCAACAGGGGTTTCAGGGGCTGTATGTGGCCCACGGGCTGCATTTTCACCAGCTTGATCTACTGGAATTCTAAACTAGCTTTGCAAGAAATCATGCTTATAGCAGTATCAAACAATGGCCAGCATCTTGCTAGTGACATATGCAAGGATAAGTCCAATTTATGTCCCCATATCTATATCTATATCTATATCTATATCTATATCTATATCTATATCTATATCTATATCTATAGAGAGAGAGAGACACTGCAGAGATTGGAATTCACAACTTCCATTGCACCATGACTAACCCCTTCAAAAATCTACCTCTTCCATTCTGCCTTTCCCCCCTCCAGTGGGGACCAGTGGAGAGCAGGAGACAGCTAGGAAGCAACTGTCTATGTGGCTATAATCAGATACACAGTGATGATTGCATGCTACACAACTTGACAGGGGCTCTGGAGGTTTTGGAAGATGATATGGTCATTGTGGTTCTGGCTATTGCACAGAACGAGATGCTTCTATTAGCCAGCTCCACAATCCCCACTTTCCACTAATAATGGCTGATCCAGGACATTCTAGGAGCACTGTAGATCCAAAATTCCCATTCTGCCCTTAACAGATATCTAGATCCCAACTTTACCACCCTCATCTATGGCAGCATATGAGCAAATTGGAATTTTCCTATTTGTCACATTATGCATTGCAGATAATTCAGCTTTAGTAGCTGGTTTTCTAAAAATAGTTAAGGACTGTTTTATCATTCTGTACTGTGTGTGTGGAGACATTTTTCAAAATGCAAATGCTAGACTTCATATCAGTTTTTTACTTCATTTTCCCACACATGACAATGTGGTGAATTATTTTCTGTAATTAGTGGAAATTACATTAGTGGAAATTACATTAGTGGAAATTACAAACAGCACATTGGTTACAACTAACAGCACAGATTACAATATTTTCAAGGAACTGTTAAATTAACTTCATAAACAAGAACCACCTTATAGTTATGACTTGTGCATTCAACTGTTCAAGTGGCAATGCAGATGGTCTATTTGCATGAGCAGTATAATATTGGCTACAGTCACTCATCACAGCATGAGACTCAGGGCCTATACAGACTGCCAGAAATAATCCAACTTGACACCACTTGACACCACAAACTATCCTGGCTCTGTGGTAGGGAATCATGAGAATTATAGCTTTTTTTTTTTTTGAGACATTGAGCCTTTTCTGTCAGAGAACTCTTGTGCCACAATAAACTACAGTTCCCATGATTTCTTAGCACTGAGCCAGGAAAGTTAAAGTGGTCTGAAGATGGATTATTTCTGGCAGTCTGTATAGGCCCTCAGAAAAACAACTGAAACCTTCTATGTCTATTTAATCAATCCCCATATTTGTACCTAGGAACAAATTTAATTAAAGAATTAAACAGTTTTAATTCTTCTTGTTTCTCAAAATTTGGAATTTAGATAATAGATTGAAAATGTATCATTTGATTAATTTTATATACTTTGATTCAATGTTTTATGTAGCTCCTGCATCAATCTGTATGGTCTGTTCATGTATTGCCTCATACCTGTTTGTAAACTACCTCAGTGATGCAACTGATAGAGTTCACAGTACAGGCATATTCATTTTGGAACTTATGGCCAAATTACAAGTAGGGTCAAGAACCTGTGGTGTAGTGTGGGGAGGAGAGAGAAGAGGCCACAACTTAAAAGGCCAAAGTTGAATATATAGACCAGAACAATGAACTAAAGCTCTGGTGCCACAATAAATTACAGTTCCCATGACTCCCTAGCATTGAGCCAGGGCAGTGCCTCAATTTAATGTGCACTATTTCTGGCAGTCTGCTTAGGCCCTAAGAGAATAAAACCCAAGTAGATGGCCAGATTCCAAAAGGTGGCAATCTAGAGGAAACGATGTGAGGTCACAACTGGCCTTACCATTGGAGGGGTGGTGGTGAAATTATTTACTGCAGACATCAGATTTTTGGCAGCAAACTGGTATTTAATCTCTTCTCAACCTATGATGTGAAAAAATATTTGCAGAATTTTCTGCCTCATGTGCCTAAATACCTTGCCTGGCTCTTGGCATTATGCACCTTCACTTATGGACTGGTGGGAAGGATATAATTGAAAATCTCCTTGGCCATCCCTGAGTACAGGAGTGTCTGATGAGTTGCTTCAACTGGGGCAAAGATGTATTGCTAACCAGGCTTTCATAGGTTTCCTAGGCCAAATAGATTAGGACATTCAACTAATGAGACCTCAATATTTATGCATGTTCCATTGATTCAAGGGATCTATTCTATTTAGGAGTAACAATTGGATTTAGAATAATAGAATCATAGAGCTGGAAGAGACCTCAAGGGCCACCCAGTCCAGCCCCCTACCAAGCAGGAACACAGAATCAAAGCACCTCGACAGATGGTCATCCAGACTGTTTAAAAGCCTCCAAAGAAGGAAACCCCTTCACTCTCCCAGGGAACGTGTTCCACTGTCAAACAGCTCTTAGTGTCAGGAAGTTCCTCCTAAGGTTCAGGTGAAATTGCTTTTCCTGTAGTTTTCATCCATTGTTCCATGTCCTAGTCTCTGGAGCAGCAGAAAACAAGCTTGCTCCATCCTCAATGTGACATCCCTTCAAATATTTAAACAGGGCTATCATATCACCTCTTAACCTTCTCTTTTCCAGGCTAAATATACCCAGCTCCCTAAGGGTGAAATACAGACTGGCTAAAAGGGCTGGCCTGGGGTGGAATCAGGGTGTGGTGACCTCACACTGGCCACCCTGACTCCACCCCAATGCCACTGGCACACTGTGTGCCCCACTGCATGAAGTGTGGCATCAGGGCTCTCCCTTAGTGCAGTGTTCAGACACACTGCACCAAAGGAGCACAGAAAAGCCACGGCAGCAGTGGCAAGGGTGGCTTTTTGCTGCTCCAAAAAGGAGCAGCATTTGCCAGCTCTTTTTAGAGTGGCAAAGTGCTAGATTGGGGCCATTATGTGTGGTTTCCATGTCCCCAATCCAGGAAAGAAAGGGGTGGCGGGATACCGCCCCTTAGGGGCTGTCTGTACAGCCTCTAAGTCTCTCCCTATAATGCATGGTTTCCAGACCATTCACATTTTGATCACCCTCATCTGGACATGCTCCAGCTTGTCAACATCCATTCAGACTCTGTTCTCCTCCCCCACCTACATTATTATCTAGAACAACAAGAGCAGCAAATTATGAAAATGGAAATTGAAAAAGAAAATACTATTTTAAATTTAAGCCTCAAATTTCCCATTTCCTGTTGAGGATCAAAAACCAGATAAGGAGCTCTTGCCATGTGACAGGTACCCCAGTCTCAGAGAACAGCATAACACCCTTTCTAGTATCTGAGAGCCAGTGTGGTGTAGTGGTTTAAGTACTGGACTACAGCTCTGGAGGGTTCAAATTCTCACTCAGCCCTGGAAACCCTCTGGGTGACTTTCTGCAAATTATCTTCTTTAGGCCTCAGAGGAAAGCAAAGTCAAGTCCCCTCTGAAAAACAAAACAAAACAACCAAAACACAAAAAAACCCCACATTATAGGTTCACCTTAGGGTAGCCATAAGTCAGAAACAAGTTGAAGACACACAACAACAACTTTGATTTGATCTGAACTTGAAAAGTGGTTTTCTGATTTGATCTGAACTTGAAAAGTGGTTGACCCTAACCTCAGTTGCCTTCCTTGCTTCTGTGGTCTCTGTTTTCCTTTTGTGTGTGAAGGTATCTGTTAGCAGCAAAGAGAAGGCCTCCTGCTGTGAGGGATGGGAAAGAAGTTCATTAGATTCAACTGTCTTTACAAAAGTAGTCTTTTCACACTTCCTGAGACTGGTGAGATGAAACTTGCCTCAAATATTCACACACTTACCAGGCTTTAAGAGTGTTTCAGAACAATAAAACATCACAACATAGGATACACATTTTAAAATGGCTATAATTTGTAAAATTGAAAATAAATGTGCACTTCAGTCAATGGGAAATAGGTGTAAATTATTTTAAATGCTTAACTGAATGAAACAAAACTCTGCATGAATATCTGTTTGGAGGAACATAAATTCTCACAACTGAGCACAAAACAGAGATATGGGAGGCCAATGCATGTGTGAAAGGTGACAGAATTGAGGCTAATATTTTCACATCCTTAGCTCCTGCAATTTAATTAAGACATTTAGTAGGATTCTAAACACTAAGAACCTTGGGAAGCCGTAGTTCCCAAGGGCCATAATTGGTGTTCTTACAGCACTGGAGAGCTTAATTAAGGTAGGGGCATGGATCTCTTCTCACTGCGGCTGCCTCCTGATCTGTTCTGGAGGAAAAGGGTGATGTAAGGAGATTATGTATGAGGCAGTCTCCAGGGCCCAAACTCAATTATGGTAAACTGACTGTAGTGCAAGCAGATTAACATCTCCTGTATGTATAGACATCCACTATCTCACTGCATGAGCAGAAGTCTCATATTTATGATGGCGATGACCATGTGCACAATGTTGAACATGGCTAATCCACTGCTCTGCCAAATGTTCATTTGGATATTGGTCTAGGTTGTGTCATGTTTCTAAGATCTGGATTTGAGCTTTTAAGATAAGCTAACTCAAGCCAAATTCAATGGACACACATGTGTTCACTGTAGTCAAGCCCATTCCTCCTTGAAGCCAAGTATATTCTCCCAGCCTACTTATGTTACTGTCTGTGTTGGATAGGTTGATTCAGGTTTTTTGGGGTCAATTTATTGACTAAAATTTCTAGATATATATATGAGTATATATAATACTCTGTTTTTGAGAGTGGGCAGTTTCACAGCTTTGTAAATCTTTACATTTGTAAACAAATGCATTTATTCTCTTTTTAAAAATAGTGCTGCAGGTGTTCAACAGTAGACCTCTGCAAAAACAAAAACAAAAATAATAGTGCTGCAGGTGTTCAACAGTAGACCTCTGCAAAAACAAAAACAAAAATAATAGCGCTGCAGGTGTTCAACAGTAGACCTCTGCAAAAACAAAATCTGTGGATTATGTCTATTGTCCATCACCTTGTGAATATTAATATCAATTCTACATCTCTTAAAACATTTTTTTAAAAAACAAGTGGATGGGATAATGTATAAGCAGGTAAAACACATGCATGACATTTTAAAAAGACAGCCAGTGTACTTTAAACAGAGGGCAGAAGTGATGAGCAGGGATAAGAATATATGTTGGCCATGCCAGAGTTCAAATAGACCCAGCATGTAAAGTTTTGGGCTGGAAATGAGACAGATTCACACAGTGGGTGTAGAATTTGCTGTGACTTTTTTCACTTTCTCAGTCCTGGAACAGACAGTCAGGAAAAAGTGTCTCAATCCTGCTTTTTCCCAAAGTAGGTCAAAACCCCGGTACCAATACAGCCCACTCCCAAGGTGGGTCAAATGCGCATGGCCTGACTGCACACTGGGTATTTTTTTTTGTTGTTGCCTCTCCACCATGCTTGTGCATTGTTGCATGAACACACTGCCAACAACCCCCAAGTACCTCCCACATTCACCCAGATGTCATCCCACTGGATGGCTGTCCCTTTGAATGGCCACACAGGGCCTTTGCAGACTGCCAGAAATAGTGCACATTAAATTTAGGCACTGCCCTGGATCAGTGCTAGGGAGTCATGGGAAATATATTTTTTCCTGAGACATGGAGCCTTCTCTGTCAGAGAGCTCTGGTGCCACAATAAATTACAGTTCCCATGATTCCCTAGCACTGAGCCAGGGCAGTGCCTCAATTTAATGTGCATTATTTCTGGCAGTCTGCAAAGGCCTACAGTCTCATGTGCGATGCTCCACCCATACAGGGCAACAGAGCATCAGTGTGTGAGTGATACATTGGCAAAGCACAATCATGGAGCCCCCCCCTTCATCCCCCTTCCTTCCATGCCCACCTGTTGGACTGTCTGATTTTTGTATATTGTAATTATGTCAATTGGAGTTGTTACTCTCTCATTTCTTTGCTTTGCTGCAGTGACGCACATCTCCAGCACTGAGCAGGATTATCCCAGGTTCTGTTTGCTCCATTTTTTAGCCCTGGAGCACAGGTTTGGTTCAGTTTATGCCTGCTTTGGAGGTGTGTGTCATCTAAACACCCCGTCTTCAAAGCAGTTGGAAACCAGGGTGGTTTTCTTTTGCCTGTCTGTTCCACTTCTCAGTCATTGCCCTATGAATGCTTCTGTCACTTTTTTTTTCTTTTATGTCTATGTGCCTGTGAATTTAACAGTACCATATATAGATTTAATAGGTGACTTCCATTTCTTTTCTTTCCATTTCAGAAAAAGAAAAGTAAAATGTTTACTACATATGAGTACAAGAGAAGGAGAAAATGCAAAGAGAAGCATGCATGTTGCAATGGAGAGCTCTGGATCTTCCAGGAAGATCTAGAACAAAAGGTGAGTTGTTTTTTTAAAAAAAATAATATGTTTTAAGGGGTGAGTATAAGGTGGCTTCAGTGCTGAACTGGCAGGCCACAATCCAGACAATTCAAGCCAGAACTGAGGGTTGGGCCCTGCATTGTCCAGACTCATCACCATCGGAAAGAGGTGAAGACATTTTATTTGACTTGTGTAGACAGGGCTTGCTACTAACTGGGCAGTCTGAATAGTGTTTCTTTCATACCCATTTGTTATCTTAAAACATATTATTTGGTTTAGTCTGTGATTTGACTTATTAGCATTTCTTAAACTATTCTGTAGAGTCTAGTGCAGATTAAAGATCTTCTTCAGTGTCTTAATCTTAACAACATGTATTATTCTTGGTTGGAGCTTATAAAAAAATTCTTTGATTGTAACTCCCAGAGTATCTCAACCAGTACAGCCACTGGCCATATTCACTGGGAAATTGAAAGAGTTGTTCTTCAGAATTATATCCCTCCTCCAATTTCTTGTTCTTAGTCATAAATGACTGTTTGTGGTTCTGCTATTTCAGGGATTACAGAGTGAAATTACATGCTATCTACTAAACTGGTTTGTGTTTATCTATCCAAACAGCAATATCAATGCTTGGTCTTGGCCAAGAAGAGATTTCTTAACCTTTTGGGAGTTCATAGACCTCTTTGAGAATCTGATAAAAGCTATGCACATTGCCCCCCAGCACAAAAACACACAAAATATTTGCATACAATTTATTTCCTTGTCCAGTCTGGAATGAAACCAAAATGAACTCTTGAAAAGTCTGCATTTTAACTTAATATTCACTGTCACAGAAAAATTCAGAGTAACAGGATGTAAGGTGAAGGAGGAAAGAAATCATTTTTACAGCCAGTTCATGGACCCTTTGAAGTCCATCCATGAGCTGCTGATTAAGAACCACTTCTCTAAACCAAGGGCTAGTGAATTATAATGTATTAATTTAAGGAATTTGGTAGTACAGTAGTCCCTCCCAATTCATGAAGGATCCGTTCTAGACCCACCCCCACAAAAATGGCAGCTCGCAAATATTCGAGCCCCATTGAAAATAATGGTGGTGGGGGGTGGTGTACAGGTGTATGCCACCATTTTATCCCTACCTGCTTGTCCCTCCCGTGAAGAGTGAGACCACGGACTTGAAATCCATGAATGGGGAGGGACAACTGTATTTAGATTTTAAAAATGTATTTGACCTATATATTCATTTACTTTCTGATTCATTGAAAGTAACAAGTAGCGGTCAAGAAGGAATGTTCTCATTAATCATGTTTTGTCTTCAATAACCATCTGTCCTGAAACTTACAAAGAATCTGTAAAATCTATGCCACCTCTTTATGCTCTGAATGTTCATATTGGCTGGCAAAGAGCTGAATAAGATTCAAAAGCTTGACTTAAACCACAGCCTGGTTCAATAAAAAAATGATCATCTCATTATTTCTCTATCCAAGGTTTCTCTGCAGTAAATGTAGCTGTCTGTGTTTCAATCTGATTGCAGCCCAGTTCAACTGCTGAAGTACATTGGAAGCCATTCAACTAACAATCCTGTGCAGATGCCAAATATGTGAAAAGACACATTCATGGGAACCTATTGTTTGCTGCCAGTATCACATAATGGGCTTTTTTTTTTTCATGCACTACATGTATCTAGGGGGACCAGGCCAGGAGTATTCCCAGTTTCTGAGATTTCATACCCCAAATCTGAGAACTAGAAATGGCCCCTGGGGATGTCATTAAGTATCTGCAACAGTTGCTTAGAATATGTTAAAATATGCAAAGTCTAACAAATTGTAAAATATTTCCCTTGTTAGAAATTTCTGCACTAAACAGGACCCCCCCCAAAAAAGCAACCCCCATAAACCTTCCTCAGTTTTGCTTTATAAAACACCTTTGCAAGCACTGCTTTTAAGACCACTTGCGATTTATAATCTAAGCAAAAGAAACTTTTCAAAGGAACAAGAAACTTTCCCAAACTTTGCTCTTAATGGATTGTTTCCCTTAATCAATGTTCTTTACTGGCCAAATTTCATTTTTCTTATTTTGCTTTATTTTATTTTTCTTATTTTGCTTCTCTGGTATCCTTCATCACTTCCCAACATAATAATCACAACAATGCTAATAATAATCACCAGATATTTAGGGATGAGGGAAGATGATTGCAATCATGACAGTAATCCAACAGGGCAATCTTATCTATTCATGTCTGTTCAGGAGCAAAGCTCTGTTGAATTTAATAGGACTTACAACTTTGGAATCTGAGAATTATCCTAGGCATCATTCCAGCTTATCTTTTTTTTTTTTTATGGGAGAAGAGATGGAGTTGGAGAGAAATAAAGAGGATGGTAGGGAAGATGAGGGGAGATTATTAATGTAGCTAAGAGAGTTGAGGGAAGGAGGAGAAAAAGGATGAGAATGAGATAGAAAATCAAAAGGACTGGGGAAGCATGTAGCCAGAATTGGTGAGAGGAAGCACTAGGGAAGGAGGGATAAAATGAGAGCAACTAGGAGATGTAGAAATAGATGACACCAACAAAAAGGGAAGGTCAAGAGACCTATTCCACAAGATTTGGGAAATCAAAGGAAAGTTCAAACCAAGAACAATGATGCTCTATGACAATAAGAATAACATAATTCAAGACCAGGAAGTAATAAAAATATGTTGGATGCAATATAGAATCATAGAGATAGAAAAGACCACAAGACCCATCCAGTCCAATTCCTGTCAAGGGAGTGTGTTCCACTGTCAAACAGCTCTTACTGTCAGGAAGTT
>CM034706.1:150116650-150135675 GCA_020142125.1 Phrynosoma platyrhinos
AATTATCCCTATTTAACTTTGGGATTAAAAATAAGCCATTACTGTTACACTCTGTTGAACCTTTAAAGTAGACATATTAATTTCATGTTAATTAGCTGAGGTTACAGACATTTAAAAACACTTTGTATATGTAAACTCTCTTACCAATATAAGCTTTAATTTTAAAACTTGACCAGATAAAATTCTTGCACTATTTATCTTTGCGTTTAAAAACTAACTTTCTTAACATCAAAAACCAACTATTCTATTCAATAGCCATAACCAAAATAAATACCATACATTTCTCAAAAGGTTTGCCAAAATAAAAACTCTATTTCAATGAAAAATATTTCCAAATACAAATCACTTTTCAAACCATTGTCTCAAACAACCACTGCTTTAAACAACAATTCTTTTGAGCAACCATCTTCGGCTACCAAATTTGTTGGGACAATGGATTTGAAAAGAGACTAATAAAACAAGGCGCTATAAAAACTTTATATAAATACACAAAAGGTAACAAACAACATACCCATATATATAAGACAAAACATAATAATAATGGCAAAAGTAACAAATAGCAAATAACATAATCAAATAACACAAGCATAAAGCAACATAAAGTAAGGCTAAGAATAGAGTGAGCAAAAGAGAGAGAGAAAGAGCTCACTACAGAGGCAGCCTTATTAAGGCTCAAAACTTGATTAGAGCTATGCATATACAGCTGTAGGTCATCTGTGTTCTCAGTAGCTCTCCATTAACCCTGTGATGGTTGTTAACCCTATAATGGCTCAAGTGTAGAGCTTGTTACTATTCCAACAAATTGAGATCCACATTGAATCCTGTGTTGAGAGAAGGGTGGGATAAAAGATAGATAAGAAATAAAACTTTTGGCTCACTGGATGTTGTTGAGTTATGCTCCACCACATACTATGAACAACCACCACATACTATGATGGCTAAGGACATTATCACACATGGACCACAAAGCGATAATAAACTGGAAATGACAAATCCCGAAAATAAACTGAAAATAAACCTTGATTCCGCAAATGGCTTTCACACGTAATTACCTTAATTGCACAATTAAAGTAAGCTCCCGCTAAAAACGCATTTAACGTTCACACACAAGTGAGAAAATCCCATAAATGAACTAGAAATGAGCTTCTAGCACATGCGCAGATAGTGGAATGCTCGCCGCTACTGTCGGATGTTGTTTTCATCACTTCCTTTTCCCCGTTTCATCATTGCTTTGGTCACTTGTTTTCGCCATTACCGTGATTTCAATCTTGCAGTGCAGTTTGTATTGCCACTAGCATGGAGGCTGTGTTTCTCCTGATGTGTGAGTTGATGGCAAGGGCAGAGGAAGTGGAGAGCATATACCGTGAAAGGCACAGGGCTGTGCTGAGGACTCTGCATCGGTGGGCAAGGCACCATGGCATCAGGAGTGTCACGGCACATGAGATTCTTTGCACAATTTTAGCTCATGGCAACCGCAGCGCCAGGGCATTCCAGGCCTCCAATGTCCCTTGTTCACGGAAGATGAACTTGTGTGTGGAGCGATTGCAGCCATGATTGCAGAGCAGCAGTGAGCACTGATGGCTACATCTCTCAGTGAATTGTGTTTTCTTGTTGGATTTGACATATATGTTCACAACTAATAAATCATCACTTTACTGTTTTTGGGACTGGTTCACATCACATCCTTCTCACACTTACTTTAAAGCAGGAGTAGGCAACCTTTCCCCTTTAAGGGCCAAGGGACTTCAGCTCCCAGAATCCCAGGAGCTATTGGCCAACATGGGACTATTGGCCAACATGGTTGAGGCTTCTGGGAGCTGAAGTCCCTCAGGCCTTAAAGGGGAAAGGTTGCCTACTCCTGCTTTAAAGGATGTTAAGGTAATAGGTTGCACATATATAGTTGTGTGTGTGGGGGGGCTAAGAGAAAGACAAGTGGAGGGAATATGAACCCTCCCCTTCTTCATACATATTGCATTCACACACACATGCATAAAGATCTGCTGCTATTTATGTGGCGCAGCATACAGTGGTACCTCTACTTATGAAGGCCGGGGCTACCAGCTTTCCTTAGACCGACCCTGGAAACGGAGGACGAAGCAGAGCCATCCTCTGCTTCCAGGATCGGCCCAAGGAAAGGCAGAGGCTGCCAGCTTTCCTTAGACTGACCCTGGAAACCAAGGATGAAGCGGAGCCGTCCTCCACTTCCAGGATCGGCCCAAGGAAAGGCTGGGGCTGCCAGCTTTCCTTATGCTGATCCTGGAAACGGAGGATGAAGCAGAGCCGTCCTCCGCTTCCAGGATCGGCCCAAGGAAAGGCAGAAGCTGCCGGCTGTTCCTTAGGCTGGCCCTGGAAGTGGAGGGTTCCTATAAATATGTATAAATATGTATATACATATAAATATGTATAAAGCCATATAAGCATATGATGGCGTGTTAATACCTATACACAGGTGCACACCCTAACATATGCGCTGACACACAAGGATTCTTAATTTTGGCCAGAAAGCATCCTTTTCATCAGGAACAATTACCTCATTACTGCAGGGTAACTTTAACCACACTTTAATCAACAATGTGAACAGTAAATAGTAAAAATAGCAAAGTATTACATGGCATGGGATGCCTGCTCCAAAGAGCATCCCCCCCCCGAAGAGCATCCCACACAGAGAGTAGCAACCATCCCCAATTGTGTCCCTTCACAATCCCCACATCAACCATGGCCAGATATCTCTAGTAAAAGGGAGATATGTTTAGAAAGACGAAGCAGAGAGGGCCATGTCTATCTGGCCAGTTTGTCGTCCGAGATGAACCGGAAATAAACGTAATAAGGAGATGCTGCCTCACTGATCCATGGGAAACCCCGCAGAACCATGGGAAAATATGGGGAAATGCTCCCAAATGCGCATTTGGTTATCACACTACAGTAAATGAGAAATTAACTTAATTGCGCATTTGCATTTCCTCCAAACAACCGAATTTCAAAAGATCTCTGTTAACACCAGCTTCTGTCCACTTTCTGTCCAATTTCTGTGTGACGCCATGTGAAAACACGGGGCACTAATCCCATTTCTGTTTGGGTTTTGTGTGGATTAACCAGCAGATTTGCCCCCGTGTGATAACGTCTTAAGGCTGATGGGACTTGCAGTCTCACAGTGTCTTAAGCATCAAATTACACCACCAATGATCTACACAGAATCCAATCTCATTGTAATTTCAAAGGCCTTTGAAAACACACTTGGGGACTCTGTAACTTGCTTGGACACTGTGGATAAAATAAGAAATATAAGGTTATTATTTTGATCAAGCATTCCAATGGCATCTGACTTGTTTTCATGCTCAGGTCATGGTTTGGTTTTGGACTTGAAATGACATCCTACTTGCATAGGCAACAGCTTACTTTCCCCCAACATGACAATGTTTCTTAATCTGATCATCTTTAGGTGCCATTACTTCAAAGTATATGTAGGTAACAAATGAAGAGGTTTATTTGTCTCCAGTGTGGAAACATGTCCATGTTTTTAAAAGTACACAGAGAGACTTCACTGATTATTCCCTTGTTGAACTTTCTCATTATTATTATAGCAGAATCATAGCATTATAACTGTCATGTCTGCTTCCTGCAGAACCCTGTGATATCTAGAATTATCATATAGAGAGATCTTGCACCTCACCAAACTGCAAACCCCAGGATTCTTTAGGATGTTGCCATATTAGTTAAAGTTGAATCATAGTGCTATAATTGTGTAGTGTGAAAGAGCACCTGCCGTTATGGAACTGCATTCTCTTGGAAGTCCTAGATGCCATAACCAATGGTGAGAAATGTTGAGAGCTGCAGTCCAGAGGGTCACAAATTCCACGCCTGCTTTAAATAAAACAACATGTCCAGCAAACATATCAGTCTATAAGATAGCCAATTGGAAAAGGCAGAAGAATAAGCATGGATAGTTCTATAGAAAAATTTGGAGACAAAATGACTGGTCACAGAAGAATTATAAAGTTGACCCTGCTGAGATGCCCTCATTCCATTTAAAGGGCAGAAGCTTTACCTACCTCTGCCCATTATTCAAGGATATACTGAGTATACAAAGGAAAATGGCAAGAATAAGCTCTTGTGGATAATAAGGAAATGGAAATGAAAAAAATAAATCGAGCATTTAAAACCAGTTCAGTGCAACTAATAAGCATTTATTCAATGGGGCTTATGATTTGACCCATTTAAAAATCTAACTACACATTTCATTAGGAGGAATAATTTCTATCTTGTTCCTTCTTAAAATATTAAATATATATTATTACATAGTTAAACCCTGAGTTGCCATTTAGAAGGTAAATAGGAAATCTGAGGACTAGCCATCGCCTTTGTATGCAGCATTAAGAACATAAGGAGGGCTCCACTGGACTGTCTAGGACAACATTTGGTTCCCACCATGGCCAACTGGAAGCCCACAAACAGGATGAGAGCTCAATAATATCCCCTTGCTCATGTTTATCAGCATCTGATATACACAGGAATATATCCTGGTATTGGAGGACTTTTTGCACTGAGACAAAGAGGCCAGACACCATATTATGGTTCAATAGGCTGCCCCCCCCCATTTAACTCATTCCCAATGTCCCCTCCTCTGTTCCTAATCCACCAGTTGGGACAAAGGTGCAAATGCAATTGGAACACTAGTTGCAGGAGAGTGAATTAGTAATCACAAAATCAAAGTAGAACAGAGAATACAAAATGAAGCCCACAAACAGCAGGGAGAAATCAGGGAAGGCAAAAAATCCATGATACAATAACATGGGGGGGAGAGGAATGCCTTCCCAGTCCCTGAAGGCAACCAACCAAAGCCTGGAGATTTGCTAAGAAACATGTTATAACAAGGATGAACATATGGGTGGTACTAAAGGTCTGACCAAAAATGGCCATTTGCCACATGTGCAGGCTCTTATAAACCTGCAAGGGTGCATGCAAAGTCTTATGAGATTTGTAGTCCCGTGGGACTTTGTCTTGAGATCTGGCATGAGAATCATGCTAGAATCACTCCAAGTCTTGGCATAGGAATACCATTGTGAGACTGGAGCCCAGGTCTGCTCCAAGCAGCAGCTCAGAGTGGCTTGCAGGTGCCAAAAATGGACTACAGCCATGGTGCCAGCCTGGAAAAGCTCACCACAACATCACTCCCTCCATGATGGTATTAAGGTGAATCTTGCCTCTGGCCCAAATGTTTGAACAGGTGTTTGACTTAATCAGGTGCAGAAAGGGACCTCTGTCATTGCAGTCCACTCCTCCTCTGCCACTGTTCACTGGTGGTACCCTCCCACTTAAACCATTAGGCAGGATGAGTGGACCTGCTTAGGACAGCATTCTCTAGAAAAGGCATGGATGAAGTGCAGCTCATAGACTGTATATGACCCCTTAGGTATTTTTGTGGCCCCAAGGCACCAGAAAGCTACAAAATTGTTGTCTCCCAATCCCACCAAACATTCTTTAGTGATTCTTGGGGACATTTTCATCCTGTTTTTGCTCACTCAGCCAATTTAGGCTTAGATGAGGCCTTAGAAAAAATGAAGTCACTTCCCTGAGACTCCCAAAAAGTGGTGAGAGTTTTTGGGATTGTTCTGGGGCAAAAATTGTAACTGTGTCATGCTCTGCTTATAGAATATGGACTTGAACTCTGCCTCAGAGACTGATGCAGTGGACCTGCTGAACCAGAGCAGCAGGAGGTTTCAGAGCCACACATCTCAGAGACAGACCAGCTTTGGCAGAGAATCCTGCCCATTCAGATATAGAAGACCACTTATGCCTACGTACCTTTGCCAAGCAGAGACAATAATGGGAGGACTTGAGGAGGTCTCAGAAGATTTATTGGAAGCAACAATTAAGCAGCAGCTGTGTTGGGCTGCTGAGCTGACCTTTGAATCCCTAGCCCTGGCCTCCAGGAGTGATTGAAGATTACCTGGCTCCTTGCTGTATTCCTGAACTCTGTGCTTGACCTGGATTGTGCTTGTTGACTGGATTCCATTTACCTGACTTGGAAATTGCTGATTAATGTTTGGCTTGTATTTACTAAAGTAAAGTGAGTGTTGAATTGTAAGCTACTCTGACTGGGCTTGCTTATTCACTGCTGGCTATCCTCTGTGGGGCAATCAGCCTTTGGCTGGTCACCTGGACTGTGTTTGGGACAAATTGCCTCAATTTTATGTTGTTGGAGGTGAGCTTCTCAAAGGTCACCTGCAGTGCTAGTATAGTCTCCTAACCTCCAACAGTTGCCCACCCCTGCTCTAGACTGAGGGTGGTCAAAATGCAGGCTGCATGCACCACCATCCCTGCACCCCCACATACCCATTTTTTATTACTCAAATAGCCCCCTCACACCCTGTATACATAACAGGGAACAATCCTATGTTTCTGAACCTTAAGCTGTTTTAGGGCCTTGGCAGACGGCTAATAGAGCCGTCTTGGAGGCAGGGAAGGGGAGGGGCAGCTGCATGCTCGGTGCCCCATCCCTCTCCCGATGTCGTCCTCAGAGCTGCTGGCCCCCCGCATGGCTGGCGCTCCGAGGACAACCTCCCACCGCAGCGTCTGGACACGTTGCAGCAGAAAAGTCAGCAAAAGTGCACCACAAGCTTTTGAGGTGCACTTTCGCTGACTTGTGAAAGGAGCGCTATTTTAGCACTCCTTTCAGGGGTGGCGAAGCTGTGCCGCAGGATCGAGGCATGGGGATGCCTCAGTCCTGTGGCACACCTTCCCAGGGCGGCCCACGGCCGCCACTCTGCTTAGCCCCTTAGTCTGCAGCAGTTTTCCTTTGCCTGACCCTACTTGGAAGGCCAAGTGTGTATCCACACTGTCGAAATAAAACAGATTGACACCACTTTAACTGCCATGACTCTGACCTATGGAATCCTTGGATGTGTAGTTTGGTGAGGCACCAGACTTTTCTGACAGACCAGTCTGAGGGCCTTTGCACACTGCCAGAAATAGTGCACATTAAATTGAGGCACTGCCCTGGCTCAGTGCTAGGGAATCATGGGAACTGTAATTTATTGTGGCACCAGAGCTCTCTGACAGAGAAGGCTCAATGTCCCAGAAAAAAATACAATTCCCATGACTCCCTAGCACTGAGCCAGGGCAGTGCCTCAATTTAATGTGCACTATCTCTGGCAGTCTGCTCACCAAAATACAACTTCCAGGATTCCAGAGGATGGAGCCATGGCAGTTAAAGTGGTGTCAATCTGCTTCATTTCTGCAGTGTGGAAGATCTGCAAAACTCTTCCCCTTCCTCTTCTCTCCCTCCTACTGACTTAACTGAGTACAAAGGATTTTTGCAACAATTTAAATGAGCAAAGGACAAAGTATTAAAGAGGGAGGAGGAGAAAATAACAAGGACATTTTAAATGAAGCTAAGAAAGTGGGATGGCAGAAGTTTAATCAAAACTGTCAGACTGGGGCTGTTGAAGGGTATGCATACTACATAATTCTAACTGACATACTGTCCAAAGTGGAATTTACATGGGGAAATATTTAGATTAGATATTTATGACTATAGAGCTTTCATATGTCAGTTTCCTTGTCAGATGTTAGAGTAGCCATCAACTGATTCTAGGAGAGAGAGAACAAATGAAAGCTGGCACTTATGTGTTGTGTCCGATATCATCTTACATATCTTGCTCATTGCTTGGACTCTAGGGAAGCTTCCCCAGATGTTTAAAAGTCATATTGGTTGTTGGTGCATATTCAAGTACTGGCAAAATAAAAGTAAAAATAATTAGGAAAACCCCATTTGACTGATGTAGTTTGTAGATTTCTGAAACTGCCGGACACATGTTTTGAAGTTCTGTAGTAACAGTGGGGGGAAAATTGGATTCAGTTTGTGAAAGGGTAATGAAGAGAGTTCATTTACATAACAAAAGCATCAGACAAACTGCTTCTAGCAATTAGAGAACAGCTTGATGCAAGAGACTGAGATGCAAAAGATTGCATCCCTTAAATGTATTTATGCTTAGGGGAGCATTTTTCACTGGAAGCTACAGAGGACTTGCCTCTGAAAAAGCAGTGGTGGCAAAAGATGACACACCCTGGGTTGCTAAAGATGGCAAATGCCATTCTTGTTCACATTTACAGATTTCCAAAGGGGATGAATTAAAATGTCATTGTGAGACGAGTGACCTGTGAAGGGATAGGCAGTCTCTTGAGAAGTATGATCTTGGGAAACAGAATCTATTACCTCTTTTCTTGCTTATCTCTGATATCCTACTGTGCATATAGAAATTTCCTCTCTTCCCCCCACCAACTTAAACAGGTTCAGTTGCTTGTAAACAAGATGTGGCATGAAAATGAAGTAGAGAGGAGAAAAACATGTTGAATTAGATATGTGACCTGGCTTTGTAATTTTCTGTGGTTTTAATATACCCGTCCCTGTGAAAAGGCTCAAGATTGAAGAATCTGAGTTAAGATCCTTTCTGAACAGGATGAATTCTTTAATTAAGGTTAGACCATTTCTTGAAAGGATGTGTGGCAGATACGTGTAGAGCACTTCTTGCAAATTATTTTCTATCTATTAGCTAGGAGCTGATGAAGAAGACTAGTAGTGGGCAGACCCTGCAAATGTGCTTTATGAGCCTGTTAAAATTTCAAACCGTTATTCTGTAAAGGCTCATGAACATTGCAAATGTTAAAGTGGCCAAATAATGCTTTCCTATCCCCAAAGAAACTTGGTTGAGGGAAGCTAGAGGCCTCTGAGAATTCTCAGTATACTTTCTGAACGTCAACTTCCAAGACTGTTTTCAGGATGGACTGAGAAATAAACTGAGAAATAAACTATCGGATAAAACTAATATAAGTTTATTTTTCAGATATGCCCTCAGTGTACCTTCTTCTGGAGTTTAACAAAAACCTGTTGAACATACAAATGGAAACTGGAATAGGTGTAGCATTGCTCATATCTTTCATAGTAGAAGAGGGAATTTAAGTAGATTCTGCTTTCTTCATTGCTTTGTTAAAGCTGCATTGGTGTAAATGTCCTTCTTCTCTCTGTAACTACTAAAATAAAGGAAGCCAGTTCTTTTAAAATATTTATTGCTGTTTTTGGTGATATCTTGCATGAAATATACTGTGATAACAATTAAAATTATGCAAAGAATCTATTCTGGTGAACATTTTATTCACACTTCCCTTAGTCTGCACCACTTAGACTGTACAAGGACAGGACACATTTTGTGATTTGGAATCAGCATTACTGAATAACTGAAGAATCTGTGCATTATTGGATAACTGAAGAGACATTTGATGTTTCTAAATTCAGAGGTAAGAAAAACACAGCACAAGTATACTTGTTTTGGAGGCGGAGATACAGATGATGTGTATGATTTGAAAAATGCAGTTTCAGAAAATGTGACCACAGATGGATACATTTCATCATATTCAACAAAGAAAAAGATCAGAAGAAGGCAAGATTCAGACACGAGACTCTTTCACACTACACACTTATAGTACTATGCTTCCATTTTAACTGCCTTGGTTTCATCCAGTGAAATTATGGGATGGGGTCTACTGCTTACTGAGGTACCAGAGCTCACTGGATTAGAATTCTAAATATTCTTCTCTAGACTTAAAATCCCAAGATTATGTGTACTGGAACCATGGTAATTAAAATGGAATCATGGTGCTATAACTGCAGAGAGTGAAAGACCACGAAGCTTCAAATTGGAGAAGGTTGATGGGTTCAGTCTTCATAAATCTACACATACTTAATCCCAGTAAGACTTTACTATGGGTTTACTGTGTCATACATAAGCTGTCTATAAATAAAAAATGTTCTGGCTTCAAATGAAACAATCGTTATTTTGGCCTTATCAGTTGGGTTGGTTCCTTCCCTTTTTGCTGTTTATGGATCAAGAGTATTGTGTTAGGTCAGTTTCTCACTTCTTTCAGGAAAGAAATAATAATATTTTTATTTAAAATATAGAGCTTTGTGTTTTTTCCTCCTCATTTTTTTTTTGGTCACTCTACTTTTTTAGCATGCAGGAAAGTAACCAAGCACTTACAAGGCTGTTCACTACAGATAAGTGTCATTCTTTTAAATAGGCTTTAAATATTAAATGTACTCTGGTATATTTAGTAGCTCTGCCTGCAGAGTCTCAAGCAGTAATTGGATGTTGCTTATGTGGTGGATTTGTAGCGCTAGTTGCTCAATGTATTCATTGGCAACAATCATTTCCCAGTAAGCACACTCTAACTTGGTAGACCCTAGAAAAGAAAGGAATACAGAATAGGTATACAGTTGTGTATTCTGGTGGACAATCAATCTCTTGTTATTTTTTTAAAGTAAACATTCACATCACATGCTGGACTAGTTCACACTAAATTTCTCACACCACTAGATAGAGAAGCTGAATATGCTAATTTTTTATATTGCAAAGGATTATATTTGACATGACAGTGAGTGATATGATAGTTGTTTCAGTACAGTTAGACTTATTCACACATGCAAGAATATAACTCAATGTTGTTGCAATGAAAAGACTGGATCCCTGAATCATTTGTTGTGTGCTGAGCTGAACTCAAGGCTATTTATTGTTACATTTTTTGTTTAAAGGTTCTTCTTTTTTAAGGGAAGTACAGAACAATTTCACTAGGCCTTCTGAAGCAGTGCTGAATACAACAATTATATACAAAATGCTAAAATGACTAGTAGCTACAGGGTGGCTGGGTGAATTTTGCTATATAGTGTATAAGAATCAATGTCTTATGAACAAATAAATTTCTGGATTTATTTAGGGTGAGAGAGAGGATGAGAGGGTTAATGGAAAGCTGAAATATATACAACATCTTGTTAACTAAGCTAAATTTGATTTATCATTTTGAGAATATGATTAATACATTGGTAATATGCAGTTCAAACATATACAATTTTAATCAGAGGCAAAACAACAGGGCTTACTCCTCAGTAAGTGTGCATAAGACATTAACTATAGCCAGCACAAACAATGGCTGAATATATGCATCAAGCAGCTGGAGTGTAATGTTTTGCTGGCATATGGGCATGGCAGGGGAATGCACTGGATGGCCCTTATAGTCTCTTCCAACTCTATGATTCAATGCATAGTTCCAAGTCCACCCCCACGTGTGCCTTTTTTTGGCTAGGGCAGAAGGGGCTATCCTCTAGCTCTGTGTTCCCCATCCAACACCTTCCCCTAAAGCTGCTAATCTCTGGGAAGGGCTACTGCTCCTTACCAATGGGAAGGAGGGAGACATTAATAAAGCAGCAAGTCTCATCTTGGAAGGGAAAAGAAATGTATGTGTGCTCATGCATGCTCTTCTATCCTTTCCCCTTTGGAATAACATTAGTTGAATTGTCTTCCTACCTTCTCCTCTTCCCACAGATAAGCTGCAGTGGTTTGAGAACTGCAATGGGGGGGAGGTTTGAGGTTTGTGCAAAGGGCTAAAAAATAGCTCCCTTGCAGGCCATCCAAAAACAGACATTGAGATGTGTAAGGGCCTTTACATACTTCAGAAATTGAGGCCACTTTAACTGTCCTGGCTCAGTGCTAGAGAATCATGGGAATTGTATTTGTTTTCTCAGACATTGAGCCTTCTTTGTCAGAGAGCTCTGGTGCCACAATAAACTACAGTTTCCATGATTTCTTAGCCCTGAGCCAGGGCAGTTAAAGTGGCTTCAAGTTGCATTATTTCTGGCAGTCTGTAAAGGCCCTAAGGACGTTATCACATGGGGGAAATCTGTTCGTTAATTCACACAAATCCCAAACAAAAACTGAATTTGTGCCTCATGATTTCACATGACGTCACACAGAAACTGGTCAGAAACTGGACAGAAACTGGTATTATCCGAGATCTTTTTAATTTCAGGAGTTTAGAGGAAATGCATTTGCGAAATTACAGTAATTTCTCATTTACTGTAATGTGAAAAGCAAATACGCATGGACAATTCTCTTTTAAAACCTGGAGGAGGGCCAAGAGGAGGAGGAGGGGCCTCCAGGGAGGGAGAGTCCTGGGCTCCTGCCATGCAGGGAAGAGAAGGGAAGGGAAGGGAAAGCAAGGCAAGGCAAGGCGAGGGAAGTTTGGGACAGAGGAGAAGTTTGGCATTTGGGATGGAGGGGAAAGAAGGCTTCCCTCTCAGCAGCTGTGGGTGGATGTGGGTACAAGTGTGGGGTGTGCTTGTGGAGCAACTAGGAAATCCATCTCACCATGAAGTTCTGCCCTGCAGGTCCTACAAAGGGGAAAGGCTTATGGGGGGGGCATGGGAGCTACCTCCAGTTTCCCCCTCTCAATCCCTCCCTTGCCTCGGCTTGCCTCAACTTGCCTTGCCTTGCCAGCCTCCTCCCCCTCCTCCTCTGCTCTCTTGAGAGGTCCTAACCCCAACAGAAGGACATGACCCCAAATGTAGGACAGTCTGACATTCCTCCTGGGAAATTCAGGACCCGCCCTGGAAAAAGAAGGAGTTTGGTCATGAAACACACCCATTTCTAGTACATGTACGGGTTCTTTTCACTTGTGTATGAAAGTTAAAAACGTCTTTTTTTTTTTCACTTTTAACTTAATTCCGTTATTACTGTAATTACATGTGAAAAGCATTTGCGCAATTAAGCTCTTTTTTCGCTTTCTTTTCGGAATGCTTCATTTCCATTTTGTTATCTCTTTAACAATGAAACTGGAGCAAGTGTGATAACATCTTAAGACATGCTGATGTGCAAACATGTAGTTAAGGATTTCTGCCAATATGTTGTTTGTTGTATTCATGATAAATAAAGGGATGTATAACTTCATTTTATGAAAACAAATGATCACAAACTAATGTAAATACCAGCTTCATCACTATCTTAACCTCACCTTTGTACTATTTCTTCACCATAATATTTATTAATTTATTTGTTGATGTACTTCACAGAATAAAACGACAACACAAATAGCCAGCTCGCCAGAAGACATACAACATTTTTTTTAAAAAAGGAAGGAAGGTATAATACAGATATAAAAACATTACATTACAATTGTAAAACAAATTGTCCAACTACAAATACAAAAATCAATGCAATGAAATACAAAACAAGCTAACATTCATTCAGCTGGCATTAGTTTCATCTAGTTTATAAGCCACTGGATCTCTCCATGTTTTTTCTTCTCTGGTCTTTCTCTTATCTCTCACCAACCCCTCTTTTTCCATGATGAGCATTCTCCCCTCTTGCCCATGTTGGTATTCATTCAGCTGTCTCTTTCTTAACTTCCTAACCCATAATTACTAGGCATAAGGAGTGCATTTTATTCTCTATCTTTTAGAGTTGCCATATCCTAATTCTTGAAATCCAGCTCAATAACATATTATTGGCACATTATGCAAATCATGTTGTGGATCATAAAATGGTTGGTCCCCTTACATAGTTTTATACTCAGAAATATTATGAACAGAAAAAGAAAATTGTAGTTTTTAAATACTTCTTTGCATGTAATGCAAGTGCATAGAAATGGCACTGAAAGATATGTGCATTCCCATGACTACTTTTGTTTT
The DNA here is from genome assembly GCA_020142125.1 of Phrynosoma platyrhinos. Lineage (NCBI taxonomy): Eukaryota > Metazoa > Chordata > Lepidosauria > Squamata > Phrynosomatidae > Phrynosoma > Phrynosoma platyrhinos. The sequence continues at coordinate 150,130,164 of CM034706.1, forward strand.
CCACTTCTCCTTGAAGAACACCTATGCTTTCAACAGCTGCAGGATCTCGAAATATTCAAAAAGTATAGTTTTATTATTGTCCTGGAATGGGATTCCCCCAAAATGTTGGTATCTAAGCCTAACGGTGCCTGTGTTCAGCCTCCTATATATTTTGTTGTTGTTAACTGTCCTCAAATCGATCTCGACTCACGGTGACCCTATGGATGAGATATTTCCAAGACCCCCTGCCCTCCACTGTTCTGCTTAAATCCTGCAAACCCATACCCATGACCTCCTTAATAGAGTCCATTCATCTGGCATGTGGCCTTCCTCTCTTCCTACTTCCCTCCACCTTTTCCAGTATTATTGTTTTTTTTCCCAAAGAGTCCTCACTTCTCATGATGTGTCAAAGTTACAGCAGCCTCAGTTTGGTCATCTTGGCTTCCAAGGAGGTTTCCAGTTTGATCTGCTCTAGGACCCACTTTTTTGTCCTTCTGGCAGTCCATGAGCTCCTCAGCACTCTTCTCCAGCACCACATCTCAAATGAATTGATTTTCTTCCTATCATCTTTCTTAACTGTCCAGCTCTCACATCCATCCATAGCAATAAGGAATACAATTGCTTGTATGATTCTAACTTTTGTTCTGAGTTGTATATCTTTGCATTTTAGAATCCTCTCTAGTTCTTTCATAGTCACCTTCCCCATTCTTAGGGGCATTGCAGACAAGCTTAAAGGGCCAGCCCACATGTGGAGTGGGGCAACCACATGTCGACTGCCCCAGCCTCAGCTCAAATCCATCCTGAAGCCACGTGCCTGTATGTACAGGGTGCGGCATCAGGATGCCCTCCCAGTGCAGCATGTAGACGCGCTATGCTGAAATGGTGTGGAAGAGCCACTGTGCTGCCTCTTAGGGTGGCCTTTTGCCACCTTTAAAAGGAGCGTCATTTTGCTGCTCTTTTAGGGTTGACAAAAGGGAGGATCAGGGTGTGGCATGTGGTTGCCATGGCCCCGACCTGTGGCTAACAGGGGTGGCCCAGAGCTGCCCGTTTGCATAGCCCCTTAGTCTTCTTCTGATTTCCTGACTGCAGTCCCAATTTCTATCAATGTTTGATCCCAGGTATGGGAATTCTTACTATTTCTATTTCTTCATTGTCTAGGTTGAACTTGTGAAGGTCCTCAGTGGTCATTATTTTTGTTTTCTTTATGTTCAGCATTAACCCTGCCTTTGTACTTTCTTTTTTGATCTTCCTGAGTAGGTTTTTCAGGTTTGTGAGGTTTTCTACTAGTATTATGGGGTCATCTGCATATCTTAAATTGTTGATATTCCTTCCTCCTCTTTTCACTGCTCCTTCTTCTGTGTCTCTCCGTGTTCTGTTCTGACTGTAGCTTCTTGTCCTAAATACAGATTCTTCATCAGGACTATCAGCTGTGCTGGTACTCCCATGTCTTTAAGGGTGTTCCATAGCCTTTCATGGTCTGTGCAGTCAAAGGCTTTGCTATAGTCTATAAAGCACATGCTGATTTTGTTTTGGATTCCCTGGTGCACTCCATCAGCCATTGTATGTTTGCAATGTGATCCCTAGTGCCTCTTCCTTTCCTAAACCCTGCTTGGACCTCTGGTATCTTTCTTTCCATGTATGGTTGGAGTCTATGGGGGAATACAGACTGGCCCAAAGGGTCGGCCTGGGGTGTAGTCAGAGCGTGCAACTGCACACCAGCCACCCCAATTCAACCTCAATGCTGCCATCATGCTGTACACCTCATCATACGGCAGGTGGCATCAGGGCACTCCCTTGGTGCAGCATTCAGTCACACTGCACCAAAGGAGCATGGAAAAGCCACTACTGCATCGACAAGGGTGGCTTTTGGCCATTTTAAAAAAAAGCAGCATTTGCCAGCTCTTTTTAGAGTAGCACAGTGCCAGATCAAGGCCCCAGCGTGCAGTAGCTGTGGCCTCAATGATTTTGCTTGCTTGGGAGATTAGTGTTATGGTTCTATAGTTGCTGCAGTCTTGTGTCTCCCTTGGATGGGGATGTATATTGATTGCTTCCAATCTGCTGGCCATTGTTTTGTTTTCCATATCTGTTGACAATTCATTGCAGGCCTCAAAGGCACACCCTTCCTTAAAGTGGCAAGCCACTTTGTTTGGGTGTGGAAATTCTTAAATTTGTTCCTATATTCCTTTTGTTTTTCTTCTCTGCTTTTCTTTATTATGTGCATTATTTTTTCTATCATCCATAGTTTTTTTCTCTTTCTTTTTCAAATTGAAAGTGTCTGTCTGCATTCTTCTTTTATTATGTCCCTGGCTTCAGACCATAGTTCCTCTGGTTCTTGGTCTATTATAATTAGTGGTGTGAATCTGCTTCTTATGTTGTCAGTAAATTCTGTTAAGATATTATTTAGATCATAATTTGGTATAATCACTGATTTTGTTTTCTTCTCGAGTCTTACTCTTATTTTTGATATGAGTAATTTGTGATCTGTGCCACAGTGAGTGCCTTGTATAGAACCAGTATAGGGTTCCACCATCTTTACTTCCAATTATATAATCTATTTGATTTTTGTGTTGACCATCTGGTGATGTCCATGTGTATAACCTTCTTTCTGGTTGTAAGAAAAATGTGTTTGCAATGAACAGGTTGTTGGCTTCACAAAAATCTATCAGACACTCACCTGTTTCATTTCTATTGCCTAATCCAAATCTGCCTACTGTTATTGATTCTTCATTGCTTCCACCTTTTGCATTCCAATCTCCAATGATCAGCTTGACATCCTGTGTTGGTGTGCTCTCAATTTCTTTCTGTACTTCTTTATAGAATCTATCAATTTCTCATATTTACATCCTGTCAACAAAATGGGAAATATTGCACTGGTCTGATTCAGGGTTACTGTGAGGATTAATGAGATAATGTGGGAATGCTTTGTATTCTCAACACTAACAGAAACAACAGACATACAGAACTTGGAAATATTTTGGACTGAAATTCCAGAAACCCCATTCTCAATAACCACTGCAGAGTTCAGTGGGTTAATTAATCTACAGTTTCAAGTGCCTAAGGCTCCCAACATGATATCACTAACAATTATGGCTTTACTTGTGGGCTAAATGTTCTAAGAGACCACAGCAGGTTGATTTCTTGGTGTGCAATTGGTGATTACAGGTTGGCAAAACACACTAGTGATTGCAGGGTTTATATCTTGACAGCTATGAAGCCTAGAGATAAGGTGTACCAATATTACACAGTTTCATACCACTTTAATTGTCATGCTATCATCCTATGGAATCCTGAGGCTTGTAGTTTGGTGAAGTAGTCTGAATTGTTTGCTAATGCATTATAGTCTAATCACCTGAACAACTGTTCCTAAGGTAATTTGTGTGTTATCTTCACTACAGAATTTATTTAATTCTCAGCCCCTCTCTTGTCAGAGTACTTTGGTACCTTAATAAAAGATACATCCTGGGATTTGTTTGGCTGGAGTGAAGATACCAAAAATTGTATGAAACTGATACTGTATATCTGTGTGGTGCAAAGATATATTCCCTCTCTTTTAAAAAGAAATCTTGGGATAGAAGCTATCTAATGGTGTAGATAGACAGCAGATAGCATGGGTAGAATTCATGTAAAGCCTGGTAAACTGAGCAGTATGATAGCTATACCGTACCCTTTCTTTATTTCTTACTGTCTTTTCCCAAATCCCACCATTGCAATGCTTCCCCTCATCCCCTCACATGCCAGGCATTTCCACTCTTTCCTTACAGAAACAGACCTAGGCAGTCAGGATCTTGCACGGTTCATCAGGAAGTTGGATTATACGGACACAGAATATATATTGCTTCAGCAGTGATGAAATTTAGGATTTTAAATAGTCTGTCCTTCTGGTGCCCCACCTGAAAGCAGGATCTGGACCAAAGTCCCTTACTCCTGAGGACACATGTGGTTAAGCATGTGGACTTGTATAGTGTAGCAGACAGATGGCAGACACCCAAACACCTCAGGGTACAGTATTTATTTATTTAATGTCTTGCCTTTCTAACAATATAGGACTCTAAATGATCTACAAGAACCATTTCAACTATAGTTGTTATCAGAGATTGAACTGCAATTAGTTACACCCTAAATTACAATTAGGTAAATAATCATAGGGCCTAACCAGATGGACAGCTGTGGGCTGTCCTGGGAAGGTGAGCCACAGGACTGAGGCATCCCCATGCCTCGATCCAGCAGTGCACCGTCAGCACCCCTGGAAAGGAGCACTAAAATAGCGCTCCTTTCATATGTCGCTGAAAGTGTACCGCAAAAGGTTGCGGTGCACTTTAGGCGACTTTTCCGTCACAGCGTGTCCGGATGCTGCGGCGGGAGGTCCTCCTCGGAGTGCCGGCTGTGCGGAGGGCCGGCTGCTCCGAGGACGACCTCGGGAGGGGGATGGGGCGCCAAGTGTGTGGCTGCCCCTCCCCTTCCCTGCGCCGAGCACAGCCTATTAAGCCATCTGCTTAGGCCCATAGTTTTCACTGGTTGGGAAATGAGAGAAGATAAAATGCAGGGTTCATAAAAAGAGGGGATAGGAATTCATATTATTCTCCCTGTAATATTAAAGCAAAAGAAACATTCTTAATTAAGGCACAGTGGTAAACAAACAGGAAAATATATATTTGATACAGACATTAAGGTTGTTCATATAGGTTTTTTAGAATAACTGTAAAAGGGTATTCTTACATAACACTTCCTATAGACATTTCAGTGGGTTTGTTGAGTAAAAGAAAATAAGGATTTATATTACTATTTGCATCAATTATTCCATAATCCACAACAATACTAGATGGTTCATTTTTAATGCCTTACTTAAAGATACACAATTGTATTCCACAAATGAGAATTATAAAAGTGCTCAGAAAATAGTAATACTGAATAATAAAAAATATGAAGCATCTTCAAAGTGGTATATATCAGATTTATATAATACTAACTTAGTGGGAACTAAAATATAATAATCTTATATTGTCCATTCTTTTTTTTTTTTTTAATGCAGATTGGTATATGTCAGCCTTTCTAATATGTGAGTCAAGGTACATATTTTTCACCTGGCTTTCAAATGCAGAATAAATTACTCTCACTGTTTTCTATTTCTGAGTAAACATGCCTTGTGGAGGATCACCTTAGCCACAAAAGGGTGCTTTTCCTATTAATGGGTGAGTGTTTACACCCTCAAGAGCCAGTTTAAGGCCAATAAATTCTGTCTGGCTAGTCTTAGCACCTCTCAAAATAATCATGCTCATTGGGTGACTATAGCATTAACAAATTGCTCTCTGGGACTTGCTGTCCCAAGATGTCAGGAAAAATGTCATGCTATAACACTTCAGATAGAATGTGACACCTCAAGTCACAGGCCTTTTCACAAAGATATTGTGCTCTGAAACTGCAAAGACTCCTAGAGGTCCTTTGGCACACAATCTATTCCCTATTCTGGCTTCTCAGTTCCATGACCTTGAAAAAGAAATACAGTGGTACCTCTACTTACGAATGCTTCTTCTAC
>CM034706.1:150140500-150150854 GCA_020142125.1 Phrynosoma platyrhinos
TAGGCAGAGGAGGAGAGGGGCTTACATTTACAAACTTTCCATGCCCCATGTTTTCCTTACACTGGGCATCTAGTGCAAGCATGAACAGAACATAATGGAACATGGAAATGGTGTCTGACCTGCCTGAGTGCTCACAATCATCTGAGCAATCCCCATTTAATCTTCCAATGAGTAGGCTAGTTGGTGGACTCTGGGAGAAACAACAAGAACAACAACAACAACATTTCTTACCCACCTCTTTGCATGGGTCAAGGTGGGGAACAACAACAATTAACAGATAAACCATGCCAATTAAAACACATTAGTTAAAATACATCACAGTTTAAAAGGACAATATATATATATTCCGCATTTAAAATTCATCATTTAAAATTGACAATTTAAAAATAATCTGACATCCCTGATACCCATTCCAAGCTGTAGGTCTGAACTGGGGATGACATAGGTTTCTAAGTCATGTGGGGAACCCATATCCATAGGAGAAGCTCTCCATTTATCTCTCTAGCTTAGGTTAGTGGTGGCTCAGGCAGGTGGGATATAATCAAGATGCAATACAGATAAGGGCCTGCTCTTTCACTTGACATGAACAAGGACTTGTGAGTATGAGCATCTAAGCAAGGCTAAAGTGGGTAGGAAAATGGGCTAAGGTGCTTTTCCCCTTTTTTCTTGACAGTCAGCATTTCCATACAGCAATAAAAATAAAATAAAATAAAATAAAACAGTTTGATGCCATTTTAACCATAATGGCTCCATCCTAGAATCCTAGAATCATAGAGCTGGAAGAGACCCCAAGTGCCACCAAGTCCAACCCCCCCCCCCACCATGCAGGAATACACAATCAAAGCACTCATTTGGAATCCTGGGATTTGTAGTTTGGTGAGATATTTAGTCTGGTCTGTCAGAGAGCTCTGGTGTTTCACTGAACTACAAATTCCAAAATTCAGTAGGATAGAGTCATGGCAGTTAAAGTGGTGTCAAATTGTTTTTTATCTGCAGTGTGGATACACTTGCATGGCTTCAGTTTTTGAAGAGAGGAAGGAGTACTGGAAATACATTGCTCCTGCCCACGGTGAAACATTCAAATGAGGGAATTTATGGGAGTTCTTTGTTACCCAGGACTCCTGGGTTAATTTCTTCTAGTCCCTCCTGTGATCTGTCTTTCTTTGAGTCAACATTTAAACTGTAAACTCATTGGGACAACAATGCATATTTTTAAGTCAATCTATAAAGTTGCACCTACACTAAAAGCGCTATGTGAATAAATGTCATAGGAAGACATTGATGATCTGCAAATGCAAACAAAGCTTTTTTTTTTTAAAAAAAAAGGTAAATGAAGGTAACTTCTAGTAAATTTGCACAGTGAACTAACATTACTTAGCTGTCACAATCTTAACTTGGCTTTTTGTTTAGAGCATCTCTCATACCAGGAAGTTGGAGGGATATGTATATGTATGCTGTGTGCCTTTAAGTTATTTCCAACTTATGACAACCCTAAGGTGAACCTATCACAGGTTTTTATTGCATGTTTTGTTAGATTAATTAAATATCTATTGAACAAATAGTACAAAAATATGATATAGACATGTCTACTCAGATGTAAGCCCTACAATGGAATCCACTCCTAGGTAACCATAGGAGTGTAGCCTAACATCACAGTTAAGAACATTGAGTCTGAACTTTTAACTGTTTTTTTTCTCCACTGAAAGTAATTGAAATGAGGGCAAGGAGAGTAGTCTGGATGAAGGTAAGATAAAAAAAAAACCCTGCAGACTAAAGAGTAGATTGAATTGCTTGCATGGTATTAATGTTACTTAAAAGAAGAAGCTGGACAGTCTGCATCTGATCCACATTGATAATACCCTTAATAAGTTAGGAGAATTGATCTTGCTGAGAGAGAAAAAAATCAAGGTAAATCTGGCATTGTTTCTTGTACAGAGAAGGCATCATTTTTGTTGTTTTTAAAAAAGGAATGAGAGAGGAAAGCAGAAATGCAAATGACATTTCTTAAGGTGTTCAAGTCTTCATATTCCACAAGTTAACACTGCATCATGCTAAAATTAACCTTTGTAGGCAAATTGGACAGCCTTCCCATGATGTTTCTGAGTGAGAGGAAAAAAGGTCTGTGAAAGCTGATTTTTCATTGGTGTCTTGGGGGCTTAGACTGAGGAAACTAGGGAAACTGGGCTGATCCCAGTGTTTATGAAAGCAGGTGGAAGCTCCATTGTCTGCAAGGCCCGTTCTGAAGATGGGCCAAACACCCATGGGCAATCCAGAACATGCAATATGTTTTTGAGTGGGTTTTTACCCCCCACCTCCCCCCATGTATATGCACCACCACACAAACACACCATCTGAGACTGGAAATTACCTCCCTATTCCCACTCAGCTGCCACCCCACTGGATGCCCTGTGTGACCAGCATCAATCACATGAGTGATATACCTGTCACCATGTTATGAAGTGAAATTAGATCTGCAAAACTGTCATGAAGTGTATGTGGTTTGTGTGACAAGGCCAAGACATCTGGAGATGAAATGTCCTTGAATAGGCCAGACACTTAATTATGTATAGACTTGTGTGTATATGACTAAACACAATGATGTAATGTACTATGTAATGCATGAGCAACTGCGCACTGAGGTTCATCCGAGTACATAAGTATATATAAGAGTATATAAGTTCCACTTAACTGAAAACATGTGTGGTCATTGTAGATGTGGAGAAAAAGAGTTGTGGGTGGTGTTGAAGAGAACCAGTGCTGTGGTGTATAGTGAGTATATCAGAGAGTTCTGTATAGCTCTGTTGCTGTTGAACTGAGGAGGAAGAGAGTGTATTGCTTCCATCCTGGAACTCTGTTCTGAGTCTCCCTTTGTAAATATCTTTTATTTACAATCCCTTATTTATAATCCCTTCACCATGAGCTATTCACTTCTGCTTCCTTATTTCTAAAGGTATCTTAAGGTTTGGCAGAGATGCTAAAAATTACATTCATGCCTCAATCTCAGCGTGACAAAGGTTATGGGCCCAGAAGACAGCGTACAGCACCACGTGTGAAGGTATCTGCTATCAAGAGTGTTTGAGTGCCTGGAAGCTTTGCCTGCATTGTGGTGAGTTTGGCTTGGCATGGAGGAACTTGCTCTGTGGACTTTAAGTTCATGTGTTGAAACAGTAGAGATTGCAGTCAAAGTACAGATGGGTGGAATGCCTTTGGAGAAACTAAATGTCAGTAACTATTTAGCTTGGGCCCAAACCATGCTTGAACAGATTCTAAGTCCATTATACAAATCTTCTCTCACTAAAAGGACAGCTCCTCCTCCTTTTTGTTCTTCCTGTTCATTTTCTAGACTTTTTTGTCATCTGAACTGTGAGCTTAAGATAGGGCAACATATAATGAGAACAACAACAACAAAAATTGGCATGCATAAAACTCAGAAGTGGAATTGTCACATAGGACCTCACTTGCAAGAAACAGAACATATGCAGCCATGATGTTGTCATGAAGTGTTATTGGCTGCTATTTAATCAGCATCTTTATTATATTTCTGACTAATTATCTCAAATGCAGACAACAACAATGCAAGAAATTGAAAGGGCACTGGACATATATTTATATAGTATATAAACAAAAATTGTACAGCTGCTAGGCATTTCACCTATCAGAACATAGATCAAGAAAGCACAATCCCTTCCTTTCTCTAATTACAATCTTTGGCTAAATACACACCAGACAATAATAGTGCAATTTTAATTCCAAGGGCCATTGGCTGAAGAGGGAAGGTAGAATCAATCAAGTAGAAGTGCCCCTTGGTGGGACGCCATTCTCCTAGGGTGACTCAGTTACTCACATGTAATAATCTATGAACATAAATTGCAGCCACTAGATCTTTTAACTGGATAGCCCATGAGTAGGCAGAGTACAGTAATGAAAAGTGGGAGGATCAGGACTATTTTGTCCTCATGGATGCTGATGACTTTGCTCAGAAATCTTTTGGTAGCTTATGCTGGTGTAATTGGGACCTGAGAGGCAGTGTGGTATTGTGGTTTGAATGTTGGACTAGGACACTGGGAGCCCAGGATTCAAATCCCTGCTTAGCCATGGAAACTCACTGATGACCTTTGGCAATGCATACTCTCTCAGACTTATAGGCTGCATCTGTACTGCAGATAGATTGCAGTTTGGCATTGCTTTAACTGTCATAGCTCAATGCTATGGAATCATGGGATTTTTAATTGGTTGTGGCACAAGAGCTCTTTGACAGAAATGTGGCCAGAGAAAGGCAAGGGCAACCCCCCTCTGAACAAATTCTGCCAAGAAAACCCTGTGATAAGCTTGCATTAGTGTCAGAAATGACATGAAGGTACACAACAAATTGGGGGCTTTGCCAGCACAGATACATTTTCAGGCACTGCTCAACACTTTTTTTCTGAACTGCCCAAGGACAGTCAGACTATGCTGGGGCACACCTCATATCCATATAGTGGTCAGATGGATGGAACTACACCCTGGTGCTGTCCAGCTATCATTGTGAGGCAGATATACCCTCCTGGACCTAGCAGTTTTGAGTAGGATCTTGAAACAATTTGATTATCTCTATGCTACATGTAAGATTCCTTTCTGATCCCCTCTTTTCCTTTAAATGCAGAAATCACAGTGTCAAGAACCTTAATATATTCCACACACCATGTTGCTGGGTGAGATAGATTTGTGAATTTTACTGCATCAATAATTTGAAAATCTATGGATCCAAAATTTTGAGTATCATTTCCTTGTGCACCATGAACAATAGGAGATTTCAGCTTCTTTCCCTCTCTTCATCATATGAGTTGGGGGAAGAAAGGATATCCCATGTATTGTCATTGCTGGTGATCAATGAAACCACTTTTCATTCAACAGGGAAATATATGTTTTTCCTTAAGCTAGGTCCAGAGCAAGTGAAAGATGAACTCTCTGTGCATTTGCTGTCAAGAACAAGAAGCAAAGTCAAATGTATCTTTTGCACTGGCACCAACACATAATTTTGTCTCAGTCTGAAAGATATCTTTGTGTATATACCACAGTATAACTTTCTGCAGAACATGGCTTTTGAGTTGAAATGGGAAAAGAGAAATTTGTTACCAGCATGGCAGACTGACTTTAACTCTATTATTATAGAAGTCAAAGATATAGCTGTGTTCGTCTGTAGAATCAGTATGTAGAGAGATCTTGTAGCATCTTTGAGATTAACTGAAAGAAAGAAACTGGCAGCATGAGCTTTTGTAGACTTCAGTCTACTTCCTCAGATGCATTATAGTTGTCCCTTCAGAACCTAAATATTGGGGAATGCAGAACACTTGCAAAGTTCAAAGAGTTAATTTCTGAGTTAAAACTTTATTTTTACAGAAGAATATACTTTGCCTATGGCCCAAGAAGCAGTAAATCCTTTGATAGCAATCCCTCGTGGTGGTATCCCTCCACATACCAATGAGAACTGCATAATTCATGTGAGAAAAGTAATTCAGCCACAAGGGAGGCAATGTATCTTTTGGAAAGAAAAGGTGAGACATAGCTTTCTATGTTTTTAAGTAATAGCTTGATATGATTACACTTGGGATGAAGTCCCTTAAGTTGAGACGTGTAAAAAATAGAGTTCCTTAGCCTTTCTCATTGCTTGTGTAGTGGTAGACATTTGATTGTGAAAACGAGAGAGGCAGTGATGAAACTTCTATAGTTTACTAGGATTTTCAGTTTCTCTAGGGGACTGCAGCATGCCATTTTGGATGACAAAGAAATATCATGTCACTTTTGGTTGACTTTTGTGCTGGGTTTTGAGGATGTTTGTATGTTTTTCAAGGTTCTTACCCTGTAGGAACAGCATATTTAGGGTCTGATCTGCATTGCAAAAACAATGCAGTATGACACTGCTTTAACTTCCAACGCTCTGTCCTATGAAATCCTGGGATTTATAGTTTGTTATGGCACCAGAGCTCTCCAACAGAGTAGGCTAAATATCTCAAAAAGCTACAAATCCAGAATTCCATAGTATTAACCATGGCAATTAAAGCATTGTCAAACTGCATTATTTCTGCAGTGTAGTTTAGACCTGAATGTTCTAAAACTGTTTTTAAGTGTGAGGGGTGGGGTTACAAACTGCTAACAAACTGTTTCGTTTGCTTTTGGAAAATTCCTTGACTCTTTCAAAATTATTATTTTTCAACACATAAATTTAAATACAGTCAGCCCTCTACATCCATGGATTTTTTTATCCATGAATTCAAGCATCCATGGCTTGAAAATATTTTAAAAATATGTAAATTCCAATCCCCCATCCTGCCCACAAATGCACCCATCCCTGGGATTAATCCCTAATGTCACCCATGGGAGCACCCATGCCAGGGGATAATTCCCACCATGGCACCCATGTTGATTTCCTGTGAACCCATGCAAATATGACAGTGTGAAGATTCTGACAAATTATTAAAAAAAATTGCCCCATCATGATCCCACAGTATCTGCTTCATGCACCCATGGATCTATGCATGACAGGGCAGGGAAAAATTCCCACCACAGAACCCATGGGTCACTCTCCTTAACCCACAAAATCTGACAGTTCACAGGAACTGTCAATTAAAAATAAATAAATCCATGAAGCACTTCCCCAAAGAACACCCATCCATCTGCCCCACCTCTTGACAATTTTCTGGCAGGACTGAAAATAGCTGCAGAATTTGATCAGGACTGCAGTGTGATTTAAAAGAACCACTTGCTGCTGTGCTGGAAATCCACAGCCCCACAGAAGCCCCATGGCAGCACTGAGATGGGGGAAAAATGGTGGATTTGCAAAGAACTGTGGTGGGATGGGTATCACCTGTCCGCCCATGGTCTGCCCATTGACCCTCCCTCCTTGGGTGACCCAAATATGATCGGAAACACATTCACATTAGTTCACTATGGTTGCAAACCAGCTCTTTTCAAAAGAACCTGTAAAAGATCCATCTTCAAAAGAATCTGTGCAGGAGGATTTGTGCCAGTTCCCCTCAAATTTGCCTGAACACAGATTCCAAATCAACTTGAATGTGAACTAGACACAAATAAGCCAGCTTGATCTGATTTGCAAATTGGTGTAAATCATAGTGTGAATTAGGCTTCTGAGAAAATACAGCCTTATTGTTAACTTTTGGTCATGTTCCAGTAAGTATTGAAGTCTCTTTATAGTCTCTCTACACTGCTGCTTCTAACAAGTGACCAAACTGATGTCTCTTTAAAAGCCTTTATGCAGGAAGAATTTTTTTTAAAATAAAGTATTTATTTGATATATAAGACAGCAAGAGAACCCCAACCATTATATGCAACCCACCTTCCCCACATTATCCCTCCCTTACCTTAACTAGGATTGACAACCACACCTATAGTCATAAGAAATGTGACAAAGAAAACGTATAAGAGATAAAAGACATGGAGGGGAAAGCAGAAGTGGGAGGGAGAGAACAGGAAAGGACGACAGTCTGTATGGCACACTAGACAAAAAGAACAAAGATTTCCCCAAGCTGTTGCTTCTTGATTTGTGGTGGGCTATTTTTTGAGGGAGAATATTTCCATCTTGTCATAGGCAGCATTGTACTTGCTTGAATGGGCAGCTAAAGTGGGGGTTTCCCATTTAACTGATTTCAGAAACTTTCACTTTCACTGAATGAAAACTGGTAAAGTTGTTACCTTTCTCCTCCCCACTTTCTTCTTTTCAGGTTGCTCAGTGAGCTTCCAAGAATTCTCTTTCTTAAAATCTCTGTGTGCTTATTCAGCAGTAAGTCCCAGTAAATTCAACACTCCCAGGTGAGTACATGTAGGATTTTAGCTTTCATTTCAGATACCCAAGCATAGTGCAGTCTGATGAAGGAGAAAGACTACAATAGCCAAGGTTTCTATAAGAAGAGCATTTCTGCTCTTGGATTTGTGGTATTTTGAGAACAGTCTTTCTTGTAGCTACTAGATCCTTTCCCCACTCTTGACTGTAGGTTTCATTTCTGATTGTCTGCCTGTCCACAGATTCAATTCAGCCCTAACTTTGCTTCATTATTTTCCTGATACCTAATTCTGATATTTTAGCCTTGTTGGGACATCTACAGCTTCTGTTTAATTGGACAAGTTATTTCTGTTGCCCTACCTGTGTTGGGAAAAGTCTCATTAATCTACCAAGGTTTGAAATCTGATAAATGAGAGTGATCCTTTTACTTGATAAACTGCTAAGTCAGATATACCAGGTATTATTTTCATTTTTGCAGACATTGCTCTTCTTCAGATAACATGAAGTGTATGTGTATGTGTCCGTCTATGTCTATCTAAAGCACTTCTAGCTCAGAAGGCACCCAAGTGTGGTATGAGAAAACTGATGGAGTGCTACAAGGAAAAATAAGAATAATTAATGCTTCAGAGAACCAAGAGCACTCACCTGTAGTGGAAGCTGATTTATAACTTTTTCCTTTCCATCCTCCCCCCCCACCTCAGTTCCTGTGGAAGTTGGAGAGATATGTAGTGTTGAAATATTATTGAAATATGTGTGACCAGATCATTGCAGCACATTGCTAGGGATGGAAATAAAGTTTGTTGGACTCAACAGTATGAATGAAAAAAGCATTTTCATAACTCTTGTGACTTCTTGTCAGAAAATGTTCACTTCACTTTGAATATTTGCACATTTCTGAGGCTTACAGGGTGACTAAAGAAGAGTGCATACAGAGCAGTGCATCTATTTTAAAATATGAAGGGTTAAAATGTGCAGGGTTAAAAATTCATATGCATGAACAAACTTAAATCAACATGGAAGGGTTGTGTGAATTAGGAAGTAATGTATAGAAATAGACACTTTAAGGGGAAAATATGTTAAAATGCTTGAAAAATGTAGATGGAGAAAGAAAACACAAAGTTTAGTCTAATTCAAAAGAAGGATGGGAGGAAAAGGCAGCTGAAGTTTGGAGAAAGTCAGCAAAATTGCAACAAAATCCCTATGTCAGTAATGGGAGCCATGCAGCCCTTGTTGGACTGTATGCCTAGCATTCTTCATCATTGGCTATAGCTAGAAAGAATTACGGTTCAGCATCATCAGGATGGCTATATGGTACTCACCCCAGTCTGCACACTCCCATTCCTGTGTCCTTAGAGGTAAGTCCCATTGTATTTAGTGGGACAGTAAGGCCAGGGTTGCAACTTAAATTTATCACACTGCAAAAATGTTTTAGCTCTCAATCAGAAATGCATTCAGGGCAGACTGTTTGTTGTATATCTGTTTGAGTTGCTGCTCCAGCCCTACCTCTTTTCCATTAGGGGTTGGCAGGGTAATTTTGCTGCATTTCTGCATTTGGTGACTGGGTTTTTCAGTCCTATCCAGTGCAGAAATGCTGTAGCAGAACCTACTTTAAAAGGAGAATGTTTGGTACATCTCTACATGAATCCTTGCTTTGGGATTTTAAAAAATCTTCCAGCTGAAAGGCATGCCCGTGTCAACAAGAAGGGAAAAATGAAATAGGGTGTAATCCTTCCTCTTACATGTTCAAGAAATAAATATTTTTGTGTATTACAGTGAAATTGTTTTTTTTTTGGGGGGGGAGTGTGTCCCAGCAAACAGGAAAACAGCATGGAAGCTGTTGCTTTAACTACAGAACAGTAGCAAATATTCCATGAAAATGAAGGCAGGATATATTGCTAGAACACATATGAACAGTTCAGATCCACCTTGGGAGGAAATAATCCTATTTGGGATTTGCTCTTCTCTTTCTTTTTCTTCCTCCGAAGTTTCCTGATGGTGCTTCCAAGCATATCCAATGAGCTGGCTCTTTGCAATCTTCATTTGCTGCATCATAAACTTCATTTGGCTGCACTAAACAAGGACATATGAGTTACTGGAAAGAAAATGTTAGTAGTGAGATAGCTGAAATTTATTGAGTCCATAATGGTTGAAGTTATAGATGATTCGAGTCTAGGTTCAAATGAAGTGCTGTGGTTAACAGCAATCAGATCTGTCTCAGTGCTATGTAAGCTGGCTTTCCTGGACTAAAAGGCTGTTTTTAATTTGTATGAATTAAATAAGGGAAATAAATGCAACAAGGGAAGTAATCCCAATAGTCTCTAAGCAATTATAGTGTGCTGCCTTCCGTAATAAATTAATATGGGAACTTGTTGAAGGTACAACATACTAACTGAAAGTTCAGGTATTATTCACTACACAGGTACGGAAAGGAATGGACAGATGGTTACTGAAAGTGGTAGGGTTACTGGGGAGAAAGTCAGTCCTCAATTGTAGAATAGTGGCAGCCAGGAGCTTGCCTCTCACTGGGGATTCTCTGTCAGGGATGATGGGAGTTGTAGCTCTTCACCTCTGGCTCTA
>CM034706.1:150159672-150176071 GCA_020142125.1 Phrynosoma platyrhinos
CAGCTATTCCTGTACTATCTCTTTACTTATTCTGTGCTGAAATTCTCCGATTTTGTCCTCTGCTCCATTATCCTCAGGCTGAGCACCCTTTGCCTTTTCTGAGAGCAAAGAAGGTGTTGAGTAATTCTGCCTTTTCTCTGTCCCCTGTTAACTTTTTGCCATCTTCTCCTCACAGTGCCCCTGCCATTTCCTTCTTCTTCCTTTTGCTGCTGACATACCCAAAAAAGCCCTTTTTATTGTTCTTAACCTCTCTAGCAAGCCTGAGTTCATTCTGTGCTTTAGCTTTTCTGACTTTACCCCTACACATGCTAGCTATTTGTTTGAATTCTTCTTTGGTGATTTCCCCATTTTTCCATTTCTTATACATGTTCTGTTTAAAACTTAGTTCAGTTGCAAG
This sequence comes from Phrynosoma platyrhinos, assembly GCA_020142125.1. Taxonomy (NCBI): domain Eukaryota; kingdom Metazoa; phylum Chordata; class Lepidosauria; order Squamata; family Phrynosomatidae; genus Phrynosoma; species Phrynosoma platyrhinos. The sequence continues at coordinate 150,160,070 of CM034706.1, forward strand.
TTCCTTAGTCATCTATCCTGATTTCTTGAGACACCTCCCATTTTTCCTCCTTGTTGGCACGGTTTAAAATTGTGCCTTCAGTATCTCTCTTTTGAGAAACTCCCATCAATCTTGAACTCCCTTCTCTTATCTTTTGTTCTGCCTTTATTTTCAAAATGGTCAAATCAAATCAATAAATAAAATATTTAAACCCTTAAAATAGAGCACAGAGCTAGCATGGTCTAGAGGTTTGAGTGTTGGACTACGACTCTGGAAACCAGGGATAAAATTCCCAGCTTGGCCATGATACCTACTTTATGACCGTCAGCAAGTCACATTCTTTCAGCCTCAGAGGATAGCAATAGAAAACCCTCTCTGAAGAAAACTTGCCAAGAAAACTCTATGATAGGATTGTCATCAGTAGGAAATGATTTAAAGGCACACCACCACCACCACTACCTGCAAAATAAGTACTACTCTATTCTACTTTGGTCAGATCTGTAATAACAACTTGACCTTAGGGAATTTATAATTAGCTCAAAAATAATAACTAGGATCAGGACCCAATGTGTACAGGGAGAGGGAGGGAAGAACCTTCTCAGTGACAGCATTTTTCCAAAGAATGGTACTTTTATTAAGGGAGAAAAATAAATCAACAAGCAAACACACACATACACACAGAGGATACATGAAATTTGTAAGAAAGGTTTCACACACAAAATAGTTACTTAGAAACTCTGCACTCCTGGTAGAAAAATGAACTCAGCTGCTTGCTTATGGAATGAAGTTGTGTTGGAGACAGGTGAGGGATACTGATTAGGAATTTCAAGGAGGGAGTGAGATCCCCCCCTTCCCTTCCAAAACCGGCTCACAGAACACAGATTTTGGAGGTCTTAATATAGGCTGAAAATAGCCTGGAGCGAAGAATGATTATTGTATATCAAAGGATTCTGGATAGGTTGTCTTTGAAGTAGACAATTTTAAAAGAGGGGAGATGGGATGTTGATGTTATCTTATTCTTAGCTGGTTGTAAATCTCTGTGTCTGCAGAATACAGAGGGTGTAAATGTCATGCTTTGCAACTCCTAAGCCTAGATGTTTTGATATGCTAATTGTTGTAGATGCAGATGTGACCTTTCAGGTGCCTACGTGATGTGCTTGCCTTGGATCCATGGTGGTTTGGACTGTTCTGGTTTAGGGCCATGACAGGAGACCCACAAAGGTGGTTTTATATTAAAGCAAATCTTATAACTGATCTCACTTGGAATGTGTCCAGTTCTGGACAGCACAATTCAGGAAGGATGTGGACAAGCTGGAGTGTGTCCAGAGGAGGGTGATTAAAATGTGAAGGTCTGGAAACCATGCCCTATGAGGAGTGACTTATTTGATATTTTAAGCTGGGTATGTTTAGCCTGGAGAAGAGAAAGTTAAGGGTTGACATGATAGCCATGTTTAAATATTTGAAAGGATGTCTTATTGAGGATGGAGCAAGCTTGTTTTCTGCTGCTCCAGAGACTAGGACACAGAGAAATGAATGCAAACTACAGGAAAAGAGATTCTATCTAAACATTAGGAAGACCTTTCTGACAATAAAAGCTGTTTGACAGCTGTCTCAGCAAGTGGTGGAGTCTCCTTCTTTGGAGGCTTTTAAGCAGGGGCTGGATGGCCATCTGTAGGGAGAGCTTTGATTCTGTGTTCCTGTATGGCAAGGGGTTGGACCAGATGGCCCTTGTGGTCTCTTCTAACTCTATACAGATTATCACAGCCTTACATCCACCTCCTGTCATTAAATTACATTTAAATCTTCATAATAGTGCAATCAGCGTTCACACCCCCATGCTTTTCTCCCATCCTCTTTCTGTATGTAAAGCGTAATTGAGACTTCCCAGTGTGCTTGCCCTGTCAATAAAGCATCATGGAGCTGTCATTTGGTAATAACGGGAACTTCCGTTATTACCAAATGGTGGCTCCATGATGCTTTACTGATGGGACAAGTGCGCTGGGAAGTTTCAATTGTGCTTTACACACAGAAGAAGGATGGGAGAAAAGCATGGGGGTGTGAATCCCGATCATTCTATTATGATAATTTAAATGTGATTTAATGATGGGAGGAGAACATAAGGCTCCCATGTGATGATCTCCTATGATCTATGATCCTCTTTGTAGAAAGATAATTCCTGCTTTTTGAGCAACTGGTTTCTTCTACAGCAAAACTGCTGTATTCTCAAAGTAGCATTAACTGTATATTTTCAAGTTTTAAAATAATTTCTGCTTATTGTTTCTGGATGTCATTGCTCAAGGGTAGGGGATGGTCCTGGGAATACTGTTATGCTATTCTCTCAATGATCCTAATGGATTTTAAAGAACTCTAGTTTATGCATGTTTATTTTTAATTTTCTTTTAGATGATCTAGATTGTTTTACTGTTTTATATAGATCAGTTGTGTGAAACATTCAGGTTTTTCCCCTCATTAACTAAAGTAATCATCTACTTTTGAAAAACAAGAAAGAAAATTGTATCAATAATGTAATTAAGAACTAAGATCTGGCTGAACTGGGATTCCCATTATCCCATTCAATTGGCTTTGGTGACTAGAGTGAATGGGAGTTAAATTCCAGCAGCATTTGGAAGAAAAGATTGCCCATATCCCCTGTTACTGTTTAACACGAACTTGCAGAGTTTGGGAAGTTACCTTTTAAACTTCAGCCACTCCAATTCCACCACCCCCCATGAAAATGTCAACTTGGGGATTCAAGGACTCACTGTCCAAAAAGTAACTTTTACAATGTGTAGCTAGACGCTGCCACCCAGGCTGCTATACCACAATTTAGCTAGTCTGGCTACTTCCAATTTATTTCTTTCCTTTGTACAGAGCCTTTGTGCAGAGCTGAATAGTGTGACATACAGACTGAACCTTGGAAGTCACTTCCTTTTCTCATTATTTCTCTTCAGTCAAATGATGAAAATGTTTGAAAGTGTGGTAAACATAGAAATATTGCTTGGGGAACACTGACTGGCTACTAAAGCAGGAAAGCTTTGGATATGGAACTCTTTAGGTACAATATGTCAGCTGCTGGTTCAAAAATAGCAAACTATTGTGGAAACATGATCAAAAGAAAATCTAGTTTTGGTGCTGGCCTGTTACGGCTGAAAAACAAATGTTCATAATTACTTAGGACATACAAGCAATGCAAGATGGTATTATCTTGGCTATGACTGCTAATTCTCTGTTTCACCTGTTCTCATTTTTCCTCTCCATATCTAAACATTTCACAGAGACCTTAATGAATTTTTAGTGTTTGAAGTTCAAAAAGTGGTTACAATTTGGTTGATAAGATGGAATATTTGAATCATACATTTATTGGGAAAGCTAGGGACTTGTTCACAAATCCTTCTCTTGTTCTAAATGAATGAAGGCTAGTCTTTTTCTACTAGAATGTTGGACAAATTTTGAAGTGAAAGGACAGACTGAAACTGCCATTATTTGAACATCATTTGAGCATTGTCATACCTAAAAAGAAAGGATTTGAAACCGTGCCTCATTTGGCATTTTAATTGGGATGCATTGATAATTTTAATTGGATGTTTTAAAATGGTACATCTGCCCATGTGGTAGGAAAAGATTACTACCCCCTCAATAAATCAGTCAGAGGTATAGTTATTGTTTATTCATGAAGTGTATACACAAGATACAGAGAGAAGACATGTTTGATTCTTGTTAAAGGGCTTCATTTCATTTACAATAAAAAACCACAGTCTAATTAAAGTGCAGCTAAGAACAGGTGATGTAGCATCAAAGCCTGCAAAATGATTGTCCCACTCATGTGAGGTTACGGCAAAAGGAGGAGGATGTGTTTTCAGTATTAATTTAGCCTGAGCAGTTCTTGGATCTTGAATAGTGTTAACAAATGTATTTATCAGGATTCCCCCCCCCCCCGAAATCTAAACACGGCTCTTACTAAACTCATAATTTGTGCATGAGAAGTGGGGAAGAGCTGAAGGATTTCATAATGGCTGCAGAGCCAAGCAGTTCTACTTGGAACTGTTCTACCCAGTGTTATCATAAATGCCTTTCTCTGAATTTTGGGTGTGTGTATGACCCCCACATGACCCCAGCTGGACTCTGCCATGCAATCTGACTTAATCTCCAAGGTGAGAGGTCATGTCCGCACCACCCTGGGATGGCCTAACAGGTTTGGGAGTTGCAAATGGGAGTATTGAGCTAATTAAAATTCCCCTAACTAGACTTTTGGCTACACCAGACTTCAGAACAGTGATGTCTGACTATGGATGGTCATACCAATGTGACAGGAAATGCCATCTCTTTCTGTTGCCATTTGGAAAAAGTTTGCTGAGGAAAATAGAAGTATTATGGCTTGCTGTATTTATGCTTATGGTGCAGCTTGGGGGTGTTTGTGGAGGAAAAAATTGTCCCAAGCAGTTGCCCACCCTCGAACAACATGTAGCCTCACCATGAGTAAATGATTGAATGGGCTTGTTCAAGTTAATATCAAGTAATTGGATTTAGGACTTAAAAATGTGTCTGAGCAAAGTAGCTGCTTGTTGAATCTTTGCCTGATTTCTGGTCCAGCTACATTTCCTGGGGTTTCATTTGCAGATTTGCTTTGAGCAGATGCAGTGTGAATGCAAAGATCTGCTTCTTATCCTCCAGTGAGGTAGCTCTGGAACCCTAAGTGGTGTAAAACCCTAGGCCAGGGGTAGGCAACCTGTCCCCTTTAAGGGCCGAGGGACTTCAGTTCCCAGAATCCCAGGAGCTATTGGCCAACATGGGACTATTGTCCAACATGGCTGAGGCTTCTGGGAGCTGAAGTCCCTCGGCCCTTAAAGGGGAAAGGTTGCCTACCCCTGCCCTAGGCTGTTGACTCCTCCAAGGGCAAGTATATATTTTTTGAATATTTTCAAGCTGTGGATGATTGAATCTGTGGGTGAAGAATCCATGGATATAGAGGGCCAACTGTACTTATAGCTTGCTGCCTCCTTTGATCCATAGTTGCTGTGTTGCTTAAGTGCAGTTTGTTGTTGTTAGCTGCCCTCTAGTCGACCCTGGCTCATAGCCACCCTGCAGATGCGACATCTCCAAGACCCCATGTCCCCCACTGCTCTGCTCAAGTCCTGCAAATTCATGCCTTTGACCTCCTTAATAGAGTCTATCCATCTGGTATGTAACCATCTCTTTTTTCTGCCCTCTACCTTTCCTAGCATTATTGTATTTTTTTAATGAGGCATGCCTTTTCATGATATGGGTGAAATATGACAGCCTCAATTTAGTCATCTTCACTTCCAGGTAGAGTTCAGGTTTGATCTGTTTAAAGACCCATTTGTTTGGCTTTTTGGTTGTCCACAATATCCTTAGCTCTCTTCTCCAGCATTACATCTGAAATGAATTTAATTTCTTCTTATCTGCTTTCTTCACTGTCCATATCTGTACATGATGATGAGAAATGCAATGGCTTGTACGATTCTAACTTTAGTGTTTAGTTGTATCGTTTTACTCATTATGATCTTTTCTAGTTCTTTCATAGCTGTCCTCTCCATTCCTAGTCTTCTAATTTTTTGGGTGCATTCTCTAATCAATGTTTGATCCAAGATATGAGAACATTTTTATTATTTCGATTTCCTTATTGTCTAGGTTGAATTTATGTAGTTCCTCTGTGGTCATTATTTTTGTTTTCTTTATGTTTAACATTAGGCCTGCTTTTGCACTTTCTTCTTTCACCTTCTTTAGTGATTTTTCCAAGTCTGTGATGTTTTTTGCTAGTAGTATGGCATCACCTGGATATCTTAGGTTGTTGATATTTCTTCTTCTTGTCTTCATTCCTCCTTCTGCTGTGTGCAGCATACAAGTTGGTGACAAAATGTATCCTTGCTTAACCCCCTTGCCAATTGAAAACCATTCTGTTTCTCCATATTATGTTCTGTCAGTGGCCTCTTGTATTAAGTTTTTTTTAATCAGGTCTATAAGATGTAGTGGGTGCATAAAACTTGAGCAGGAAAAGATCACAGCTTTTACCAATTAAATGGAGTGAATTTCGCCCAACTTTCAAGATCAAAAATATCTATTTGATGCAAGGAACTAAGAGGTCAGTAGATTAAGCAATTTTGGGTTTCTGCTCATCTCTTAAAGAACCAAAAACTCAAATGGAGGACACAGATGACACGAGGAAAGGGAGAAACAGGCGAGAGTCCCCCAATACTGGACCCATAATTTTCAGACCTCCTGGAAAGGCATCATGTAAATTTAGTGTAGGACTTATAAAAAGACTGGACACTCGCCCTTGAACCGGTGAACTCAAAGCTCACTGCCCTGACAGCCCACATTGGAGATATAGAAAATACAGCTAATTTAGCTCTTGAACATGATCATTCTCATGAGGCCCACATACAGAAGTTAGAACTAATGAATGACTACCTCAAAAACAAAATACAAGATTTGGAGGACAAAAATAGATTATTAAACATCAGAATTTGTGGGATTCCTGAATGGGAGGAGCGTCAGGTCATGATTTCATTCCTCTTTACCTGGCTGAATAACACCTGACCAGTTTTTAATCTCCTGTCAGCTGATATAGAGAGAATACACCAGACACCAGCTCTTGACTGAAGAGAAGGTGCTCCCCCCAGGGACATAATTATATGTTTTGCACATTATCCGGAAAAAAGCACAAGTACTCAAGAAGCTTTCCAGTACCCCAAACCTTGCCTATCAAGATTCCAGCATGAAAGTATACCAGGACATCTCCCCTGAAATGCTAAGAAAACACAATTTTATATCCCCCAAAATGAAAAATCAATTGTGGAGTCACCAGTTTGACAACACAGATGATGTCATTCATGAAGTGGAAGAGTGGCTTAAGGCGCAATCTGCAGACTTGTATAGTAATGGTATTTGGAATATCAAGAAATGCTGGGGAAAATGTGTAAATCTGGTTGGTGAATATGTAGATATAAGTTAACAAATACAAATCAAAACAAACTTTCTGTCAATTTTTTTTAAAGTTGATAATTAAAACTTTGTGATAACCCTCATATGTGGCTTGAATGTTCTAAAGTGAGAAAATTCTGGGATGTAGTTCTCTTATCAAATTTCATGTATCACTGATCAAACTGTACATTTCTGTCCAATTTTGCTTTTACTTTCTATATTTGTTAAAAGTAATTCTAACTTGAAATATAGGAAACATATAATTTTTCTTATTACTGCTGCCAGATTAGAAATAGCCAAATGTTGGAAGTCAGGTGGCTTCTCCATTGAGAAATGGTGGTCTAGAATTTGGGATATGTGGTTGTTGGAGAAACAGTCTGCTACTATGAGGTTTTGCATTGGCCACAAAAGGGCTGACACATTTCAAGACTAGATTATCTTTATTGATTATGTAAATTATAGCCAAAAATCTAGCATGGGGAATTTTATTTAGCTCAAACTGAGAGGGGGTCGGCTACAAGGACCCTGCAAGACTATCTCCCACTTGTATACTAAGAGACCAGTGGATCTAAGAATTGATGCAAAGACAGAATTCTCCAATAATAGTATTATTTTATTAAAAGGGAAAATTACACAGCAATTCACACACATACCCTCACTCATTCAAGGCTCAGGAAATCAAGGGTTAGCTTGGAAAAGATGTTGAGGCAAAACTACAGGTGATACTTGCTACAGATGAGGCCTTTTCCGGGATCCAATTGGGTGAAGTGGCATGGGACATAACCATTCCAAGAGTGATGGTTTGAACAGAAGTGCTGGTAATTACACTAGAGTTCACAGTGATGTAGTGTTTCCATGAACTCCAAACTAGTGACACTGAAGGGGAAAATCCAGGGTTTTTTAAAGGCTAAAATTAGCTGCAGGGCAAAGGTGTGAGATTGTATGGATGAGATAATCTGGTCTGGCAATATTTAAGGTGAATGGGAAAAGGATTAAGTCATTAGCTGGCCCATCTGGTGAGACATCTAGGCAATTATCAGTCATTCGTTCTGATTATGGAGGTGATGATGGTCCATTTACAACTCCCACATTATTTACCTATCTTTGAGATGGTTTCTGTTGGTCTTCCAAGTGACCTTGATATGACCTGCCTGTCACCAACCAGGTGGCACTTGGGGTCAACTTCAGGGTACATCTCACACACACACACACACACCAAAAGTCAGAAAAATGCACTTTGGCTAACATAACTAATCACTCCCACTGGATCCAACTTCCAAATTCACAGATAGATCTTTGGACATACACTCTATACCTTGACAAGCCAGATTCTCTGGCTCTTGCTGAGAACTAATTTTTTTATTCTGCTTCAGAATAACTACTCATCAGATACATACCTTGGCTCTTGTAGTTAATTGTTGTTGTCGTTGTTGTCATTGTTCTACAAACATTATGTGTTTTATTGTAAAGGCTCAATAAAAATTTAACTAAATTTTTCTAAAAATTTAGAAAAAAAGTTAAAAACCCAAAGCATGGTCAGTAGGGCATAGAGTTGGGTGGGTGGGTTAAGCAGGAGTCAGGCAGATAACACAATAGCAGCAGCAGCATTAGTTGTGTAATTGTGAAAATGTGTGAAAGTGGCTGCTCTGAACCTTATATGTTTCAATTTAAAAACAAAACAACAACAAAAAACTTGACATGATTACCATAAGAACAGGGTTTGTGTGGTAGTGTCCGTAGTCAGATTCTTTACTTGGGAGATCAAGAAAGGTGAAGTTTTATTATTACAACTACACTGAGATAGAAAAGACCATTGAAATCCTAGATCTACCATTTGATCTATCAACCAACCTACCTACACTTGAGATGCAGGGAGTCCTAGGCCTTTCAAGGACAAAGGCAACATTAACAAGAAGGAGGAAATGAGTACAGCAGCCCTATATAACATCAGTCTGAGACTAAACATAAGGTCAGAATTGGTCAAAACAGACAACAGATAGTTTAGGAAATCTGAGGAGATCTCTCTCCCCACTCTTTTGCCTTTCATATCCATTTGCAATACAAATGGTGTTGTACCCATGCTACTTGTTGTGCCTGCTCTGAAAGGAAGTCATGGGAAGTATGTAAGAGTGGAGGAGGACTCCACTGTTGAGTAAGGAAAAAAATGCTTGAGCAACCAGAATTTTAAGTCACACACAACTTTGTAGTTTGAGGACAATCCCAGGCAAAATATTGAAGGTTCAAGGAAGTCCAAACTGCTTGTTATACTTCATTGCACATACGTATTGCATATACAATATACATATTGACCAAGATCTAAATTTCACATGCAGAAATTTGCTATGCATCCCCATTACTACCCTTAGGACTAACTGTGGAGTGTGATAGTCCCCCTTCCGTGTTGTTGTAGGTAAAGAGTAGTGGGGATCAAAGAAGCATCTGACTATCTCCCTATAGTCAAGCATACCCTAAGGATATGTTCCACCAAGTTCTGCTGAGGTGTTCCAGAGATGTCAGCATAAATGGACATAGCCAGATGCTTCTTCAGTCCTCTATGTTCTCCCTGAGGAGCAGAATGGCCATGTGGGTATCACAGTGCAATGGTGAGCACTGGGGGGGACTTTGGATGTTTGTGAAGAGAGAAAAAGAATGCCAATCTCCCCAAAAATACATACATTGTATAAGGTGGACTTATGCTTGTGAATGTCACTAACAGGATGCTAGCCATTGTTACAAAAATTCAAATAGCTGTTACAGTTTCACAGCAAATTTAAAAGCATCTCACTTGAATTTCTACAAGATTAAATTGTTCAAATGATTTCATAATAACTAGAGATATAGATGCTCCTGAGGAATGGCTACATATAGTCTAAAAACAAGTGTTTTTTTTGGAGGGGGGATATATTGTGGGGATGATAAGTAAATGCTACCTCATTCACAGAAACCCATCACATTCCTCATGGCAATCTATTCTTAAATTGTTCATTCTCAGAAACTGGGAGGAGGGAGTTCATAAAGCCATACCAGTGAATTATGTGGCACATATTTACAAACATTGTCACTGTATTAGGGATTCTAGTCATCTGGAAGCCATTTTGGTAGTATTTCCATGGCAGCAATGTATTCAGTAGTGATGTTATGGATTGTCACTTTTTTATTTCTGAATTATTATTTAGGGAGGGCTTTTAGCGACATAGTAGAGCACATGCTTTTTGTGAAGTAGATTCCAGGGTTGATTCATGCCATTGACAATTGCAAAAGTTCTCTGCTATGAAGGGGATGTGTCTGATTACCCAGAGAACTGATTTTCCTCATAGTGCACAGTAGCAGTCTCAGTGAATGAATTACTGGGCTCAGAAAAGGCATAGTCATAGGTTCAATTTTTGGAGATTTTCTTGTACAAGCCTTCCATGAAGCTAGTCAGGCTCTGTTGATTGAAAATTAGCACAAGAAGTACAATTGTTTGGTGATATGTCAGGTTCATTGCTTTTCCTGCTTGATTTTTCCTCTGCGCTTAGTAATGCTGCACTGCTTTTTTTCAGATAGCTGCATTTTCAGATTATTTTCATTTGACCCATACATGTGACATCCATATAGGTTCTGTTTTCTGTGAGTTTTCCTCCTCTTCCAGTACCAATACAGTCACCAACTTAAACATCTGGTTTTAGAGTTAATCCCAAATAAAAGTCACTAAGGAAGGAACAATTTCAAGTTCCTTAAAAAGAGAAGAGCATGAGGAAATTGCCTTTAAAGACTGACACAGTGGGGGCATGCTATGTAGCAAGTACATCTCTGCTTTTCTTTATGTTCAGTCATTCAGTTCATTGACACAATTCTGCAGGTTGTCTGATGGCATTGATCAAAAGCCAGGGAACAATATAATCTGTTTCAACCCATTCTGACAGTTGCCTTAAGACAATTCTATAAGTTAATTTACCAGAAGGATGCTGCATGACATGGATTATAACTGGACATTCCTTCACATTGTTCCTCCATAGCATATGGCAGGATTGTACCTCAGATGCTGTTGGGATCATTTGGGCATAAAAGATTCAAGGATTAGGCATAATAAAGAAATACTCTCTCTGACCCACCCAGTATCCCCTGTATTTATTGTTATCATATTGAAGTATCTCACAGTTCTGCTTTTTACAACTCAGTGCAAAAGTATCTTATAAACTAGTATTTCATTTGTGCCATAGAAACACAGATACATAAGAAACATAAGATGATGTTCTGGAGGACCTTGTGATAAAGTAACAGAGATGTGGAGGGATCAAAAGAGGCTGGCACCACTTCTTATCACTAGAGGTGGATGTGGATTTCATTTCAGTTTGTTTCTCGTTCAAAGTCTATACTGCTCAGGGCTCCCCCCCCCCCCAATAGCTTATTTTACAATATCTGAATTTTTCTTATTTTACAATATCTGAATTCTCCTTTTCTGAATTAAAGTGAGAGTCTGTAGTAAATGTGTGCAAGGCTGTATATGTAAAGGGAATTAATAATGCATTGGTAAATATGTTTGTCTTATCATAGTGTCCATAAATGTTTAATATACATTTCATATTGCCTTCGCAACATATCATAAATGATAAATAGGTGCCAATGGATGCCTCAGTGAAATATTTATTAAATGGTGTCATTATTGTTATAATCCACTCAAGATCCATTAGTAAACATAAATGGAGACATCAAGGTCAGAATAAGCAGTTTGTAATGAAAGACATGCCTCCTGAAATTAAGTGCTGCAAATCATGACAAACTGTGTGAAAAACCGGAAGTGTATAATAGACTACAGTCAGCTCTGAATTGCCCCCAGACACTTCTTTTTCAAATTGATGAACTTGTATGGATAGGCTTCTGCCAGATGTGAAAAAAGTGAGTTGGTAAAAGGAGAAACACACATACACAGCTGTATTTCTCAGGTGAGTGTAGTACGTATATACAATACATTTCAAAAATACAGTTTAGAACAGTAAACAACTTCTATTGCTGAAGTGGAATTATTATTATTATTATTATTATTATTATTATTATTATCATCCCACCACTCAGGGTGGCTTGCAACATTAAAAAACAATAGAATTAAAAACTTACAAAAATAGTACATTAAAACCAAATTGAAGGGCAGGGCAATTGTAAACCACTTAGACACTGCATAGCACAGTAGAAGTGGTATATAAATGAAGTTGCTTTGCTTTACAATAATTAAAATGGATTCCAAGATAAAATATCAAAACCTTAAAAAAATAAAAATATGTAAAATACATTAAAACAATATAGCACCCCAGGCCATTCTTTAAAAGGTTTCTGTTTTGAATGTTTTGAATGCCTGTCTGAAAAGGAAAGTTTTTGTCTGTCGGCAGAAGGCCAACAAGGAAGGGGCCATTCTGGTCTCCCTGGGCAGGGAGTTCCAGAGTCTAGGGGCAGCCACAGAAAAGGCCCTATCTCATGTCCCCACCAACCGTGCTTGTGATGTTGGTGGGATGGAGAGAAGGGCCTCCCCTGAGGATCTCAGAGCCCTGGCTGGCTCATAGGGGGAGATAAGTTTTGCCAAATAGCCTGGACCTGAGCCATATAGGGCTTTATAGATCATCACCAGCACTTTGAATTGTGCTCAGAAACAATGGAGCTGTTTTAACAGGGGTGTTATATGAGCTCTGTAACTGGCCCCTATTAGCAGCCAGGCTGCAGCTCTTTGAACCAGCTGAATTTTCTGAACACTCTTCAAAGACAGCTCCAAGTAGAGTGCATTAAGACAAAAAAGTTAGAGGTATTCCCTGTTGACAAGGTTGTCAAGTCGTGTCTCCATTACTAAATCAAAGAGCCAGCATTGTCAGAGACTACTCTGTGATCATATGGTCAGCATGATTGCACAGAATGCTATTTACCTTCCCATCGATGTGGTACCTATTTATCTACTTGGATTTGTATGCTTTTGAACTGCTAGGTTGGCAGAAGCTGGGACTAGTGACAGGAGCTCACCCCGTCATGCAGCAGAGCGCATTACAGTAGTCCAAACGGGATGTAACCAAGGCATGTACCACTGAGGCCAGATCTGGCACCTCAAGGAATGGGCACAATTGGCACACAAGTTTTAAACATGCAAACGAATTTCTGGTCACAGCAGAGACCTGGGTCTCCAGGTTTAAAGGTGAGTCCAGGAGTACCTCCAAACTGTGAACCTGCTCTGGAGAGCAGGCAGAATTATACCAAGCTAGCAACAGCCAATCAGGAATGAGCTGACAACAGCCAATAGAATTGTGGGCTGTAGGTGATAAAGAATTCCATTTCTGAAAGTTGGAGTCAGTCCAGGTCAGTCCAGTCCATATGACAGGGACTAAGAGGGGAAAAGTCCCGTAGTGAGGGCCTTAGTTTGAATATAGCACTCCAAGTGAGGGAGTTGCTGGTATTGGATATCCTGTGGGATGTAGTTAGCCTGAGGGCTAGTATAGAAATAAGGATGGTGTGAAGACTGGTTAAAGTGGAATACCTGTTTGGCTGGCCAGTCAATTATAAAGCTAGTCACCCTATTCTACTAGTACTGAATAAAAGTTACATTCCATCTATAACGTTTCACCAACATGGGCTTACCTGTGTCAGGAGAGCTGTGGTAAAAAATTATCTGCATTATTACTTTGTATTGCATGATGATCTCTTGAGTGCCCAACAGCCCTCCCTTCAAAAGAAAATCCCATTGGTTTTGATGGAATGCTGTTGCTCTGATTTAGCAGAGTAACTTTTCTGATCACTTTTCAGCATGTTGTAGAGGGACCAATAATTTCACTGGTCCAAACATCTGCGATTTGTAGACCATGAAAGAAGCAGAAAACATTCTTTCACCTTTAGAACCCATCCACTGAAACCAGGTTTTTATCCTTTCAGTTTTAGTTTTTGTTAGTCTCTGATAATGGTAGTGCTTTGATTTCTGTCTCAGCTTAATGAAAGCAGCCATGGCTCAGATCCTCTACTGATGTGAATTTTTACATTTCCTTTGCCTTAAATGGAGCTCGGCTGACAGGCTTCAGTGGTAGGATCTTGCTCAGTGATGTGAGTGGAGAGGGAAAAAAGAATCTTTCTCCGTTTCCCCTGTCAGAGGTAGAGATACATAGTAGGAGGCTTCCGTATTCACCTGCCAGGTGGTGATGAATGAATGAGCTTTTTCTAGGCTTTTATAGAAGATCAGAGACATTGTGGGGTTTGTTTGCTCTTAAGTTTTGTGGTACTTTTCCAGGCTCCATCAAGTCTCTTCCTCATCTAGGTTCTTGTTCATTCTCATTCTTTCATATAGCAAATTTGAGGAGTGAAATAAGGCCATCCACCAGCAATATATCCTACTTAGGTAGCTATTCACCTGTGGACAAAAGTATCTACTTTTCTATCTGCTCTCTGTCCTAACCTCCAATTCCATTCAGATGTTTTTTACTTCAGTTCTCAGAAGCTGTAGCCCACATGGCCAATGGTAAGGATCTATAAGAATTGATATACACAAAGCATCTATAAAGCCAAAGTTTCTCTGCCCTTGAACCTCCTGTTCAATTAAATAGGTGATATGCATCTGTTGCTGTCTTTGTGTTTTTCTTTGTGTGCAGGAACCCAACAAGATGCCCACATTTAGAGGAGATGAAATCCAAACCTTCCTCTTACAAGCCACTTGCTGGAACCAACTGGTACAAGTGAAAACATCTTTGTGGGTTTTTTTTTAACTTCCACAACGGGTGAGGATTTTTTTTTAAATGGTCTATATTTCATGTAACATGTGGCTTGATTTATCTCCTGTATCAGACTTTGGAGAGCTCTCAGAATTCCTAGCCAGCATGACCAGTAGACTTTATGGTGGAAGGGTTTGGGGATTTGTAGTTCAAAAAGTTTTGTTTCCAAACACTGTTCTATATTGGGCTTCTCCATCCTGGTGTCTTCCAGATGTGTTGGACTACAGGACTACCTGTTTTCTCCAGTCCAGTCACCATGACCATTGGCTATATGCAAGTTGTAGCCAATGACATCTGCTAAGCACTGAACAGCATAAGCAGATGTAGATTCTCAAGATAAGTGTGAGTCTGGATGTGGCTTTTGCCAACTGTTGAAAATAAACTATTAGTAGGCTGCCTAAAAGGCTATAGAGCTTTCAGGGCTTTGTTTATACAATACTTTTCACTGGGAGGTTTTCCACATACATATATAGATCTAATAGGCAAAGCAATTTTGTTTGGGTAGCAGTAATAGAAAACCTGGCATTCTTTTCCTCCTTTTTCTTTAAAATACATGCACACACACACACACACACAGAGCATTCTGGTATAAATAGAAGGCACTGAGTCTTGACTTTGTTCTCCTAAGCATATGGATCAGAAATTATAACTGGCATAATACAACACAGCAGATTTCAACTTCATCTCAATATTTCACCTTCCATTTTGTTCTTCATGTGCTGCCATGACCTCACTCTGCACCATTTCCCTGCCACTCTCCCTAAATAAAGAGATCAAAAAAGCCTGCTTGTCAAGTGTTTGAAAGAACAGATTTATTAAACTACTAAAATCTTGTGAAATAAGATTTCCCTTCTCCTTATCCCCATCAGTTCTCTTTTGCCTCAGGGTTAGGTGAGAGCAACTATTATGTTGCTTGTCCTCAAAAGTACCATTCATGAATGGGAGATGCACTTTTGTGATCTGAAAAGCTATATTATTTATTGAATTTATTGCAAGAAAGCAAAATTAGCTTTCAAGTGTAGGATTTTGTTTTTAAGTAAATTAAGTAAAAGTCAGTATTCTTTTTTCAATACAGTTATTTATGGCTTGTTTTCTAACTCATCCTTATCTCCACATGCTTTAGTGGTGTGAAATGGGTTTGAAAAAGTGGCGTGTGTATAAGTGAGAGAAGAAAAGAAAATTCTCTAGTTTCATTTAGCGTTTTTGTAAAGATGCAGTTTTATGATTCCTTGGACGAGAGCCTAGAAAAGTTAGTTTTTTATTATATTCCCCGCATTTCCCAACTAGCATAGCCATTGGTTGTGCTAGCTACAGTATTTTTGAGGTGTACAGTGGGCCCTCCACATTTGCTGGAGTTAGGGTAACCAGA
>CM034706.1:150206687-150217616 GCA_020142125.1 Phrynosoma platyrhinos
TCATTTGGAATCATTCTGCTTTGGACCCCGTGTGATAAGGTCCTAAGTTTTGGCAGAAATGTAAGACACAAATTAAATAAATCAATTTGGGAGGTTAACTGGATTTTATCCACACTCAGTTCAGCTTAGTAGTGCCTGACTGTGTGCAGACATGCTCTAGGAGAACCCAGGACAGCACACCTTTTATCTGTCTATCATTTTTGTTGTTTGCAGTAGTAGAAGAGCCAATGAACAATAAAAACTGGTACAAATGTCAATATCATAATATTCAGTATAAACCAAGAGGTAAAACCACAGTACTCCTCTTCTAGAGACCACCCACAATAATGATTGAGAAGACAAAAACCTCTTATTCATTGAACCACAAAAAGAGTGAGTTCTGTTTCTCAACAAATCTGCTTTTTGAGGGAAGGAACAAATGAGTTTGTTCAAAAGTAGTTAAATTCAACAGGTTAATCAGTAAAACCTCTTGGGGGAAAGAATATTTATTTATTCAGCTAATATCCTGTCTTTCTCCCAGCACAGTTATTTTGAAGCTGTGGGAGAGGTACAGAAATAAAACAGAGAGGAAGGGCATGAAGTTGGAGAGAGATGTCTAAGTAGAAGCAAAAAGGAAGGGAACATGTGAGATGTGAAGGCTTATGAGTGTGGAAAAGAAGAAAGAGTGGGCAACTGGGAGAGGGGGTGAAAACAGAAGTACGAAGTAGTCAAAACCCATGGAGAACAAAAGATATATAGAAGAGAATGTGGTCTGGAAGGCAAAAAGAACTGCTTCTAACAGAGAATGTGACCTGATGCAGAATGAAGACTAAGGGCTGCAGAAAGATAAATGGGGAATGAGGTGTGAAATCTCATAGAATAAGGGAGATAATGGAGAATATTCAAGAACTGGGTCAGGCAGAGAGACTAAGGATAGAAAAATATTTGAAAATATTCAAAATTTTTTGAAAGCGTTGAGGAACAGAGATGTGGGGAATCCTAGACAAGCATTAATTTTCACAGTTTAGGACCTATGCTGCATGAAAAATACACCTTTTTTGCACAGACTTTTTTTTAGACACAAGTTTTTTGGCGGTTATCTTGAAAAGACCCAATTCTGAAGCATGTTCAACAAGTGTGAATTATGGGTCTGATTCACACTGGGGGCTGTGCCATCTCTTGCTGGCTCTCTTCAGCACCACTCCAGTCCTCTAGGGACATGACTGAGGGAGGCCACTGTGGTGGCCTCAGATGCAGAGCCCATGGCAGATGAGAGGCCCCCTGGGAGCAGTTCAAAGGGAAGCACACACACAAGAGGCTGTGCATGGCTTGGGGTGGAAATGCCTGCCTTCCCTCCATTTCCACCCCAGGGGCTTGTTGTTGCCAGTGGGTTCATAGGGCTTTCCCTGGCCACAGCCAATCTCCTGGTTGTATGTGGCCTAACCAGGCCTTTGCATTGGGGCTTATTGAGGTCATGATTCTTTGCCTGGCCCAGGAGGTTGCGCTGGGCCTTCCCCCAATCCTCGCCAGTTTTAAAGGTGCCATTTTAAAGGCCCCAGGTGCCCTGTACTCCTCCTGCTGCTGCTGTTTCTACATTAAACTGGGGCACAGCTTATTCCATGTCTCTAGTGGGAACAACATGGAATAAGGACATGATTCACATCCATAGTGGGAACAATGAATCTACAACCCAGTGTCAACACGATTCACAAACTGGATTAAATGTAAGTGGGAATGAACCCAGAGAAGGACAATAAATAGAAAATGTATTGATCAGATCAGAGATCTGTGGTTCTACAACACCAACAAGAAAAAAGCATTTTATGGGCAGAGTGAAGAAAAGGTAATAATAGCATTGATTACAAAGAAAATGACTGTAGAGAAAAAGCTTTTTCGTAGTTAGTGTAGCAAGGTAGCCCTTTTGATCTGGTAAAAAGTGTATTTAAAAACAAAAACAAAACTCTGGACCCTGGAGTGTTTTAATTTTTAACCCTTTCTAGGACATCTGGTGAGACCATGAGACCATGTTGTTGTCAACTGCTGTGAAGTCAAAGTATGGTGACCCAATCTCAATACTGATAAGCTTGCCATGGATGGTGAAAACATTTTTTCCTCCATAGATTTGAAGTGGTAGTCTTTGCAAAGCACACCTGAAATTGTCCTTACTTTTTTGGTCTAAAAATAGAAATATATAATTATTTTAAAAAGAAAGAATTAGCAGATCAGATGAAAGATTGAGGATATCCTGCAGTCCCTTGTAAGCTTGGGCAATCTGGCAACTCATGCTGTGTGAGCTTCTCATTTCAATTGCTAAACAAAAAAAGCAAAGGAAAAAAGGAAAAGACAGAAGAAGCATCCTGAATAATTTAAGGCATCTCCCTCCTTTCAGTCATCAGTTTCTTTCTTCTTTTATGTATCTTTGAGCCCACACTGGGCATTTTAGTTTGTCAGTGGTCTTGCTACAACCATCTTTATGTTTGCAGCAGTGGGAGAGTGAGCTACCAGGAAAAAAATACATATTTATTATTATGTTTAAATTGCAGAGGGAAAGACAAAGAAAATTAGAGAAAGAGGGAAGAGACAAAAATCTTTCTAGTTTGATTTGATATAAGAAACACCTCTGTATAATATGGGCTTGTTCAAATTGGTTATTATTCCACTACAAAACAGGAACAGGTTTTTATCTCTCTTGCTGCAAATCAAAGGTAAAGTTCTCCTGGATGGAGAGAAGAGCCAGTGTGATGTGTTGGTAACAGCATTGACTTGGAATTGAAGGAGATGAAGATTCAAGTCTGACTGACCTACTTCATAGGGTTGTTGTGAAATAAAATGGGGAAGAGGGGGGCAGCCTTAAGCTCATTGGAGGAAAGGTGAAATATAAATGTGAGATAGATAGATGTCAAAATTATGGGTGCTGAAGATTTTTTTCTGTTATATACTGTGTTTTCTTGGGTAATCTATTGGGGCTACCTGTAGACAGTGATTGGCACTGAAGTTTCTTTTTCCTTCTTTCCTTTTCCTTATCTTTTTCTATTAAAAGTAAAGAATTATAAGAAAGGATTGCAGAGGCCTTGAGGTTGTTCATCAACATGTATCACCTGGACAACAGGTTCTAGCTCTTTCTCATGTCTGCTGGATCACTTCTCCATCCCAGCTCATTCCACATGTTGACAATCACTGCATGGGAAACTGCTCACCCACCCCCCTGGATGGTTATGATGGGCTTATAGAGAGAACAGTCATGTAGCACATCACACTATTTGTTCAGGTGTTCTGCCTTTCTTTGATACAATTTGCAGTGGCTTTCCAGGATGTTCTGCAGTGGACTTTAATATCATGTTTGCAAACAAGTCATCTTAAATGGAGATGTTGGCAACCAAGCAAGCACTTGCAATGAACTGCAGTTCTTCCCCAAAAGCAGTTCAATTTGTCAGTCAGGTAGAAGAAGGCATTTAGAAGGAGGCAGTAGAGTTCAAAATGTTTTAAAAACATAACTTTGCACAGAAAAAAGGAAAAGTATGTGCCACATGGAATTTATTTTAAATCCTCTCCCTCACTTTATTCCAGCAGTATTTGCTTACATATGGTAAACTCATAGACCAGAATCTGGTTTTCTGCTATTGTGTAGCTAACTTCTCCAGTGTTGTGTAACACTAGCATATCATTTCCTCCTCATCTAACATTCAGTAGACATTACAATGGTTGCCAAACAGTACTTGGACACAGCTCTGGTCATGACCCAAAAAGCCACTAATTGGCCAATGGACCTTATCACAGAGATAGCCCAAAATGTGCTGTCATGTTGTTGACTGGCTGACCAACAACAGGACTGGAGGTCTTCTTTCTGGCACCATGACCTCTATGTAAGTATAGTGGTGTAACTTCATGCTTCACCAGCTTCAAATAGAATGATGGCCTTAGTTTGCAACAATCCATCACATAAGCCTACTTCATGGCAGAGCTGTCCTTGATCCACAAAGACGAATCCATCGCATTGCAGATTGATCAAAGTGAGTTTTCAGTGGCCCAGATAATTTTGGGAGGTGTTTCCAAATGAGACTTCCATTCTGCAATTTTATTGGAGCCCAATGGTTGTTGACTAGTATCCTGTTAGTAACATGGCCCACTACATCCAACTTATGCCTGCATATGTCATTTGTTGTTGTTGTAGAGGTCAGAATTGTCTACCTCCCTAATGCAGCAACTACACCCTCTGAAAACCTAAAGTTTTGGTGTTCTCTCTCCCCCACCCCCATGACACAGCCATATAGTGACTGGTGGAGAACAGGTGACAGCTGTAAATTGTTTGTGTATCTCAACATAGCAAGATGCACAATGAGGAAGACATCCTCCAAAACTTTTTGGGGTTCTTCCAGAAGTCCTGGAAGATATTGTTGTTGTGCATCTCGCTATAGGCACATAGCCAAATGCATCTTAGCTTTCTGGCAAAACTTTATGATCACATCTGTTATTTTCCCTTGTGCTTTTCCACCATGGCTTCCAACTTTTTTCTACTACAAAAATACTGTTCTTAAGGCGGGAAAGATGTATTAGCTTTTGCCTTTTTCAGCTGGTAGCATTTGGAGTTGTCCATCCAGATGGACTGATGTCTTCCAGAAAAGTCAAGTTGTTTTTATCATTGTGAGCTCATACTGTCAGAAAAATGGAACTATGATTGGGAGAAAGAGAATTGGAGGCCTTGTGTGGCAAGTCTAATGTCTCTTACTAAGGATGTGAAAAATAACTTCATAAGACAAATGGAACAGAAAGTATGTGACTTTTCAGGGAGCTTATTAGTCATCTGAAGAGAAGCAGTACTGGGTGACAGTGGTGGATTTCATCAGCCTCCTGAGTAGCAATGATTTGACACAGCTTGTCAGATGTACTTGATCCTGATTAAAATAAGGAAAAATTAACTCATTTTACCTCTCCTGAAACAGAGCAAATTTCTTCTTCTTTCATTTGATGACTACTTTCATTTCATAGCTCATAAATACCTGGGTAATGTCAAAGCTGTTGTTATTCACTAAGAGGAAAGATGTTAATTACAGTGTTGGAGACCTACTGCTCTCGACTATTGAGTAGATGAATTTGCATTGAATTGCAGTGAAGCCAAGACCTGTATTTTGATAAGATTAAAAAAAATCTCATGCCAGATAATTTTGTATGAGATGAGTTTTCATATAGAATCATCTACCATTTGTGAAGGATATACAGCAGTGTAGTGATTCCAGAGCTAGCAAGAATGAAATACAAGACTTTCTGATTAGCAGGTACAATGATATTGTCTGTCACTGGACTGAAGCTTCTTTATTCCCTTTGAACTTAGTTGCAGACCTCACTGATGAGCATAGCATGTCACCGCACAATGCTGCATTTTAAATATAACATGTAGCTTGGCTCGAAGTTTTAAAAAATTCTGAGAAAATTATATTATAAAAATTGTACACAAGATGAATCCTATAAGCAGGGGCCGGCAACCTATGGCTCCCGGGCCAGTTCTGGCCCAGGGCCCCGTGCTTACCGGCCCAGGTGGACCCCTGCCTTCACTGCCTGCTACTGCCATTACATGTTTTGGGCGCGGCATAGCCGCGCGTGCCGCAAACGCCATTTTGGAGAACAAAATGGCGTCTGCGACATGTGTAGAGGTGGCTGCGGCAGCGCGCACAGCAGCGGCTGCGGCAGCACACGCAGGGGGGGTGCACGCAGTGGCAGCAGGGTTCGCGTGTGCACGCACATGAGCACACGCTCCGCCATTCCCCCCTGGGCCCGCCAGAAGGTACGACTTCGGGGGATCGGCCCCCAGCTCAAAAAGGTTGCCTACCCCTGCCTATGAGCCTTTATGAATAAGTGCTAAATAGACAGGGAAGTTAACAATGATGAAGAAATGGAAAGAGAAAGGACAGACATCATTTCCTAAATCTTAGGGGAATGTCAGGAAACAGGATCCATAGGTTAACATCTTACAGGCAGAGATAAGGCTAGATTATTAGTAGTGCAACTAGAGGGACCATGTGGCAGCTAGCACCTCTCTCTCTCTCACACACACACTGTATATATATAAACATGTGGTGACATGCAATGCTGCATTTTAAATTTCAATGCATATTCAAATCTAAGCCTGGAGGCCTGATCCAGATTGAAACTGTGTTATGCTGAGAGAGGATTTTTAGGCCTTTTCCACAACCTACTCTTCTCCCTCCCTGATTACCCTCTATGCACCAGTCCATAACAGTATAATTCTACCATTCTCACCTTTGACCCTCATTCCCTGAGAGAGAGAGAGAGAGAGAAAGAATGTGAATGTGTGTGCATGAGAGAGAGTTGGAGAGACAGGTAAATAATCCATGCAATGTGATGCTGATATAGAATAGAAACAGAAAACAGAAAAGGAGTTGCCATCTACATGTTTAATATGCTGTGTAGTATGACTTTGTGATCCATCGTATGAGAATTTTTTTTGATTTCCTCATTGTCTAGGTTTTCAGGCTTGCTTGGTGAGGACATGAGAGAGAGGCTTCTTAGTGGCTGCTCCCACCCTTTGGAATGTCCTTTCTCAGGAAGCTAGGCTGGCCCCCACCCTGCCTGCTTTTCACCAGCAAGCAAAAATGGTTTTATTCATGCAGGCTTTTAATACATAATCATGGGATAGCTTTTATATGACATGTGTGTTATATGGGGATGTTGTAGTTATGTTTATTTTTTGTTTTTCATGTATGCAATTTTATACTGTTTTTATTTGATGTTTTAAATTGCTTTTACAACTTTTATTGTCAAGTTTTTAAAATGTTTTTTCATTGTGAATCACCTTGGATCCCTTTCTGGAAGAAAGACAGTATAAAAATTAAATAAATAAATTGGTTGAATTCATGCAGGTCCTCTGTGGTCATTATTTTTGTTTTATTTTTTATGTTCAGCCATAAGTCTGCTTTGCACTTTCTTCCTTGACCTCCCTTAGTAATTGTTCCAAGTCCATAATATTTTCTGCGAGGAATATTGTATCATCCACATATCTTAGATTGTTGACATTTCTTCCTGTTATCTCCACTCCTCATTATTCTAAATTTGATTCTGCTCTTCGTGTGATTTTTTTCTGCATACAAGTTGAACAAATAGAGTGATAAAACACAGCCTTGCCTGACCCCCTTGCCAACTGGGAACCATTCTGTTTCTCCATATTCTATTCTAACAGTAGCTTCTTCTGCTAAGTACAGATTTCTTATCAGAACTATTAAATGTAGTGGGACTCACATATACTTTGAGAGCATTCCACAGCTTTCCATGACTGATGAAGTTAAAGCCTTTGCTTTATGAAGCACATGCTGACTTTCTTTTGGAATTCCTTAGTGTGCTCTATTAGCCATCATATGTTTGCTATGTGGTCCCTAATGCTCCAGTCTTTCTTGAACCTTGTTTGCACCTCTGGAATTTCTTTCTCCACATATGATTGGAGTCTATGTTGCAGAATTTTAAGCATGATTTTGCTGGGGTGGGAAATTATTGCTATGGTTCCATAGTGGCTGCAGTCTTCTGTGTCTCCTTTTTTTATGAATGGGGATGTATATTGAACATTTCTAGTCTGTTGGCCAGCATTTTATTTTCCACAGTTGTTGATATATTTTACTTAACTCTACAGCTGATTCTGTATATGTGAATTGTAACAGTTTAATTGGAATATCATCTGTTCCTGGTGAGTTATTCTCCTAAATTTCTCTTATTGCAGCCTCCATCTCATTTTCTAAAATTTGGAGTTCATCTTCATATGATTCTTCATTGTATGTGCCATTCATTTTTAAAATCTTTTATAGTTCTTCTGTGTATTGCATCCATCATATTTTTATTTCTTCCTGATTTTGCAATATGTTCCTGAGCTTGTCATAGAGCATCTTGGCCTTTGGCTTGAACTTCCCTTTGATTTCCCTTATCTTGTGGAATAGATAGATGGGAAGTCTTAGAGATGAATCAGGCAGAGAGTGACCATGAGTCAGTGTTGACTTGAGGGTAGTCAACAACTATGAATTTGTGAAGCTCTGAAATGAAAACAAGACTCTGGGTTAGATCTAACCATCACTGAGTAGAGTAGTGGTGCATTTTCCCAGAGAATCTAGGAAATAAGAATATAAACAAATTCCCCAGCATTAAACCAATGGTCCATATATTCCAGTTATTTTATTTACAGTAGGAACTAGCCAGCTGAAGCTGAAGCATGCTGATTAGTTTAGTGTTCTTCTTTAGCTTTACTCTGTCTTTTGCTATTAGTAGTTCATAGTCTGCTCTACAATCTGTTCTTAGTCTTGTTTTACAGAAAGAATGAGTTTTTTACATCTTGTGCTGCCAATTATGTACTCCATTGGATTTCTATATTGGCCATCAGGTGATGTCCATATATACAGTCTCTTCTGGGATTATTTGAAGAATGTGTTTGCAAGAAACAAACTATTGGCCTTGCAAAAATTTCATTAGTCAGTCTCCCACCTCATTTCTTTATCCATTGCCAAATACAGTCAGCCCTCCTTATCCAAGGATTTTTTTTTTAATCCATGGATTCAAGCATCCACATCTTGAAAATATTCAAAATAAAAAAATAAAAAATAAAAATAAATTCCAAATAGAAAAACTTGATTTTTCCATTGTATAGAAGGGATGCCATTTTACTATGTCATTGTATTTAATGGGACTTGCGCATCCACAGATTTCGTTATCCATGGGGTGGTTGTGTGTGGATAATGGATAACAAAGGCCCACTGTAATGTATTATCAGCACTAAAATCATGCCCACAAATGCTACTCTTTAACCAGCTCCCTTTTCTATCTTATACTTTGGTTATTATCTCTTTATTTGTGTCTTTGACACATGGTCCTAGAGAAGAATTCTATGGATACTGTGGATGGCAAAAAGAGACAAACAAATGGCTCATAGAACAGATGAACCTTGAACAATACCTGGAAGCCAGGATGACTATATTGAGGCTGTCGTGTTTTAGAGAAGGCATGATACATTAGAAAAGACAATAATATTTTAAAAAGGTAGAAGGCAGTAGAAAGAGAGGAAGTCCACATGCCATATGGCTAGACTCAATTAAAGAGATCATGGGCATGAACCTGCAGGACCTGATCAGAAAGGCTGAGAATAGGGGGTCTTGGAGATGGGTCACAGGGTCACCATGAGTTGAAGTTGACTCAAAGGCAGTTGACAACAACAATAGGAAAGAGTTCCATTTTGTGCTGCTTGTGCTTTCTATTTCACCTGAACCATTTTGCATTTTTTTATCCTTAAATTGCATAGTTCTATAGAATAAGAGCAACAATAATTTAAGATTTAAGATTTTAGAAAGCAAAACCTGTACTTGAACACTAATAACATTTTCTGTGTATTATTAGAGTCATTTCATACATACAATGTAACATCAATTTTTGAAAGTTGAGTTTTCCTTTTATAAACCCTCTTTGCTTTGTCAACAAGTGTGAGACAAAATTTTCTTTTTCAGTCTATTAAAGCATATTGTTTTCTCACATAACTACCAATCAAATATTTATCTAGTTTGTCTTTCTTTATTACATCTTGCCTTCCAAACTAGCTATTTCCTCATCCCCAGAGTATCTTACTGTTCTTTGATATTAGCTGGTTATCTTATCTAAAGCATAGTATGTATGATTCATATAGAAACCTGCTATATCAAAAAAGAAATTGCTAACATGAAAAGGGGGAAATAGCTCTGAAATGTTGGAAACAAATTAAATATCAGATCAAAAATAGCAAGGGAGAGGAAACATGCTGGAATTTTATAGAGATATGTCCCTGTGCTTTGAAACAATGCAGCTCTGGGATAATTATATTATTATCTTATCCTTTTCGAACTTGCTACCCTCCTACCATCCTCCATCAGAAAAATGCAATCCTTACCAAAAAAAAAATAAAATAAAAAAAAATGATGGATTTTCTGTTTCTAAACTAGGGAAGTAAATCTTCACTAATTTCACTCTCAATGGAAGCAATAGTAATTTATTATTATTATTATTATTATTATTATTATTATTATTATTATTATTATTATTTATATAATGCTGTAGATTTACACAGTGCTGTACATACAATCAATAAAATAGATAAAAATAGATAAAGGTAAGCTTGCCAATGGCGTACATTCTACAAAATAATAAAATAATACATACTAATGCAAAGGAGGCAACAAATTAAAAAAATCAAATAATAATCATGCAATGCCTACAAATGGTTCCTTGAACAGTATAGTTTTTAACTCAGCTTTGAAGCTGGTTAAAGAAGTGATGCCCCATCCTCACGGGGGAAGGAAGTTCCAGGAATGAGGGACAGCCAGTGAAAAGGGATGAATCTGGGACAGAGCAGTAAAAATCCTAGGCTGAGACAGCAGACCTTGACTACCAGAATGGAGGGCATGAGTGGGACAGTAAGAGGAAAGCAATGTTCTTCCAACAGTGAAAAGTCTTTGAAAATTGTGAAATTTTCAGCTTTGGCTGAAACTTAAACCCAGATTATGCACAGGAGTCCCTAAATGGGCTTCAATAAATGAGAGATTTTTTTTTTTAGAATGATCCCTTTAAAAGAAACAGAGTGGGTTGCATATGAAGAACTATTAAATAAAAAGAAAATGAAATTAAAATCATTAGACCAATTATGTGAGGAAGGTATGCAATGTACATAGTATACATATTTTCAAATAAGTGAAAAAGCTATATTAGATTTAAAACTAAATAATATCAAAGTTGTTGATCCAAGATTCAAAAAAATAATAAAATCTGACAAAGAACATAGAATAAAAAAGTTATATAAATTATTACTGGAAATAGAGATGGAGGAAGAACAGGTAAAACCATATATGATTAAATGGGCACAGAATCTCAGATGTCCCATTAATTTAATACAATGGGAAAAAACATGGACGAAAAGGATGAAATATACAGTAAATTACA
>CM034706.1:150265002-150290588 GCA_020142125.1 Phrynosoma platyrhinos
AAATACATAAATAAATAAAATGCCATAAATTGAATTTAGGATTCCTGCAAAACACGTGGTCTACCATGGATCTCTACAGACCATGTTTCTTAATTTGTAGTGGGGAGGCAGAAAGGATGTAGCTGTTTAGAAAAATGTTCTCCATATATCAGAGGCTCTTGAACCATTTTTCTTGACTCTTGATTTAGTCACTGATATTTGTAGTTTTCCATTCATTGCTGTGCTTTTAGTAAATCAGTTTCCTCTACTGAAATGAATCACTCCTTACTAACCTTTAGCAAACAAGACAATTGAAGAGTGAGTGAAGTGTACATGTTGGAAGGGGTGAAAATGTTGGAAAAAGATAGATGACTGACAAACTGGATTGAAGAAGATGCAAATGAGATGGCATGTTTTGGGGACAGCCATCCCCAATTTGACAGTTTCTAAACATGTTGGACTCCCACTTTTCATAGACAATAATCATGTTGTAAGGCTTTGTTGACCATGTAGGGAAAAATATCCCAGCTGGAGGCAGGCAACTTTTAAAAGACAAGAAGACTGCTTTTGTAAGAACCAATAACAAAATGTGTTCCCCTGTGGTCAACTCTGTGCCATGTTAAGCAAATCTGATGGTGTTATCCCACATCAGTGGTTTCATCAGTGAGTTAACAATAATTTAACCACTTAAATTATTTTAATTATTAATTTTTATGTGACTTAAAAAAGCTATTCAGTATAAAAGGTTATTTTTAAAAAATTAAAATTATTTTTGATTTAGAGCTAAGAAAAGTTGCCATTCTTCATACCATAACTTACATCAATAGTCTGTGACTAATATCCTGAATATAGATTCCCCCTCCCCACTGTGAATGAATGAAAACTCTATGGATATACTTTCTTTCTATGTGAATAAGGATAACAATAGAAATGTATAGGCAGTAGCAATAAAAAAATATTAAAAAATTAGGGCAGATAGCCAGCCAAAAAATAAACAAAAAGGCTTTCAAAATTATTTTGTGTGCTGGCCTTTAGTTGAGCAAACACAGCTCAAATAATTCAGGCAGGAGATGATAATGCTAATGAACATTTGTGTGACATTATGAAAAAGACCTTCAGCTTTTTTTTCTTTTGGGGGAGGGGGACCAATGATACTGCAAGTCATAGCCTTCAGAAAATCACAAGGGATTATGAGGCTCTGGTAGGAAGCTGAAGGGTCTGAATGCACAGGTAGCTATTTCATCTGTCCTTCCAGTGGAAGGTCATGGTCTAAGAAGGGAGAGAAAAATAGTGGAGCTGAACAACTGGCTCCATAGATAGTGCCACTGGGAACAATTTGGCTTCCTGGATCATGGTGTGCAGTTTCATGGAGATGGACCTCTGGCAAGGAATGGCTTGCAACTCACAGCAGTCAGCAGGAATGTTTTTGCTAAGAGTCTGAAAGATTTGATCAGGAGGGGATTTGAGTTAGGTGGGGAGGGATACAGTTTTCTTGAGGGGAGAAGTTCATCAAGTGCTGGAAATAATAGTTCAAATATTATACAGAGAACAAGGCAAATCACATGAGAACCGAACGGTGGGAGAAAACAAACTTTTAAAAGTCAGATAGACAATGGACAATGGTCTTCGATGTCTCTATACTAATGCACAGACCATGGGAAATAAACAGGATGAACTTGAACTCTTAGCAAATATGATATTTCAGGCATCGCTGAAACCTGGTGGGATGAGTCTCATGATTGGAATATAGTAATAGAGAGGTATAACCTATGGTATTTCAGAGAAATAGCCCAAATAGGAAGGGAGGTTGAATAGCATTATACAGTGAGGATGTGTACACCTGAGAACAGATTCATGACTTAAATCCTAAAAGCCAAATTGAGAGCATCTGGGTTAAAATTAAGGGAGAGAGGAACAACGGGGATGTTGGTGGAGGTCTACTAATGACTTCCAAGCCAACCTGAGGACTTGGATGATACACTTCTGGAACAGATGATCATACATTCAGAAAGGAGAGCTGTAGTAGTAATGGAGAAATTTCAACTATCCTGATATTTGCTGGAAGTAAAATAGAAGGGAGTTCAGGATGGATGGGAGTTTCTCAAAGAGAGATATTGAAGGCACAATTTCAAATAGCTCCAATGAGGAGGAAAAA
The DNA here is from genome assembly GCA_020142125.1 of Phrynosoma platyrhinos. Classification (NCBI taxonomy): domain Eukaryota; kingdom Metazoa; phylum Chordata; class Lepidosauria; order Squamata; family Phrynosomatidae; genus Phrynosoma; species Phrynosoma platyrhinos. The sequence goes on from CM034706.1 coordinate 150,267,137, forward strand.
TGGGAGGTGTCTAAAGAAACCAGGATGCATTCCTAAAGAACTTTCAACCGAGCTAAGATTCAAAGGGAGCATATACAAGAAATAGGGGAAAAAGGGAAATCATCAAAGAATTCAAACAAATAGAACAGATCCCTTTATGTAGGGAGAAAGTCAGAAAAGCTAAAGCACAGAATGACTTGCTACAGTGATTAAAAATAATAAAAAGGGCTTTCTTAATTGTCCTTAGCAAAAGGGAAAAAAACAACAACAAGTAAATGTTAGGGCCACTGTATAGAGATGGTGAAATGCTGACAGAGAACAGAAAAAAGGTAGAACTACTCAACACTTTCTTTGCCTCGGTCTTATTTGAAAAGGAAAACAGTGTTCAGCTTGTGGGAAGTGGAGCAGATGAGGCAGTAGGGGAAATGCAGCAAAGAATAGATAAAGAGGTAGTATAGGAATACCTGGCTACTCTAAATAAATCCAAGTCTCCAGGGCCAAATCAGCTACATCCAAGGGTACTAAAAGAACTGGCAGAAGTAATCTCAGTACAACTGGGAATAATCATTAAGAATTCTTGGAGAACAAGAGAGGTCCCAATAGGATTATCATCTAGTCAGTCTGACATCAATACTATGAGAGATTCTAGAGCAGATCAATCAACAGACAGTCTATAAGCACTTAGAAAGGAATGCCATGATTAGTAAAAGTCAGCATGAGTTTCTCAAAAGCAAGTTATGTCAGACTAATGTTATCACTTTTTTTGATAGAGCCAAGCACTTGATGGATGAAGGGAATGATGTGGATGTAGCATATCTTGATTTCTGGCCTTTGGCCACTGTCCTCTGGACATGCCCCAGTTTATCCACATCCTTTTGAACTGTGGGGCCCAGAACTGAACAGAATATTCCAGATGAGGTCTGATAAAAGCAGAATAGAGTGATACTATTACTTCCCTTGATCTGGAAACTGTAGTTTTGTGAAACATTTAGCCTTTTCTGTCAGAGAGCTTTTCTGTCAGAGAGCTACAATTGCCAGGATTTCCTAACACTGAGCTATAGCAGCTAAAGCAGTCTAGAACTAAATTATTTCTACAGTGTGTTTTGGGACTTAGTGGACCACAGGCTGGACATGCGTCAGCAATATAATGCAGCAACTAAAAAAGCCAATGCAATTCTAGGCTGCATCAATAGGAGTACAGTGTCTAGACTGAGGGAAGTAATAGTATCACTCTATTCTGCTTTTGTCAGATCACACCTGGAATATTATGTTCAGTTCCAGGCACCCCAGGTGTTGATTGCTGTGGCCTGCAGGTAGGACAGTTAGCCAAACTGGGGATGACAAATGTTAAGTTTACTGGGAGATTCCATAATAGTTTAAGTTGTACAAGCTGGGCTTTGGAGTGGAGGCAAGAAACAAGCTGAGATTTTATCCATATAAAATGTAGGTGCTTTGGGTAGAGAAAGTTGCTATGGATGGAGGCTTACACTTGACTTTAGGTGAAGTTTCACTTTCTCTAAAGGATCACTTGGGCAGCTTGGGAGTTCTTACGGGTTGTCTTTAGTTCTGATTCTAAATAAGATAAATATGTACAGTGGGGGAATGCAGCAGTCCTGTGCCCTCCATAATGATCTTTCATAATGACTTCATGCAGATATTGAGCAGTATGGAAGAAAGGATAGAATTCTGTGCCACACCAGTACTTAATGAATATGCATCTGAACAGGAGTCTCCTATGACCCTCTCCAGGAGTGCAGAAGTAGGAGTAAACCCACTGTAACACAATGCCCTGCACTCCATCCAAGAGAGATAGTCAATGGTCAGGAAGATCAACAGGGCAGTATTTTCTTATTTTTCACCTAAAGTAGGTTGTCATTCGGGCCATTTTAATACCACACCCTGCCTTGACACCAGACTGAAATGGGCCTAGATCATCTGTTTTCTCGAAGAACATCTGAAATCGAGCAGCCACTACATGTTCAAGCACCGTCTCCTCAAAGAGGTTATTGGCCATAAGGCAGTAGTTCTCATGTATCACATAAAGAGTCCTTATCAATTTTTTGTTGTGACCACTCCATGAAGTACACCACCTCCCCACTAGCCATTGTATAGTTTGTTTCATAGTCGATAATCTTTTATAAACAAAACTGCTCAAATTATGGTTTCCACAGCACTGGAACTGGAAGCTTAGGGATGATTGCATTGATAATTCTTAGGAGTGATTGTCTCATTTCACCCAAGACTAAGGCCTTATCTGAATGTTCAACCCTATCAGTCAGAAGAACCCACAAATCATTCAGGAGTCCTTCAGATTCCTATGGGTTTTTTGGGGGGGGGAGGATGGAGAGATGAGGAAGTCTTAATCACTCCCTCACTCCTACAGAGAAGGGCTGCCAGTGTTAAGCCAAATTTCATCAGAAAATGATGATCATGACAATGGGGTTGTTGATGCCTTCCCAAGCTTTCTCCATCCACCCCTAGTGTTATTATAGTAGCTATGAAGTCCTGAGCTGACTTATCAGGACAACCTTAGGGCCTAAGCAGACTGCCAGAAATAGTGCACATTAAATTGAGGCACTGCCCTGACTCAGTGCTAGGGAATCATGGGAACTGTAATTTATTGTGGCACCAGAGCTCTCTGACAGAGAAGGTTCAGTGTCTCAGAAAAAAATACAATTCCCATGATTCCCTAGCACTGAGCCAGGGCAGTGCCTCAATTTAATGTGCACTATTCCTCATAGTCTGCTTAGGCCCTTAGTGTGAATGTTGAAGTCCCTCAGAGCAGTGACATCACTAGGGGTGTATGAACAGCACTGGGTGACACCATCAGAGGAAGAGACACCAAAATGTCAATAATGAGCCTGACAGAGGTTGCTGAAGAGGTGAAGGTGGTGGTGGCAGCAGAAGCTGATCTGAATGCTGGGTACTGGGGCAGGCCCAGGTAAATTTGAGTCAGCTTCCTGACTCTGTGGACACTGTAATCAAGATGCCCAATCTGGCCCTGAATACTGGTAAAAGTCAGTCTATGTAGCCACCACTGCTGCTCCCTCTTGAGTCTGCCAAAAGCATCTCTAGTCAGGATCAGGACTGACTCAGACAGAGCTTAAGGAAAAGTGTGGCTGTGAGTAACCCAACCCAGCAAAGGGGAAAAGAGGGGAGGGATTGTGGGAGTACCCCTACCTGGAGGTGCCATTGCCTTCCAGCCAATAGCAACAGCCAACATCAACCACCCTCACCTATTCTTCAATAAAGTGTAAGTAGGTGTGTGAGAAGTTGAGACCAATAAGAGAGAAGGGAGGAGAAGAAGTGCATGATGGCAGCAGGAAGGAATGTGCTCTCATACGTATGTGGTGAGCAATGGTCAGTAAGGGAGAATGGCTGGGTGTTGGTTGTTGTTTAGGCATGTGTGTCATAGTAGCCAGTGAGAGGAGGAAGAGAAGAAAGGAGAGCTGGGTGTGTCTCAGACCTGAAACTTGTCAAGTAAGCAGGAGTTATGGACTTTCTCCTCTCAGTCCCTTCTCCCACTTCAAAGGGGGTGATCCATGTGGAGAAGGTCCATGGGAGTGACATCACGAGTTATCAATTCGGGGTGACACCAACCCTAATGATGGCAGTGCCCCAGAGTCACAGTTCCAGAGTTCTGCAGCATCATCTCCAAGACCACGTTAACTGGCTCAGGCTGGGATACTACTGGAGCATTATTGTTCTGTCTCTCTCACTTAGACAAACCTTCAAACCTAGTGGAATATCAGATAGCTTGTGCAGATGAAGACATCCTATGGATGATTTAAGCTCTTCCCTCTTTAGTTCCCCCCTAATCTAAGTTAGTGTTGTGTCAAGTACTCAAGTGGACAAAGGTGGGACCAATGCACCCCACCAAGTTTATTCACCCAGATATCTGTGATGCATACCAGATAAGCCCCTTCATCCACACTCAGCTCATGGAGGGAAATGTTTTATTGTGGACTGAACTAGTATAAAGATCCAACAGACCAGCAGGTGATGTGATGGGGCAACCTGGATGTTGAAGGATGGGGGAAAGATGGAAACATGTGATAGGTTTCAAATATCTGTCCCATCTTTCCCTCACCTGATATATCCATCTTTTACCATCATATACCTCTCTTATATACCAATGTGCACAATTTGGAAAGGGGTTTATTCCAGTGTATTAAGTTTTGTGTGTGTGTGTGTGTGTGAAAGCATGTAAATGAAACCATTATTTTTTTAACCATTACTCATGTAGAATTGGCAGGTCATTGGTGGATTTCCCCCCAGGCAGTAGGGGGGGAAACATTGATTACTGGTACCAGTGAGTATACTGTGTTCCTGAAGAGAAGACAGCCTTTTTTTAAAAGCCATTATGAAGCCAGAGTTCTGCCAATTTCATGTCCTCCAACATTTCACACATGGAAATAGCAACATAGTTATTGTGATACTAAGGGTCAATTTTCAAACTGCAGAGCTCTCCTCTGCAGAACACAGTGGACATTTCTTGACTTCCAGCTGGCTGCAGTATTTAGTATGTTCAGTTTTTCCCTAGGAACTGAAATGCTTCTGGTTTTGGAATTCTATGGGCCTTTGCAGACTGCCAGAAATAGTGCAAATTGAGTCCACTTTTAGGGTTAGGGTTAGGGAATCATGGGAACTGTATTTTATTGTGGCAACAGAGCTCTCTGGCAGAGAAGGCTCAATGTCTCAGAAAAAAAACAATTCCCATGATTCCCTAGCACTAACCCTAACCCTTAAAGTGGATTCAATTTGCACTATTTCTGGCAGTCTGCAAAGGCCCTATATCTTTCCCCCTCCATGTTGCATAAGGTTGAAAGACCCTTTAGTTTTGGTGAGTTTGGATGCAGCTTCTATGGCACTGCAGTGAAAGAAAGGGAACAATAATGCTCATATTGTTAGATTTCACTCAGGTTTTGATTAATGCTAGACTCACTGTACATGATGTTAAACATGTCTTGAAGCTTAGCATGAAGGTTTTTTTTAAAATGAAAACTACATCAATGTCATGCCCTCCCTGGAGGAGGACTGAGAGGATGAGCTAGGGGTAGGCAACCTAAGGCCCGGGGGCCGGATTCGGCCCCCCAAGGCCTTTGGACCAGCCCCAAGCTGGTCCTGCTGCTGCTGCTGCCACTGCCGCCGCCTACCATGATGATATTGATTATTGTTGTTATTACTTGTTCTTGGGGTTTTCTTGGCAAAATCTCCACAGGGGTTTTGCCATGGCTTTTCTGGGGCTGAGAGAGTGTGCATGCATATATTTTTTATTTTTTTTAAATATATATTTTTATTTGTATTTGTTTTATTTTATTTTATTTATTTTTGGTGCTTTGGCCCCCCAATTGTCTGAGGGACAGCAACCCGGCCACCAGCTCAAAAAGGTTGCCTATCCCTGAGCTAGAACCTCCTCTGGGACCTGAGCCTGAAGCTGTGGATCCTCAGCCCAGCCCTAGTTCTGCTTTGCAAGTTCCAGCAGAGCCTGTGGTCTCCCAGGAGGCTCCACAGCCAACCTTGGCAGCAGAACCTTCAGACATGGAGGAGGATCAAAGGACTGTGCCTACCTTCAGCCAGAATCGAGCAGAAAGGGTGGGCCTTTGGTGTTCAAGGAGACTTTATAGAAAACACCAGATCAATCAGCCTCTGTTGAACTCCTGCAGCTTGGTAATTTAAGCAGGTGCAGAAGGTCTGCCTCAGTGCCAGAAATTATCTGAGCTTCTTAGTGAAAGCCTCTGTCTCTCCTTGTTTTTTGGCCTGAAACTTGACTTTTAGACTGCTGACTTATTTTGAACTTCTGGAACCCTTGACCTTTGGACTGCCATCCACTCTGCTTCTCTGGAATCCTAGACCTTTGGACTGTTTGATCATTTGCTGGCTGGACCCTTGGATTGGTAATACACACCTTTGCTTTCTTGCTTTGCATTAGCAAAAGCCTTTTGTTTGTCTTCCATCCTCACCCCTCTTGGCAGCTTTCCTGGACAATCAACTGGGTGTGGGTGGTGGCCCTGATAATTAATAGATCCAAAGCAGCAATTAAAGGGATTTCCTAACTAAAATTAGTTCTCTGGAATTTGTATTTAAATTGGGAAAAGATTCCCATTGGTATCAAATGGGGAATTCTTTACATACACCTAAAGAAAATATCAGCTTCAGAAAACTTAATTTCCTGATTACTGTAAGGGAAGAAAAACATTATTTCCCTTCCCCAGGCTGATAATCAATTCTCTGATTTCATTAATTACAAGCTTCTCAACATACAATTTGCATTTAAAAAAACTGTAAAATGAAATGAACACTCTCCATGATCCAACATCAAGAAAGTATAGTGTAATATTTCACCTATATAGTTCCATGTCCTAGAATCATAGAGTTGGAAGAGAACACAAGGGCCATCCAGTCCAACCCCATGCCATGCAAGAATATGCAATCATCTCCCAGTAGATGGCCACCCAGCCTCTGTTTGTTTCTGCCAGGCCCACTGGGGACCACTGGGGCTGCACCTTATTGATGCAGGAGGGGAGAGGCAATCCAAAAGAGGAAGATGCAGCTGGTATGAGTTCATGGGGGAAGAAATGGAGTGCACCCAGGTTGAGTACACCACTCTTTCCTTTCCCCTCAGAACAGAAACCAACAGCTTCTTCCTTCTCTGAATCACCTCACTCCTGTCTCTCTTCTCAGCATTGGCACAGCATAGCAATAGCAATTTCTTGCAGGGATTGACAGCTGTGGAGGGACAGGTTTTGGATGGGTCACACAAGACAGGTTCTCTGCACTCAATCCAAATGAGATATGTATGCATATAAGCCACACATATATACATAAGCCACTGAGAGAATTATGCTCCATATGTTTGTCCCTCAGTTACATTTACTTGCTAAAAACACCTTTTTCCTTGCTAATAATTTTGCACAACTTTGTGATTGAATGCCACAAGTGCAGCTTGCTCATTTTCAGTTGCTCATTTCTGTTGCCTCTAGTGAACCCACTCTTTCCAATCACTCAGCTGATATATGTGTGCATTCCCATAATCAGATGGAAGGCAACTTCTTTTGGAACATAAAATTCTATTCAGTGATGAAAAAGAACATTGAACAGGTTGTGTTTGGAAGCCAGCAGAGATTAATCCCTACTTCGATCATTCTAGGAAACAGAATAGTAAGGTTGGGTTGAAATATATTTTTTTCCATTAAGAAGATGATGCATCTGACAAGTTGTTGTTGTGTGTGTAAGTATATGTGGGGTTGTGGTGTGTGTGCATGTGTGCAGTACACCTCCTCTTCTTGAAAATGCCTGCTTACTATAGATTTTAAACCAAGAGTTTTATAGTTGATATGAAAAACTACAGAAAAACAATTTTTATAGAATATGTAATATGTAAGTCAAAACATTCCTCAGTAGCTGCACTGTGTGACATGGCAGTGTATGCTCAATAATACTCTAGTGTTCAGACATGTTTTCCTACACATGCCCTCTCCCATGAGATTTAAATTCTAACATACAGAAACCCTTGCCCAGCTGGGTATGCCCTCTCTTCCTATGTGACTCATGGTCAGGGATGACCAAATGACTGACCAAATGGCACCTATGGAACTGTCCATCCCTACATCATGCCCCCTCCCCAAAGACCCTACATGCATCTCCCCTCAATGGAGACTGGAGCAGTTGTGCCAGGAAACCTCCTGCCATGGAAGAAATGGCAAGCAAAAGATAATCCAAGCAAATATGATGGATCAGATATACTGCCATGGTTTTATAAAAAAAGAAAGGGACCATATCAAGAGCCCAAATGCCACTCCCTCCCACCCTCCTGACATCAGCTGGAGACACCTATGGTTAATGCATGCCAAAAAAGTGAGGGATACCCTGTTAGGATAGCCTTTGTTAACTGTAGAGGTTCTACAGAACGAGAAATTGCATATTCCATTTTATATAAATTTTTTTTATAAATCCAGATTCCCCTTCCTAAAGAAAAGCACAACATTGTCTCACCTCTTGACACACATTGGAGATATGATCATGACCAGATTCACATGAATTGATCAGCATAAAACTGAAAATTAAAACCACCACATGAATGCAGGTAGACAAACAGCAGTGCTGAAAATGGCAGATTTTGAGCAACCAGAGGCTGGATGGGGGATACCCCTCAGCCAACCCATCTGCTATTGTTCCTCCCCTCCAATAAGATGTGATTCAGATCCAAATGTTTTGGGGGATGCAGACAGGCGGCCCTGGGCCACCCCCAGAAGCAGAGGATCGAGGCCGAGGCTGCCGAACACTTTGGCCCCGATCCTCCCTTTTGCCACCTGTGAAAGGAGTGCTAAAATTGCACTCCTTCCACAAGCCACAAAAGGGGTGCCGCAAAAGGCATGGTGCACCTTTTTGGGGTCTTTTCCAGCTCAACGTGTCTGGACACTGAGCCGGAAGGATGTCATCAGAGTGCCCATCGTGCGGATGGGCCGTCACTCCGATGACATTCTCAGTAAGGGGATGGGGCGCCCAGTGTTTGGCTGCCCCTCCCCTTCCTGGGATTGAAGATGGCATTTTTCACCATCTGCATCCCCCCATTGTTCCCATTTGCTGAACATGCTTCAGAATTTATTCTTTTCAAAAGAACTGCCAAAAAACTAATGTCAGGAAAGATTGGGGGTTTTGCATTTGCCTCACTTCATCAAAACCAGCTTCAAGTGGGAATTACACATATAATTTGATCAGCAATTCACTTTAAATCATAATGGGAATGAGCTCCTTGTAAGTCATTTCTTCTCATGATGTGTCTGAAGTATTACAGTCTCATCTTGGCTTCCAGTGAGAGTTCAAGCGTGATCTGCTCTAGGACCCATTTTTTTGGGCAGTCCCTTGGTATCCTCAGTACTCTTCTCCAGCACTACATCTCAAATGAGTTCATTCTCCTATTATCAGCCTTCTTCACTGTCCAACTCTCACATCCATAGATGCTTGAACAATCCTAACTTTAGTGTTCAGTCTTGTATCTTTGCTGTTTAGTAACTTGTCTAGTTCTTCCATAGCTGCCCTCCACATTCCAGACTTCTGATTTCTTGACTACAGTCTCTATTCTGATCAATGCTTGATCCAAGGTGTGAGAACTCTTAACTATTTTAATTTCTTCATCATCATCTAGACAGAATTTATGTCTAGAGTCTAAATGTGAAAAGCAGCCTTAAGCAGTGTACATACCAGTCAAAATCACAGAGAGATTAATGTCCCTTTAAGGGCCGAGAATTCAGCTCCCAGAATGCCAGGAGCTATTGGCCAACAAGGGACTATTGGCCAACATGGCTGAGGCTTCTGGGAGCTGAAGTCCTTCGGCCCTTAAAGGGAAAAGGTTGCCTACCCCTGACCTATACAGTGGATATTCAAATTGTATATTCAGCGAAGGCAATTTGGCCAGCTAATTTGACAAAGGGTTATTCAGTGTAAAAAGGGTTGCATTTCTTAATGTCTTAATGATATCTTCAATGGGGCTGTTGGGCATCTCCAACATGCCTTAAGATGACCAAATGCCCTCTCAACCACATTTCTCACCCTATTGTGATGCTTGTTATAGACTGCCTGGCAAGGATGCAGAACACCCTTGAACAATGTTATCACCCATGGCTTAATTGGATAGGCAGCATCATCCAACAGAAGTGGTCCTACTTGTTGTCCAAAGATTGTAACTGTAGGCTTCCTGGGTACATAGACACCTGCCCTCAATGCACCAAAAATGGAAGAGGTCCACAGGACAAAACTATTATGATTTGACCTTCCTCACCCCATGAGAAGATCAATAAATCTTCCATTATGGTCACATGTCCCCTGCAGAAACATACTTTTTGCTTTCTGTTGATGAACTGTTGCCCTGATGCACTGGAGAAATGATGTTGCAATGGCAGCCATCCACTGCTCTGATCACCTGAAGAAATCCCATCATTTCAAAACCATCCATCACCTGTAGTGGAAGTGGAAAAGTGCAAGTAGAAATAAGTAATGAGCAAAAATGGGATGAGCTCCTGTCACTAGTTCCAGCTTCTGCCAACCTAGCAGTTTGAAAGTACACAAATGCAATTAGATAAACAGGTACCACTTGGGTGGGAAGGTAAGCAGTGTTCTTCTAAGACAACTATTACAAAGTTAAAAAAAATCAAGGTAAAGCAATAATACAAGTTAAAGCTGAAAAACAGATAGCAGTCAGACAATGTAATAGTTAGTGGTAACAGTAGTTACAAAGTAACTGTATAATTACAAAGTAGCAAAATATAAAGTTAAAGCAAGGCAACAAATACTGTTGCCGTGCAAAACCCTATGGCATAGATTGGCATACTATTCTACAGTCTCCTAGATACACAGGGGGGATGTAGACGGGTGGCCATGGGCCACCCTGGGAAGCAGCGGATTGGGGCTGAGGCTGCCCCATGCCTCAGCCCCAATCCTCCCTTTTGCCACCTGGGAAAGGAGTACTAAAATAGTGCTTCTTCCACAAGTCATGAAAGGGGTGCCCAAAGAGCTGCTATGTGGTTCTTCTGAGCCTCTTCCAGCTCAGCGTGTTTGGAAGCTGAGCTGAAAGATGTAATCAGAACGCCCGTTGTGTGGAAGGGCGGGCACTCCGATTACATCCTCAGGAAAGGGTTGGGGTGCCCAGTGTTAAGCTGCCCCTCCCCTTCCTTGCTTCCAAGAAGGGGCAAAGCGTCGTCTGCAAAGGGGGACTGTGTTCTTCAGCAGCAACAATTCCATGGCAGTAACCACTTGGATTATAGTTTTGCAGGCTGTAGATTTCCCAACATCAAATATTGTTGCAATAGTCACATAGCATCCTTTGTGCACCAGAAAATACACAACAATAGCAACTTGTTTCTCCACTGGCACGGCCCTTCAGAGACGGTGTCCTGTCTTATTAGATATGGGCTCAGTTCTTCCACGATCATGTTGAAGACTTCTAGCCTCATGCAGAATTGTTGCTTCCACATCTTGTTGGACCACACAGTAGTGGCAAAAGTGTCCCTCAATTCCCTTGCTTTGGGGTACACCCACCACCTCCTGGCTATAGATTCATAAAAGCACTGCATCTTGCTCCTAAACTGAGTGACCTCACCTACACAGAAAAATGTATTCTAGATCTAATAGAACATCATGAAGTCTCTAATGAGAGAAGATTAGCACTGATCTTCATAGACCCAGGAAAAAGTGTTTGACAATGTTCACTGGAAGACAATGTGGGAAATCTTAAAAAGAATGAATTTTGGAAGGAGATTTATTGATTGGATTAAAGAAATAAACATAGAACAAAAAGCTAAAATAATCATAAGTGGAGAAAGAATAAAAGCCATAGAAATCAAAAAATGAACCCAACAGGGATGTCCCCTGTCACCACTATTGTTTACAATAATACTAAAAATATTATTAAGAAACATAAGAGAAAACTCCAAACATAAAAGAAGTAAAAGGGGAAAAGTTTAAAGTTTGGGCATTCACTGATAACATGGTAATCTCGCTAAGTGACCCACAGGAAGATTTGAAAAGTCTGTTGATAGAATTGAAACACTTTGAAGAAGCAACAGGCCTCAAAGTTAATGAAAACAAAACAAAAATATTGACAAAAATATGATGGATAATGAGAGTCAGATACTAAGTGATTAATCAGGTTTCAGTCAAAACAAGAAAATAAAATATTTAGTAGTAGTGTTGACAAAAACTCATATTTCTTTGAAAACAATTATAAAAACACATGGCAAAAAATAAAGAGGGACTTACAAAGATGGAGAGACTTAAATTATTCATAGAATCATAGAGAATTGGTACAATAAAAATAAATTTCCTACCTAAAATCTTATTTCTTTTTCAAATAATTCCAATAATTAAAAATAAAACAGTATTCAAAGAATGGCAGAAAGATATTTGTGATTTTATTTGGAACAAGAAAAGGCCAAGAATAAGGTTAAAATATATTCAGGGTGCTAAAGAAAGAGGTGGATTAGCACTGCTGGAATTTAAAATCTATTATGAAGCTTGCTGTCTAACTTGGCTGAAGGATTTGATGAATTTACGAAACAGAAGATTATTAAAATTAGACAGGTCAAACACAAGATACATTTGGCATGCATATCTTTTCTACCACAAGGATAAGGTAAACAAGGATTTTAAAAATCATTACATTAGAAACTCACTATTGGAAATTTGGAAAAGTTTGAAAAAAAGAAAAAGAAATATATACCCTAAAATTCCAACCTGGACCTCCCCCCATGAGGGTTTGTTTAAATCAGACCTATGGAGAAATGAAAAGTGGATCATATATAAAGATATATTAATTGTACAAAACAGTCAACTTAAAATCATTAGAGAAATTAAGAAAGATTGGATTATTAATAATTGTCTTATTAATATAGACAACTAAAAGAAACATTTCATTTAGATAAGAAGGGCGAATTAAGAAGCTAAAACTCAGAACTTGCAAATATGATCTTATCAGAAAAAAAGGCCATAATGTCAAGATTGTACACATATTTATTGAAACTATATATAGAAGATGAACAGGTGAAAAATAACATGACAAAGTGGGCCCAAAATATTGATTATAACCTGGAAATAGATCAATGGGAAAAACTTGGGGGGAAAAGACTTAGCTATACGAGATGCCAGGATGTGAAAGAAAATTATTATAAATGTTTTTTAGATGGTACCCGGCACCAGAAAAGATCAATAAAAACTATAAAGATAGCAGCAATAAATGTTGGAAGTGCAAAAAAGAAAAGGAAACAATATTTCACATCTAGTGGAATAGATAAATAAATAAATAAATAAATAAAATTTATTTATACCCTGCCCCTCTGCAGTGCAATTGGGGTGGTTTACAACAATTAAAACTACAATAAAATACATGCAACCCCAAAACCATCCATCCGTTAAAAAAAAGGACATGTCCAAAGGTTATATTTTTTGGGAAACAAATCAGACAATCGATCAATAAGATGTTGGGGACAAATACTGAATTGAAAGCAGAAATATTTCTGTTAAATATGATGAATCAACAAAATGAGAAAAACATGGTCACATTTTATTTTATATGATTGTTGTGCTAGAATGGTTTTTGCAAAGTACTGGAAAAGCAATAAAATATAGAAAAAGAGGAATGGGAATTTAAGATGTATGAGATAATAGAAATAGACAGAATAAGAAGAATCTTGGAAAACCAAGATGTAAATAAATATTTAGAAGAATGGGATAAAATAGTAACATATGGTATTTAGCTCAAAAGTGGGGACAAATTGCTACCTTGAAATTCAAAAGAGTAAAATGATATCAGAGGGGGTAAATTAGCAAAAAGAAAAAAGTTTTTGTTTAGAGGATAATGAATATACAGAGGATTGGGTTAAAGTTTTACGTATAGCTACATAGGAATGTAAGACAAACTGAAAAGATATTAAGGGAAGAAAAGAAGATAGAAGTGAAGCAGTGAAGAAAGAATAAGAGATGAAGAAAAAGGAAGTCATCAAATGTCAAGAAGAGTGAAAAAGCAGTGAAATTAAGAATTTTTATTTTTTTATTGTCCAATGGTGTGTATATGAATGTATAAATGTGATGTATGATGTATGTATGTAAATGTTTGCTTTTTTCTTTTTCTTTCTCTTTTTTCTTATTATTTAATTTTTTTTAATAAAAAGATTTTAAAAACAATATTGCTGTCTGATCTCATTATTTCCTAGTGGGACTGCAATTAACACTTCATATGCTGTTTTTTAAACAAACAAGACAGTGGAGGTTTTACAGCAGTAGTGTAGTTTCCATGTCAGTGGGGAGCTGAATTCATTTTGGGTTTTAATTTGAACTTTAAATGCCCTGCTTTTGCTGTTGCCCTTACAAAATTTAAAACCAATACAGCTTTAAAAAATCACAGTAGATATCCAAGCTACTGAATCCTATCCTCTAATAAGGTCATCATAACTTCAGATTTGCCACCTTGCTGTCATGGGGACCACCAACCACTATTGGACAGGCTCCAAAGCAATGTTTAACATCTGTAACTCATGACCATTCTTCTGTGTTTTTGCATTATATTTTTATTAATTTTAACACAAATGATATAATTCACAACCAAATCATAAATATTCAGAAAGAAAAATATAAAAGAAAAGAGAAATTGAAAAAGAAGAGACAAATAAAGCAAAATACATGTGCATATACTGGGTGATTAAAAAAGAATGGTTCAGAAGTAAAACTGTTCTTATTTGGATTTGTACAATTTTTTTTAATCACCAAGTATAACTAAAATTAAACTAAGACATAACAACATACTAACACACTTAACAGTAGCTGAAACACAAAAGGACTCTGACCATCCCAATACAGACTGTAATGGAGGGACTGTATATATATATATATTTCCCTCTTGGCTTTTCCCATTACAGTTAGATAACTAGAAACTCTTACTAGACAATAGTAGTTATTTTTGTTGTTGTTAACCTTTGAGATGACTTTAATCCATGGCAACACTATGGATGAAAGACCTCCATGTCATCCTATCCTCAACTGTCCTGCTCAGCTCCTGCAGATTCATGGCTGTGGTTTCTCTGATTGACTCAATACATCTGGAATGCAGTCTTCCTCTTTCCCTATAGCTCTCCACTTTACCAAGCATTATAGTCTTCTCTAGTGAGTCCTTTCTTCCCATGATCTGGTCAAAATATGACAACTTCAGTTTAGTTATCTTTGCTCCTAGGGAGACTTTAGTCCTGATCTTCTCTAGGACCTACCCATTGGTTTTTTAGTGGTCCATGGTATTCTCAGTAGTAGTAGTAGTAGTAGTAGCAGCAGCAGCAGCAGTAATCAAAGCCACAAATTATTATTGCATCATTAGGTTTTGTGTTGCTCAAAAAGTCAATAAATGATTTCCAATCATTAAAAAAACAATTATCCTTTAAAATTCACATTAGTTTTCACAACTTGGGCTAACTTAGCATCCTTAACAATTCATTCTTCCATTGCCAGTGTTTGTCAATTTCCAGGTTTCAGCAAACAGTGTTTTTTCTGTTATCATATATCAAAGAAGTTGTCTATGTTTACTGTCCATAATGCCCATTAAATATTTCCTAGTGATACTGAAAAATCTAGCTTTATTTTTTAAAATTAACATCTAAATTTTAGACCTATAATTTTTCACTTTCTTTCAAATCTACCAGTTTAAGGTGGGTGGGGTGTCTTCCTTATCTTGACAAACCCAGCATTGATTTGAGACACTCTTAGATATTTTTGCCAACGTGTTTGGAGTTAGATATCATCTATAACTCACTTCATACATTTTTTTCTTTTAAATTGCTACTCAAAGTTAATTTTATGTCTATGGTCTCCATTTTCCCCATATATCCACTTGCACATTATGTGCAAAATTTTTGTCCATGTTATCATATAATCTTTTATTGATTCATCCTCTGCCTCTAATTTCAGAAGGCATCCATGCACCTTTTCTATTAGATTATTATTATGCTTACACAATTCTAAATAAAAATAATTTTCTCCAGTCTTTATGGCCTGAAACAAATGGCACAAAAGAAGCATTTTGACCTCTTCGAAGGCATGGCACACACCTGAAGTGACCAGAAGCTGCTCTGAGGCCACCAAAGGCAGCCTGAAGCTGCCAGAAAAAGAAATGGTAAAAACTTGCTCCTGCTTGGTGGCCTGTTTAAGATTGCTGCTTGGCCCATTATGACCTATGAGTTATAGCAGGCTATGTAGTCACTGTGGTCCTGGGTTGATCACAGGTGGATCATGTCTGAGTGGGCATAGGCCACTTTTTGCCACCTGTCTGCTTCACCCTCAGATCTCTCTTATCTTGTTTAAATCTTTCCTTAAGATAAATTACATTCTTTGCTTTCCTTAAAGAGCATACCTCTTGATTTAAGTTCCCTTTATATTAAATGAAATGAACAAATCTTCAAACATAAAACAGAAACATTATGCATCCCAAATATATTGGACAAAACAGTATTGAAATGGTTCTAAGGAATAGCACTTTCCCCCAGGAAGACAGAAGGTGAAGCCATGGCTTACATGAAATGGGCTTGAATCCTTTCAAGCCAGTTCATAGGTCAGATGCATGGCTGACGCCACCACTTCATGAAATGCTGCAATAAGACAGGCAGTCTTTTATTTGATGAAGAATAGCACATGAAAATTATTTATGCAGTCCTGTTGATGTAAAAGGCCAGAGCCCTCCAAGAGAATGCTAGGGTCTCTTGGCATCTGAAATTGAATTTGATAAAAAGGCAGGAAGACCAATGCCCTGATTCAGATGGAAAGCTGACGGCATGGATCAGGTGAAGGCCTAGAAATTGGAGATGGCTTAGCAAACTGCTTTTGCCTTGAAGGAGCAGAGTAAACTGTCACTCTTACAACTAGTGGGGATTCCAAGAGCTCACCCTCAGAAATGTCGCTGTCGGAGTGGACAGTTACTACCAAATCTTCGACAATATGAACAAGTGAGCCTGTATGAGAGTCCTGACGACTATTTTTCTTCATGACTTAGGGTTTGAACAGGAATTACTTCTGTTCCAAATAAATGTTAACGATGAGGTATTAGGTTTAGCACAATAGAAATAAATATGGTAATGGATTATGAATCTGAATTCTTTAAAACATCAGAATCTAAGCAATCTCTGAGTTGGCTGTTAACACAAGTTTATACTACTATTACTACTATATTTGCATACTGCACTGACTAACAAAAAGGCCAGTATTTTCATTAAAAGTTAATTCTATTGGCTTTTCATTCAGCTATCAGAAGGAAAAATGGAAGTAATTAATGGAAATAATTAAAAGAGCTTAAATGGTTTGGGATTTCTGCTAAAAATTTACTCTCCTTATAGCATTTTTTTTAAAAGAAAAAACAATCTTAATTCACAGTAGAAAGGAAAAATAAGGGAAGTCAGACTTACAACAGCTCTCCGTAGTTATAAAGCATGTAGTTTTGAGAAATTTTGTATCATAACCATTCTTCTTTGGATATCATAAGTTGCACTAAATCTGTGCAGGTGCTACTTGTGTTCAGTCCATTTATTTCCTGAGAGGGAAAAGCAAAAATTATAATATAGATTGAACATCACACTATTAATTTATCTTGTGTGATCTTGTTATTTGGGTAGTCATGTTGTTCATTTGGCTTCATTGCGTGAAAGGTCTGTAGTGAGTGTTCTCAAAACTGATATAAAAATAGAGTGAAAAGGAAACTATTCAACAGAAGAATTTAAAATATTCAGCACTAAATATAGAGAAAAGTAATAAAATAAGTCTGTCTTTTCCCCTCCTGACATGCATTGTGGAATGTACATTTGTGTGCATGTCATCAGATATGAAAGTGGTTGGGTTTTCTAACTCTTGATTTATACATTACACATTTTCTGGCATTAAGCTCACTGTTGTAGATATCTTTGAGCATCTTCCACAGCTGTACAAATTTTTTTGGGAAAAGGAAGTAAGGGATGTATTTTAGTCACCTGCAGAAGCTGGTTTAGTGTATCCATGGAGCATTAACTTTTGTGAAGGGGTAACACTGGAACACTAACTTCAATGGAGGGACATGAAGAATGATTCCTAGACTGGGGCAAAGGACACAGGAAATAGTGTTATACTATGTTGGATCATTTTTCTATTTAGTTCTACTGCTTATGCACTGACAGAGAGTAGTTCTCCAAAGTTTTAGACAGGATGGCTCTACAATTACTTGTGGGTTTTGTGTCTAAAGACATAAACTCAGAGTTCAATACAGATGAAAAAGCAAACAGATTTTTGTAGCAAATTGCTAACAAACAAATGACATGCACATGAACAGCCCCGACTCACACCATAAACAGCAAAACCAAAAAACAAAATTTGCTGTACCTTTTTGATTAACAAAGCAAGATCTTTGTTTAATTATCCTGTTGATCATTCAGTTTAGTTGATGAAATAATTCTATGTATATTGTGATTCCAAGGAAAACTGGGAGCCACACATTCAGGACACAATTCCACATGTTAAGCTAGGATAGCAATTAGACCCCTGCATATATTTTTGAAGAGGAGAAAAAATGCAAAGTGTGTTAGCTTCTTTGACCTTTATGATAATGTGGTGATGAAGCTGTGCTCTGTATGCACTGCCTAGGGGTCATTCAGTGATTTTTCTGCTATCGATACAGCTTTACTTCTATTCAGTCACTCAATAATCATCTTCTCTCAACACACTGCTATTTATAAAATGCATATAAACTTGAGAACAGTGCATAATGAAGCAAAAATGTCAGATATGGATAACTCAGTGATTAATTTATTCTGGCCAGAGCATCAGTGCTGCATTTGAATGCTATTACTGAAGATGATTAACTGCTTTCACAGACAAGCACATACATCCATGCATTTAGGCAGGAACAAAATTAAATTAAATGTTGACATACACCATGCATGTTGACATACACCATGTACATTTGGTGGTATTTAGGAGTACATGAAATAGATCCTTCAGGGTTCTTCCAATGTGATTCAGAATTCTAGCCAGTCCTTGTTCTTGCTCTTGTGGAACAGCCTTAAGTCTGCATATTGGTATGTACAAAGGTATCCTTTCATACTGCTGCCAGATATATTGTTGACAACAGGAATAATATATGGTTCTTTATGTGTTTGGGGACATAGTTATTGGGAGGAACCACATGGAGTTATTTGAAGAGGTGTCTTGTTGCTCACTTGCAGCATAGTTGTGCTTTGATCTGTTTACCCTGCATTAATTTCCCATGCAAGCAAGGTAATGCTCAAAATTCTGCAGCATAGGTTCCAATCATATATGAAGAGAGAAATCCCAGAAGTACAAGTGGGATTCAGGAAAGGAAGAGACACCAAGGATCATATTACAAACATATGATGAATAATTGAGAGAACCAAAGAATTCCAAAAGTAAATCAGTATGTGCTTTATAGACTACAGCAAGCCTTTTGACAGCATAGATCATGAAAACCTTGAAGATGTGGAAGTGCCACTGCATTTGATCATCTTGATGAGAAATCTTTACTGAGGGCAAGTGGCAACTGTTAGACAACTGCTAGACAAGTGGCAACTTGAGACAGTGGTGGTGGCCCACTTTAAGAGCTGGCCATTTGGTTGCCATGGGCCCCGTTGATTGGGGCTGGAGTGGCCAGAGACCACTGCAAGTTAACAGTCTGCTTCACCCCTCAGTCATGGAAGTCACAGGCTTGAACCTGTAGGACCTGAATAGAACAGTGGAGGACACATGCTCTTGTAGATGTCCCATCCACAAGGTTGCCATGAGTCAAGGGCAACTCAGGGGCAACAAAAGCCAATAGAAAGAGGAAGACTTGAAAAATTTATTTTGATTACAGGTCCAAAACTTCCATATGTCTTCAGATTACTTCAGCTGCTGAAATCTGAGTTCAAACTGTAAAAGTAGTTTGTACACAATTAACTCAATGGAGAGGGGGAGAGAAAAGAAGTGGGTAGAATCTTGTCATTCCTAGTAGGCTGAGGCAAAAGCAAACTGCTGCAACTTCTCCAAGCTGGTCTTCACTTTCTCATTAATAACTTTTGCCATCGTGATCATACTCTGATGTTTCTTGGACATGTGTCCCAGTTTTCATCTCTGAAATGTTGGATGATATAGATAGGATCCTGAGGGTTAGGATCCAGAGGTATCCAGACTGCAAGTCTGGAATATCCTTTTAAATGTTTCCTTCATGTTTGAAATGCCTCAACAACAACTACAAGTTCAACAAACTGGTTGTGAAGAGAGGAGTTAGATGAGTCTGAATGATGCCAGCCAATCACAGTTCACATCATACTGGGTGGAAATGATGTGTGTGTGTGTGAACATAAAACCAGAGGCCTGTCTACTAAATTTTTAGATAGCATTGTTGAATATAGCTAGTTGGAAATAGAAACAAGGCCAGACAGAAATTGATTAAATCTTGAGAGGAACAGATGAGATAGGGTCAGTTAGAAGTAGAGAAATGATAGGAGGTAGGAACTTAAGGGACAGAGCATGTGAGAAGGAACCTTGGCTTGCTAGCAACTGAGAGCATGAAAAGAGTTCAGGATGAAATGTTACGTTTTAACTGAGATGTTACATTTTACTGTGTATGGAGCCAACATTAAGCTAGATGTTTAACTTTGTTATACAACAATCTTTTCTGTTTCTATTTTCTACATCACTGCCTGAATGTTTTCAATTAAGAAATAATGAGAACAAGCCATGCTTAGTTCACTGAACTCACCAGTCAGCACATTTACATGTCCACTTTAAGTGTCACTTAGGGCCCAAAACCAGACCCAGAAAAGTGGTTTAAGGGCCTGGTGAGTTACAGGAGTCCAAAGGCTAGAACTGTGTGGCCAACCTGTAGGTTTGGAAAATAGAAACAGAAGTGTATTGAATGTCCTGTCAACTATATGACATCATCAAGCAAGCACATCTCAGCAAACCCCAACAGCCTTCTTTTGGGAGAAAGGTGAGGATCCAACGTGGCATAATGGTTTGAATGTTGGAAGTAGGGGCTTTGCAGACTGCCAGAAATAGTGCAAATTGAGTCCACTTGAACTGCCCTGACTCAGTGCTAGGGAATCATGGGAACTGTAGTTTATTGTGGCACCAGAGCTCTCTGACAGAGAAGGCTCAATGTCCCAGAAAAAAATACAATTCCCATGATTCCTTAACACTAACACTAACCCTAAAAGTGGACTCAATTTGCACTATTTCTGGCAGTCTGCAACCCCCCTATGACTCTGGAGACTAGAGTTCAATTCCCTCTTGGCTATGAAACCTTCTGGGTAAATCTGGGCAACTCACATGCTCTCAGCCTTAAGGGAAGGCAATTGCAAATCTCCTCTGAACAAACTTTGCTCCTCTGAACAAACTTTGCCCAGAAAATCCCATAATAGGTTCACCTTAGGGGTGTTATAAATTGGTAATGACTTGAAGACACACAACAAGTCATTGTTGGATATGGGGAAAAAATAATTTGTGATAATTTGAGAAAGATAATCAGGGGAAGAGGTTCTGGTGCTAGGCTAGATATCTAATTATAGAACAGAAGAGTAATATTTTAATAGGAGTGTTTCAGAAGTATGACTAAAAACAAAACAAAACAAAAACCCATAAGTGTATTTATAAGTATGATTCTCATTCCTTGAGGTGATGCTGCCCATACCATCCCTCAGAACTCTCCTACTTCATTTTCTCACTTCTTTCTTCAGTCTATATAAACTGACCCTTATGTGCACATCATCACTAATGTGTTTCCAAAGTAATATTATTCTGGTATGTACTTGATTGGAAAAAGGTCAGAATACCCTAACAACTTTTTTTTATAAAAGAAAATCCCCCTTCTTCTGCCTAATTAGTGCAGCATAACTCTGCATCATGACAGATCAATAATTGATGAGCTGGTGCTCTCAATGCTAAATAATGTAGTGCCATTTGTACTGATTAAAAGCTGATTTCTAGAGGGGGGTGACCAATAAAAGCTGGTTTTGGAGGGATTCATCACTGGTGTGAAAATGTAAAGCAGTCAATCATACCACAGGCTGAGCCAGAGCTCAGTCATGAAGAGTTATGCTTTTTACAAGCACATGAAGGAAATATTATTTCAGCACAAAATCAATGAGTGGGTAATATGCTGTTCATGATATGAATAGTCAAATCCTTCCATTTATTGGGGGAAATATGAGCACTTTATAATCTCCTTCATCTTTTTCTTTAAATTAAGAAGTCAGGGTATGTTCAACATTAGCACAGATATGTAAACATACACTTGCTCCAAATGCCTCACTGAAAGCAGAATCTGGATTGATCCCACTCAAAGCACATGTTTGGTTCTACATACTCAATTATTGTCTTACATTAAATCTTACACCTTCTGTTCTGGGGACATTCTAATCTAGTGAATGCCATTTGATACTGACTTTGAAGCTGGTTGTTGGAAATATCATTAAGGTATTTATACAGAAGGGACATGGTGGCTCAGTGGTTAAGACATTGACTTTGCAAGGTTGGCAGGTTGGCAGGTCAGCAGGTAAGCAGCTCAAGACCCAAGCGCCACATGATGAAGGGAGCTCCCATCACTAGTCCCAGCTTCTGCCAACCTAGCAGTTCAAAAGTATGTAAAAGTGCAAGTAGATAAATAGGTACCACTTCAGTGGGAAGGTAACAGCATTCCATGCAGTCATGCTGGCCACATGATCACAGAGTTGCCTTTGACAATGCTGGCTCTTCAGCTTAGTAATGGAGGTGAGCACCGCCCCTACAGTTGGACACAACTTGATAATCTTGTTGAAGGGGAAACCTTTACCTTATTTATACAGGAATTGAAGCCATTTCCTGCCCCCCCCCTGACTTTCTGCTGTATTCTGCTTGAATTTTTTATGACCGATTGCTGATTGTAATAAAGTTGACTGATTGATTATTACTTGTTGATTATTATTGCAAGGAAAGGATACAAACCATGAGTGGTTTGAATGTTGGATTAGTCTCTGGAAGTCAGGATTCGATTCCTTGCTTGGCAATGGAAAACCAATTTACAATTGTCCCCTCTGCCTGGATAAGGAATATTAAGCAGAGATTACAACAAATAGGTTTTCCTCTTCAGCTCTACTGTTCTTGGGATTTCATAGAGCCAAAAATCTAATCAAGGAATGGATCTGGGATAAAGCAAGAATCCAAGAATCCAGCAGGCCACCGTAGCATGAATTTTGCTATGGCCAATTATTTTTATGCTCTGGTAAACCCCAAATATTGCTGAGCTTTCACCTTGGCTTGTTTCAACATTCTGCAATCAGTTTCATTGGAAGGGACACACATATAAATTGTTTATCATATCTGCTCCTCTCACTTAGGCAGTATGCTATATTACCTGTATGCACTCCCAATTTACAGATCTGATTTTGACAAAATTTTATTGGGCAGATCTTATTTATATCTTCCTTCTTCTTTCAGAATCCCCTGAATAATTTGTGTTGAGGTTGCAAAGTCTATATGTTAGCACATTCAATTATGAGCAAGTTTGGCAAATCCAATCATGGTTTGCCTGAATCCTAGTGAATGCTATTTGGTACTGTTTTGAATCTGGTTGTTGGAATTACCATTTAGGTATTTATACAAGAATTCTTGAATCTGGGTGCCATTCCCCCATTTGATTTTCTGTTACTTTGATTTTCTGACTCATCTCTGATTATAATAAAGTTAATTGATTTACTGTTATTTGCCCATGTCAAGGAATGGCTAGCCTGTAGACATTTAGGAAAGATATAGAAATTAAAGAAGATATGCTGCCTTTGGAGTGGGATAAGCATGACATTTTTTTTCTTCCTATCTAGATCACCTTATAACAAAAACCTTTTTGATCTGTTCACAGAAAAAAAATAACATACTAAGTGTTGAAAAAAATGTGTTGTTGATAAATATACAGCTTATAGTCTTTGAAGTCAAGTCACCAAGAAATCCAGAT
>CM034706.1:150297870-150314222 GCA_020142125.1 Phrynosoma platyrhinos
CTCTACATGGGGCTACCCTTGTGCTTGTTCTGGAAGCTTCAGCTGGTCCAAAACATGGCACCAGGCTCATTTCCGGAACATCTAGGAGGGACCACATCACTCCGGGTTTTGAGGTCCCTCCACTGGCTGCCTATCAGCTTCCGGGTCCAGTACAAGGTGTTGGTTATCACCTTTAAAGCCCTAAATGGCTTGGGTCCAAGTTATCTCAGGGACCGCCTCTTTCCATGCAATCCTCCCCGCGCTCTCCGGTTCACTGGGAGGAATTAGCTGCAACCTCAAAAATCATGGCTTGCGGAAACCTCCCAGAGGGCTTTTTCTGTTGTCGCCCCAAAACTCTGGAATGACCTGCCGGACAAGATCCAGCAGTTGACATCACTAGACAGCTTTTAAAAAGCTGTCAAGACGGATCTTTTCTGGCAGGCCTTTCCAGATTAATTATCCCGGCCAGGGCTCTTTACTCCTGTGTTCCTTTCATGGCCCCATCCTCTGTTGATGGATAAGGAACGCAGTAGATGTTGTTTAGGGCTCTGCAGTCTGTTCTGGATATGGTTTATTTTAATATGTTTATATTGTTTACGTTTTAACTATTTGTTATTTAATACTGTTTTAAGGGGGTGGTGGTCTGGGGATATGCTGTATGGATTATATTGTGAGCCATTTAGATTGCTGTCAAGAAGCAGGATATAAATAAATATTATTATTATTATTATTATTATTATTATTATTATTATTATTATTATTATAACATGCTACACGTGGGGCTTCCTTTGAAGAGTGTTCAGAAATTTCAGTTGCTTCACAGCCAGACTATTAACTGGGACTAGGTACAAGGAGTATACAACACCTTGTTGCAATAGCGCCACTGGCTGCCTATGCATTTCCAGACAGAATTCAAGGTGTTGGTGATGACCTGTAAACCCTGTATAGTCCAGGTCCAGCTAATTTGTACTCTCTCATACAAACCTGCCTGTATTTGGAGTTCTGGGGAGGCCCTCAAAGGTACATTTGGCGAGAATTCAGGGGAGGGCCTCCCAGGCTCTTGGAGTCTCCCAAGAGTCTAGGCTAGCACCTTCCTTACTGTCTTTTGGCAAGAAGGTAAAATCCTTTTTATCGTAGCCTATGGAAACTGATTTTTCAAGGGAAAGAGGCCATGTATAATGTGCTGGACCTTTAATTTGTTGTTGCTGCTGTTTTCATTTATTTTAACTGGTTTCAAAGTTGATGATGATTTAATTGATTTTTAAATAATCATACTGATTTGTATGCTGTTATTTTTTGACTATGTCCAATAACATCCAAAAACCACCAAACAGTGATACCTTTGTTGGGCCAACCAAAATGCACAGTATACATGTTGCAAGCTTTTGAAGCTCCACTGCCTCCTTCATTGGGCAAGGTGTTAAACACCATACAGGAGAAAAAAAAATAAAGATGTTAATAGCAGGCCTACATTTTGTTGTTGTTGTTCTTACTTTAAATGGTATGGAGAGGTATTCATGCAGGCAGGTACCTCCTCTTTCTGGCCATGTGGTTACTGGGAGATTATCAAATTCCAGAAATTTTAATGCCCTTTACAATACAAAAAGATACTTACTTTGCAATCCAGTATGTCATCATTCTTTGTGAGGCCACGGGCCCCTTGGTTAGGCAGAGGACTGAATTTCTAAAGAAGCCTTCATGTTTTGGCGTCAGGAAAACTTTTAGGTGGTGTTGAGATAAAACATGCCAATGCAGTCCCAATTTTTTTTTAAAAAAATGTTTTGCATTTGTTCGAGGCAGAAACTTCAAATAGGAAAGTCCTAGTCCATTGGCTATCTCTTTGGAATTCCCCTGTTGTAGCTATAAAATGGCATCTTCAAATCCAGACAACATATCCAAACAGTGATACCTTTATTGGCTCAATCAAGATACCTTGACATGTTTTACCTCAACACCACCTAAAAGTTTTCATGAGAAAAAGGCCCATATTGTAATTCTCTAAGGAAAAATCAGTGTGACTTTATAGACTGAACTGCAGGGAACCAGGCATATGTAGGAATCAAATATAGAGTAAGGTGCAACTGAGAGGATGGTAACATTATCAGACAAAGTGTATAATGAGAAAAAGATGTGGAGGAGGAATTGCAGAGAAAGATGTGGTCTTGGGTTTTATGAATTTGAATTATCAATTTGAAACAGTAGAACTTCCAAGAGGAAATATTAGAGAGGCAGTTAGAAATGCAAGATTTTAGAGAGAAGGCAGCTTATGAGGGTTGGAATATACTCAGCTTCAAGCCCTACAATCCCCAAACAAGTACACAAGTCAATATCAAATCTAGCTTTACTAGCCTGCCTCTCCATAGCTCTAATTTATCACTTCCATTATCTATCCATAGAATGGATTGATTAGATCCCTTTTAGTAGTCCCTATATCTACATAAGTGTATCTATTATATAGGAAGTAGTATTCCAGATCTGTCTCCATGGGGAAAAAAATATAGACACATTGCTTTCTATGTACAAATATCAAGGAAAAGTGACCTTGTGGTAGTTTTACCATATAAAAAATGGCCCAAGAGCATAATTCCTAAAGTACAGGTAGATAATTATCTATTTCAACATTATCTTTGCTGGTTACCTACCGTATAGAAAATAGTAAGATCAAATTATGCGATTAGGGAAAGCTAAGACTAGGCTAAATTGCAAAATCAATGTTTTCAAGGTGGAATGTGCTGCCAACTGTGGCTGTCTGGAGATTTTGCAAAGTTCACAGGCACACTGCTGTTGTGAGAAATGAGAACTGTTCAGCTGTGATGATGAGATTGCTGGAGCATCTGGTAATTAATCCCAACTTTAGGGAATTTCAAATCTCTGCCAAAAATGTATGAAACCTAAATTGGTTGATGTGGAAGGGCATCTTACTCTGATGTGTATGTCATACTTGAATAACATGAAAACAGTGAAATATACCCTTAAAATTCATTCATTTTTAGCTAGTAACACATCGTAGCATAAATACTACTCTGTGCTGTCTAGATGATAGTGGCTTCTAGTCAGATACTTGTAATGTGGAATGATAATTTGAATTGTATGATAGCTTCAGTTACATGGACTGCATTTATCTCTTCCAGAAAAAAGAGAAATCTGGACTTTGCTGTTGACATCCATCCAGTTATAAAACAGTGGTGAAACTAGAACTAATCCTAACATAGGATACCATACTATTTCCATATTGTTGACATAGGACATATGTTAAGGGCATGACCCTTAACAGCTGCAATTCTCTTGTGTTTGGAACTTTAATGAACATGAAAACCCATTAATACATGCCAAACTGCAAGGCTTTTTCTTAACTGAATATTTTCTAAGTAAGATGGTACAAAACATCATGATTATAATGATGATTTTTAGAAATAAAAAATCTTATGGGCTATAAGTAGAGACAAGTTATCATTTGTAGTCACCTGAAAATTTACCTCAGTTCATATTTATTAATCAATACATGAACTAAAACTCAACCTACACTGAACTCCTCCAGTCAAGGAATTGACTAGAGATCTCCAGTTTAAAAAGAGAATTCAAAAATGCATGTATTAAGGGAAAGTGTGTTGAAAATGTGCATGTTGGTCTGAATAATATTAAATATATACATTATTAGGAAAATGCATGCAAATATGTGAATATGAAGCAAAATGCATTCCCTCAGATCATTTTTGCCACATATGTATAAGGAGAAATGATCAAAAGCATGCCAGATTTCCCATGCAAATTAATTTTAATAATAATTGAGGGATCTTCCTTTGTGTCCCATCAGTCAGAGCTGGGAAAATATGTCAAGGGGTCTTCTCTACAGTGGCAACCCCCCCATAAGAGGCCTCAATGGCACCGACACTGCTGTCATTCCAAAACCAAACAAAACATGGTCCAAAACTAAAGCTTTTGGGGACATAACTGATTTTATCCAAATTTACACAAGAGTGGTTTTTTTTGTTTTTTTTCTATTATTTTTTAGTGTTTTAAACTGTTGAAATTCATTTCATTGTAAGGCACACTGAGATCCACAGATATGAAGCGGAAGAAATCAAAACTTTTTCTACCTCTAATTGAATCCTGGTATACATATACTGGATGTGTCTGAAAATTTGTTCCCTTTTTGCCCACCTACACATCATATTAATCAATAGGCCCCTTGAGGCAATTATGAACTTTATCACATGGGGGAAATCCTGTGTAGAAATGGGATTCAAAAGGTGGGGGAAACCTGCAAAAGTGGGTAGATTTTCACACACATCACTTTTAAACTGAGTTTAACACAAACGGAAAATAGTCAAAAGCCACTTCTTTTTACTCTTGAGATTTTCCAAAAGTAAAAAGAAGTGGCTTTTGACTACTTTCTGTTCAGATTAAGCCCAGTTTAAAAGTGAAGTCGTCTGAAAAATCTACCCACATTTGCGGGTTTTCCCCAACTTTTAAATCCCATTTCTACATGAGATTTCCCTCATGTGATAAAGTCCTATGTAGCTAGACTGACATCACATGTGGTGGGACTCGGTCAATTGATTTTATTGACCTCTTGGTACTTGTCAATTGTACCTGTGAGGGCAGATAGTATGATGGTATGAAGAAAGAAAAGTGATATTTTCCCAAGCCAATAAAGCTTTATATTAAAAAGTCTTCAGAGTACACCAAATATTACCTTTCTAGTAGCCACTTATTCCAAAGAATGACACTGAGGAAACAGAAATTGCCTG
Source organism: Phrynosoma platyrhinos (assembly GCA_020142125.1). Classification (NCBI taxonomy): domain Eukaryota; kingdom Metazoa; phylum Chordata; class Lepidosauria; order Squamata; family Phrynosomatidae; genus Phrynosoma; species Phrynosoma platyrhinos. Next base: position 150,302,601 of record CM034706.1, read on the forward strand.
CCCTTCACATAAAAGCCTGTAGGTCTGATGAAAATGTTCCCAGAAGCACAAAGTAACCGGAGACTTGAACTCTTCCAGAGATAATTCTGGATATATTTATGATAAGATTTGGCTCTGTAGCTCAGGCCAGCTGCACATTTTGAAGAAATGATAACACAGCTAAAATCCTTGTGGACAGCTCCTTCTGAGAATAATATTAGTTATCTATAGGCTGATAAGGAGAAAGACGGTATTTTTTTAAAAATTATCTTGCTGCCTAGATCTTAGATCTGTCTAAATTTTGTGCTGGGTCAAAGGGAGGGTAAGAAAGCTGGGATGAAAAGTAAAAATGTAGGGGTTAAAATGAAATAAAGTTATATTGTTAATTTCAAAGGAAGGAGAGAGTAAAAGGGAATGTTTCCCTTGTATCTGAATTACGAATGGGAATATTAATCAGGGTGGACTACATGTGACAAGAAGTTCTCATATGTATTTTTATTTTATAATAAATAATACAATGCTAATTATAATAAGTATTACAATGCATAATAAATAACCCAATGCTAATACAAGGGCTTAGGGACCAGTTGGAGGGAGGAATTGGCAGATACGAGTGGAATATTTAATCCTCACCATGCACACATTTTCCTGTTCTTTCTTGAAAATGGATTTTTATTTTCTTAATGGATTAGCCCTGCAGCCAAATTCCCAAACCTGAAGCATATTTGTCTAAATCTACAAACCAATAAGCCTTGGAGAAGTAATTTAAGGATTGAATCATTGGGCGTCAGAATAAGCTTAAAATATCTTCTACTCACCAATACTCCTCTGCAGATGCCTACCCCAAAATATTTTACACCACTCTTCATTTTACGATGATACCAGAATGGTTCATAAAATACATTTTGTAAGACAACACTAATAAAACCACATGGAATTGCAACAATCAAAGGCAGGAATGCCATAAAATGTATAGCTCCTTCCAAATAGATAACCTCACCCAGATTAATAAATCAATTAAGATGTAAAATATTCAGGCAAACAAATAGATTTTGATCTACTGCTGAGAAATCTATAATGTCAAGCACCACTCAGGGATGATGTTCTGCACTCTCCTTTCTCACATGGCACACCAAAAGTACTCCAAGAATTGCTCCCCTGTTGAGCTTAAAGCACAGGCAGGCAGGAAGGTTGGAAGAGGCAGAGGTTCTCTTTCAGATATGAGGGCTCCATCTGCACTTGAGAAATAATGCAGTTTGACACTGCTTTAACCATTATGCCTTAATGCTATTGGGATTGTTTGTTGTGGCACCAGAGCTATTAGACAGAGAAGGCTAAATAACTAAAAAAATTCCAAATCCCAGAATTCTGTAGTATTGAGCCATGGCAGTTAAAGCATTGTCAAATTGCATTATTTCTGCAGTGCAGATGCATCCTTGGACCCCAAGCCATGAATCATGTTACCTCAACCAATGAAGATTTGAGGATATGGAAAAATATATAGTGGGGTTGAATTTCATAGGCTGGAGCAATGGCAGTTAACCTGGTGTGAAACAGCATTAATTCAGTGTGGCAACAAACTCAATATTTTGTAATTTTTTAAAAAACTCCCTTTTTGTCTTGTGCAGTGAAAACAGATTTTGGGCTTACTCATGGTAGGAAAATTATTCAAGATGACATCTTAAGCTGGATGGAAACTGCTCAAAAATTTTTAAAAACAGGAAAATGAAATGGATATATCTGCCAATCTTTAGGAAAATGTATTCATCTTCATGGTCTCTGTGAATCACAGAACTAAGTTATCCTGCACCTGCACAGTACCTCTTTTAGAGTGTTCTATAGCATTCTGAAGAATTTTGGCAGCAGCTTCACCCACCTCCACTAGCCCTGTATGAGGGACCTCCCGTGGAAACCTGCTAGTTCTTTTTCATCCAGGCAGCTGCCTCACCAGGAACACCATTTGTATGCTCAAATTGGAAGACGTCTTCTGAGGATTGATTGTCAGCATGGGCTTCTAGCCATGCTAGCCCTCAGACCTTTCTTGGCACATTTGGCTTCTTTTTAAAAGTGAGTTGAATGCAGTGGTAAGATGGGCATTTGAGATGTCTAGTGTTTGGGCAAGTCCTATATTGTTGCCTTGTGTGTGCACTATCAGCGTTCATACTGCAGGCGAGATGCAACAGACAGTATCATCTTAAAGGTCTTCTATATGAACAGGCCTTGAAACTGCAAGATTCTGTGGATTGTCAGCAACCTTCAACTTTAAGAAATGGAGCATGCCCTTGGCGTTGAGCTCTGGCTTCAAAGAACTTGAAGTTGGGTATGGAGAAGGCCTCAGTTGCAACAGATAGCAACTAAATGGAAGGCCCCAAGTATATTGGTGGAGATGGTTCTCTATACCATCTAAGAAGGCCCAAGACAGTACTGGGACAATTTGTCTCACTGGGTAGATGTCTTGAGACTGAAGTGCAGACTGGCTTGAAACATAAGAAGAAGATGAGATGGAAAGAACACTCTTTGCTGTGCCCTTCTTCTTCATATCTGGCTGAAGCTACAGCCATAGCTGAGCCATCTACCCCTCATCAGAATGTTAACTCAGAGAGATTTTTTGGTGACACCATGGTTTCTCCCTTGCCAGCTTCTCCTAAACAGTGTATGGTGGTAATAGAGACAATCTCCATCCAGGACAGAAAGTCAGATGACCATGTTTCAGAGGGAGAAATACAGGAGTCTTCTGTTGTAAGAGTTACAGTTTATCCTTCTCTAGATTGAGTTTTGATTCAAAAGAAATCTCTGCTGGCAATTCCATCTCCACATTGACCCAGGCATCAGTACCATTCCAGGTCACACTCTTACTCCAGTTCTGACATTGATTCAGCTTCTTCCTGTTAGTATTAGATGACACCATCAGTTTCATTCACAGACTGTTCATAACCATCAATACCATGGGTATTATAGATAAAGGTCCTCTTCTTGGACATCTGCTGTCCTGAGATTAGTTCTTCCACTGTCAACAGTTCTGGGCACTATATTTGTCACTACAGAAATGAAACTTCCTCAACACCACCTTCCAGATGCAAAGACACCATTCTAACCATACACATTCTGCCATCCAGGCCTCTGTTCAACAAGATTGTACATCAGTTGGCCAGAATCTTTCTAAAGTACTACATCTCAAGATCAGGCCGTGTCTCAGCTCATTCAAGCTCAGGATACTACATCTGGAATGAGGGAAACGTCCATTCCTTCTACCTCCGCTGCTGTCACTGCTAGAAGTAAGAGTGTGACCTGGAACAGTATCATCTATGATGTTTAGAACCTCTGGATCTGGATCTGATTCTGATTCATGGTCATGCTGACTAGAAATTCTCCTCTGATTAGGTTTTATGGACCCTTCCTCCCCCACTGATGATATCAAGGCATATGTCAATCATATGTTCCACATGGCCAAGTCTCTTCACATTATGGTCCATCAACAACTTACTCCTATTCAGGACTTAATTTTCCAGCAGATTCAACTGCAACTAACTCCTTTGAGAGAAGATGATACTGTTCTTGAACAAGCTCTCAGACAAAGGTCGCATAGAGGCTTATCTCTTGCAATTGGAGACACATAATCTGGTAGGTTATTGGTTTTTGAGTGTTTGACACATAACTGGCTTTGTGAGAAGGCAATGGCCAGATCAGTTCCACTCCATCACCATGCTTGGCTTTGATTATCAGGTCATACTGACCAAAACCAAGCAGTCATAGAAGATCTTCCATTCAATGATGATATCCTATTCAATTTGGAGACACACATAAGATGCAGTCCACTGTGAGGAAGTTTGTCTTTAATTCTCTTATCCAGTCTTCCTCTAGGTTTTGGTATTGAGGCCACAAATATGGACAGTACTTGAAACAGTCATGGAGTCCATCAAGATCTCAGTTTTGATGCAGTTACCAACCAGCTACATAATTTACTCAAACCCCCATTCTGGCCAGAAGTTCAAGTTTGGACAGATGAAGAAGCCCAGTCCTGCCCCTGAACACTGACTCTGACTTTTTATTGGATGACAACATGATGGTTAAGTTTCCTCACTTCACTCTGCTCTCTATCCTGAACAACCTGGAGTTTTTTCCCCCACTGGACCATCAATGCTTCCATTTCAGACCTTTTGCCATCCCATTGTCTAAGACATGCAGGAATTCCTAGAGAACATCCTTGTAGGTGCTCTCTGGTGAAATATGTATTCAAGCCACGTGTGGAAAATCCATCCTGAATTGATGAAACCCATTTTTAGCAATCCCAAACTAGATCTTTTTTTTTTTGTCTCCGATCAAAAGGCTCAGTGTACAGATTTCTGTTTTAGGATACATCAGGGCAGGTCAGATGGAGATTCTTTCCTCTTCAATTGGCTTTACATGATGCCCCAATCTTGACACTTACACCTATCAGCATGGGAGATCCTGCCCTAACTGTTGCTAGATTAGAGAAATTATTGATGCTTCATATTGAGTTTCAACTTGTTGTGGTGAGATAAATTGATGCTGCTCATTGACTTTTAACCAGATGGACCTACAACTACAAATGAAAGATTTTACTGACTTCCTATGTCCATGGTTGATTGATGCAGTTGATGCTACTGTTACACATGTGTTGGACTTTCTACTTTCTTTGTTGAATTGAGGCCTCTGTTTGTCTTTGATTTGTTGTTACCTGGCTGCCATTTCAGTAAGTTTTCAGTTTCTTGTCAAGCCTTCTTGTTTAAACAGCCTTTGGTTAAAATGTTTTTGAAAAGATACAAGCACCTAATCCTCTAGTTTTGGGCCTGACACCCAAGGGGGCTTTGGGCTAGGTGCTTGGCCAGCTTTGTAGAAAAAACTTAAAGCCAATAGCAACTTGTGATCTATGGCTACTGTGATGGAAGACTGTATTTTTGGTTGCCATAGTAACTGCTTAGAGATCTGGAAAGCGTTGCACCCTGTGGGTGGATGACCTTTATCTTCAGTTCCATCCAGACAGGGTTGTGTTGAGACTTAACATTAACTTCTTGCCAAAGATGATGTCATCATTTCATCTCAACCAGGACATTGTATTGCTTTCCCTGTTTCAGAACTCCACTTTGGCCTGTAAGAGGCTTTTGCACCATCTCAATGTATCTTGGGTGTTACCCTTCTATGTGCAGCCTTCCATACCTCACCCAGACTTTGTTTGCTATTTGGCATCAAAAGGGGAGGGGGGGTGATCCTCTCTTTGCAATGCTTTTCAAAGTGGGTGGCATAAAGTATCTGATTGTCTTATGAACTGACTCAAAATGACCTTCTGATTTCAGTTCTAGCTCTCTCCACCAGGGCAGTTGCCACCTCCAGTGCTTTCCTGGCTGGTGTTTCAATCAAGAACATTTGCCTTGTGGGTACTTGGTCCCAACCCATTACTTTTATATCACTTTACAGAGTGAACTCAAAGTCTCAAACTGATACCTTATTTGGAAAAGAGTACTTCATTCATTCCTTAACTGATTGTACTATTTAATGTTTTCTCTGTACCATATGGCTGAATTCTTTTGAACCTTGCCTTATTTCCTTACTGTTGAATCTTACTTCTGTATCATATTGCTGAATGCTTTCAGTTCCAGCCTTATTCAGCATTGTATTTACTGAGGCAGCGATTCTCTCATCCTTTGAAACCATACTGATTCTATCATTCTTGTTGTATGACATACTGGATAGGGAGTTGCTTGCTTATACTTGTTGACTATATACATTTTTTTAAATTAAAATGTGAACTACAGTTACAGGTATGCAAACTGTTCTTCTCTTAACTACATAACAATCCCTTACACCAGAAGCAGAATGATATTCTGCTCTGTATTCAGGGATCCACATGTACTGCCATAATCCTGCCCATCCTTAAAAATTTCATTAACTGGATAGACAAAAGGTGCACATTAATCCTAAATATAGCAAAATCATTCAGGTACTTTTGTGAATGAAAAATCAAGATGGATTATGATTTAGTACTGTTATTAACAAGCATAACACACACATACAGATAACTTAAGGAGCAAGTCACCCATACCTTTTCACAGCAAGTCATGCTCATACAAGAAGAGTAACAATGGTCTCTTTTAACTTGGTTCTGCAAAAGATCAGATGGAAGAGGCTGGATTCATAATGTATGCCTGAAAGGGCCATCTGCAGAGGTCATCTTTTCTATTGCTCTTCTCTTTTTAAATCTTTTGGCTTCATTCAGAATGCTTGTGTACCTGGAGGGACAAAGTGCTTTGTAGCTCTAAATGCTTGCAGAGCTCAGCAGCTGCATGTTTACAAGGCTATCTGAGCTTGCTCTTGAATATTTGACCAAGAAGAATGCAAAGAATTTCATGAAACACACTTTTAACTAGCTCTGTGAATTCCAAACTTTCTTCCATGAAAAAGAACAGTTTGTCTGGTTCAGCTTTCCACCACAAACTTTATAAACAACTCAAGGCAACTTATACATTTTTTTAAAGCATGCACACAATTAAAACAGTTAAGGACCTAGGACATTCAAAACACTGCAGACATGGCTACCCTTTGGGAGGGAATTCCACAAATGAGATACTGTTATTGAGAGCCCTATGTATTATTTACTGATTTCCCACACTTTTTCCAGATCAGGACTCAAAACAGATTATAACAAATAAAAACATTAAAAATCCACAAGATACAAAAATTAAAACAAGATTATATAATAAAGAATAAAGCCAGATTAAAACATACATCATTAAACACATACACAGAAACCAGCACAACAATAAGCTATATCAAGCACATTGTGTAAGATCGGCCTTGTTATGTCAGGATAGAAAAAGTCTTTACTTATTTGCAAAAAGAAAGTAAGGAAAAGTCCAGGACGCCCTGGTCCGGAGCGCCGCGGGGCCATGGCAGCCGCACTGCGGCGCTCCTGCGGCATCCCTGGAAGGAGCGCTAAATCAGCGCTCCTTCCTCAAGACAGGGAAAGTGCGCCCTAAAAGCGTTGGGTGCACTTTCCCTGTCTTTTCCGCTGCAGCGCGTCTGGTCGCTGCGGCAGGAGGTTGTCCCCAGAGCGCCAGCCGTGTGCAGGGCTGGCGGCTCCAAGGACGACCTCAGGGAGAGGAAGGAGCGCCACGCGTGCGGCTGCTCCTCCTCTTCCTGGCCTTGGAGACGGCTCAATAAGCCGTCTGCCGAGGCCCTGAGTTCCAGAGCCTTGGGGCAACCACTGAGAAGGTCCTCTCCTGTGTTCCCACCATATGTATCTGTGAAGGTGGTGGGACAGAAGGAAGGGCTTCCTCAGCAAATCTCAGAGCACAGGCTGATTCATAAGGGAAAATATGGTCCTTCAAATAACCTGGATCTGAACTATGTAAGGCTTTAAAAGTCATAACCAGCACTTTGAATTGTGTCCAGTAATGGACATAAATTGAAACTGAAAATGCTGATTAACCCAGCTTGCTGAGCTGATGGGGGTCACAATAGGGTCTCTGCTGAAATCCCAAATTTCAAATGGTCCCGAGTTGTTTAGAGCTGGGTAACTCAAAACCACTTCCTTCAGTTGAACTTGTTAAGTGGATTGGAAGCCAGTGCAGTTAGTACAAAACCTTTGATATGTACTGTATATACTCAAGTACAAGTCAACCGCATGCACAAAATTGAGGACAGGTTTTGAGGACAAAATTATGGATTTTGACATGATCCATGGATAAGTCAAGGGTAAAACATAGGGGCATGCCACCAAGGATCTAAACAATGAAGCAAAGGAAAACAATGTCAATGAATGTACAAAACTGCAGGAGGCAAAACTGTTTGTGCTCACCCTAAAGGCTAGATGGATGAAAGAGTAGAGGGGAGCAGTGCTTGCAGGACAGATTACACTCTTGTCTTTTATCAGTTGATGGTTCCTTTTTTAAATAAGAGGTAAAGTACTTTATTTACATTGGCCAGTGGATAAGTCAACACAGGATTTGGGGGTCAATTTTTTGACTAAAACGTCTAGACTTATACTTGTGCATATATAGTAGTCACTAAAGCAAACAGCAGATAACAATCCATATTTTTTTCATTAGCTGTGGCTTTGAAACAGTTTTGAAGCACAGCTCCACATAGAGTTCATCATCAAGAGAGAACTTGTGCAAAATAACTGTGAGCTCACTGTCATTGCACAGCTTTGGCAAAAGCCTAATAAGAAGGTAATGAAGGCATGAATCGTCTTAGCCAATTCTGCCTTCCCTAGGAGCTGTTGCAGTCTTTGGCCATCCCAAACCCTTATCTTAGCATCCTAATTTAGAAGACTTAAGGAATCCATCTAAGTAAAAGTAATAAAGCAACAGATTTTTTGCTACAGTGGTTGAAGAATCAAGAGTCTTAAATCCATACCAGTCCACTGCAAATTACCTTGAGCTCTATCAGTCTTCTGTCTTACCCTGTTCTGGGATATACACATAATTCACATGTCCAATATGAGAATGTGCCCCACACTCTTTTGAAGTTGCCAAGAGTAGTGAGGGACAAACTCACTCTCAAAAAAAGTTGTCTACTGTTACAAGTAGATTCAATGATGGTTTCCCAGGAGCAGTTTATAAACCACTGACCTTTAACAAGCTCTACAGGAAGCTCTAAGGCCTTTGCAGACTGCCAGAAATAGTGCACATTAAATTGAGGCACTGCCCTGGCTCAGTGCTAGGGGATCATGGGAATTGTATTTTTTTTCTGGGACATTGAGCCTTCTCTGTCAGAGAGCTCTGGTGCCACAATAAATTACAGTTCCCATGATTCCCTAGCACTGAGCCAGGGCAGTGCCTCAATTTAATGTGCACTATTTCTGGCAGTCTGCAAAGGCCTTAGAGAGCTTTATAATTGCTCTTCCATAAATTACTGCAGATGTTGGGTTATTGGCTGTCCCAACATTAAAATAAAGATAAATCTGAAAATCTGAATATAAACACAGGTGGCTCATATTTTAAGGACCAAATTTAAAAAGAAGGTAAATATTGTTGGTATAATTCCAGCTGCAAAACTCTGGAAACTGGATGTATCTGTGAGTGGAATAGAAGAGAAAATTCTCAGCAAGACCTACTCCCCCTGCAGTTCTCTTTAAAAATCTACTCTGGAGAACTGGAGGTGCTCAAAAACAGCATGGGAGGTGATGGAGGTCTGATGTGGGGTGGTGTATGGTGTGGTGGGGACAAGAGGAACTACTGAATATTGCAATTGAAGATTATCACACGGGGTAAGAAATGCTAGAGAAACACATTGCTACTATAATTATTGTGTGATCAGGAAAAGATTTTCACATGATGTCATCCACATACCATTCTTGTAACGTCATGGAATCATTGTGCTGGTGGAACATCTCATTGGCAATAAAATAAGTCAATGGTTTGCCAATAATGATTTATTAGCTTTATTGCAAGTGTGTGAAAGGCAATCATATTTCAACAGTGCTAATGAGAATTTTTCATTAAACCTTCTGGAGAGTAAATTATCACAGTACATTCATTAAAATGGAGCTATTCTACTTTAACTGCTCTGACTGCCTAGTTCAGGGAGGCCTAAGAGCTCTCTGACTGAATATTCTAAAAGCCCCTTCCTAAACTACAAGTTCCAGAATGCAACAGGAGGATAATTTCTTAAATTGAACCTCCCAGTCTCCCAGGATGCCTGTTTAGTAGAATCACTTCTTGTGTCACACTTGTGAGTCAAGGAGAGTTCCTCAGTGGCAAGAGAAGAACCATTTCTCTCTCTGCTAATACAATACTTTCTACTGATGTGTGGAATGTAAAAGCACTTTTTTTTACTGCTCATGTATCATTAATGCACCATTATTGCGACCACTGTGAAAGTAAATATTTTAATATCGCCATTATATCACTCTTGCTTAATAAAGTTAGAATAGCGCTATTAAACTGTAAATAGCCCTTGTGTGATAATTTTCATTGTATTCTTTTTTTGTATATATCTTAAATTTTCAGATACTTTTTCATTCTATTACCAGTAAAATCTGTTACTCTTTCCATTAACAGAAAAACAAGTCTGGACTTGGCCCATTGTAATTTAGATTATATATATTCCATAGTAATTTTAATGAATACTAGGGTAATAATGAATCACTCTTTAAGGAATTTGCTTTGTTACTTTAACAATGGGATAAGCTATGATTTATCCTTTTAAATTAGACTCTCAGCAATCAAACAGATATTACTTCCTAAAATAAGCCTTTTGTTCCAGTTTCCATTAAGCTAAACAGTGATCAACTTAATAAATGGCAGGAGCTATGACAAAGTTCATTTTTATGGGTTAATTAGAATGGAAGACTTAAAGGAACTATAGTACTTGATATGTGTGGGGAGGGAATAAAGTGAGCTGTACTTTCTCAATTTTCAGCTTATTATGCTGTTAATACTATTGCGGATTATAGATCCAACATTCAATATTTTAAAATTTGGAAAGTAATATGCATTTCCCTATATTCATTGCTTTGAGGGGAAATCTTAGGGTGGGCACATTTGGTGGCCCTGCAGGTCAGTACTCACTCTTAGAACTCATCATAGGCTACCTTCCTCTACAGTGCTGAAATTTCATAGCAAATCCACACATTCATTTGGTGGAGTGGGCTAGAGCTATAGAAAAGGCCCTAAAGTTTGCAAGTGACCCATGGGCCTTGTGTTGTGAAGGCTTTTAAAAAAACCATATATTACTATTTATAATAAGCAGTGGGCCCTCCATATCCACAAATTCTGTATCCATGCATTTAACCATCTGTAGCTTGAAAATATATATTTTTTAAAAAAATAAACTTCAAAAAGCAAAGCTTGGTTTTGCCATTTTATATAAGGGACATTATTTTACTGGGCTAATATATATAATGGGACTTGAGCATTCATGGATTTGGGTCTCAATGGAGTGCCCTGGAACCATATCCCAGTGGAAAACAAAGGCCCACTGTATAGTATAAATTTAATTGCTTGATTGATCAGCTAAAAGGCAGAGGAATTAATCAACTTAGAATTTATTAATTGTTTGGCAACCCAGAGAGAGTGAAGGAGAGAGATGCTGAAGATTTCTGCTATGAAAATCAATAGAATGACAGCATTGATAATGTAGATAAACATATTTACACCATTTAACTTGTTTTTCCAAACCTGGGGTCTTTATTAAATGTCAGAATCTTTAGATCTGTCCTGCCTCTAGCTTCAAAATGTCTAAAAGGCTTTTCTTCATCTTTTCAATTACAAAAGGCCAACCAAAAGCTACAAAGGAAGAAGCTTTTTTTAAAACAAACAAAACAACAACAACAACAAAAACCAACAACACCCACAACCAGTATAATTGGGAAGATTTTTCATGCCATTTCTATTTACTGCAAGATATAAGGCGAGCATATGCTGCAAACATAATTGCAATTAAGAGGTTAAAATAGGCAGTGTTATTCCATATGCAATACATATTTTAACAAGTGCTTTCTTACAAATAGGCTAAAAATCATGTTAGGATTTAGAAATATCTGCCAAATTTGATATCAGCTAGGACCTCATATTTCTAGAATCAGCTCATTCCAGCATAGGTCTGCATGAAAATTTTAGCCTCTTTTTCAAGTGGATAGATTTGGTATATCCTTTTCCATTGACTAATTCCTTGGATTTT
>CM034706.1:150379936-150390895 GCA_020142125.1 Phrynosoma platyrhinos
ACTGTATTACTGTATGTAGTATTTTACTATGTTCACCGCCCGGATTGGCTCGCCAAATGGCGGTATACAAATAAAAATTATTATTATTATTATTATTATTATTATTATTATTATTATTATTATTATTAAAGAGAACTGAGAAAAACTGAAGTGAACTTTATGACTCTGTGATTTTCTTATTTGTTGTTCAGTCTCTTAATTACCCTACTGGACAACAATCATGTTGCACTCTGATATGAATAGTGATCTTCCATTAAAGAAAAACTCTCCTTTTTTTATTTTGGACTTGAAAAAAATCAAGTATATGGCAGGTTTACAATACCTAAATGGTGGTTTTCATTTGATTTGGTGCTAATCCACACAATTGATTTCACTTTTTTATGGTGTCTTTAGTTTCAAGGTTTTTTTACTCGCCCCCCCCCCCCAATTCATATTGCTACAGTTGATGGCAGTCCCTCAGATGCATGTTCCTACTGCCAATCCTATGTCTATTATTAGGTGTATATCTAGACATCTGTTGAAGGCCACTTCTTGTTTTACCTTCTTTTTAGCTAATTGAATCATCTGCTTTAAATACCATTATTAAGAAATACAGCTCCACAACGCTGGTAATTTTGGAGACAATGAAGTTATATCCATGTAATGATCTAAAACAGGGGTTAGCAAGTTCCCCTTACCTGGGGCCGGTCTGGGGATCCCCAGGTCTTCCGAGGGCCGATGGTAGTGGGGAAAATGGCAGTGCACGCACTTATGCACGCGCACAGCCCCCGCTGATCCCCACCATCGCCGCTCGTGCTGCTGCTGCGCCACCACCGCACATGTTGAGGCTGCCATTTTGTTTTCCAAAATGGTGGCCATGACTCATTTGTACATGTGCAGTACTCCTGCACATGTGCGAATGAGCCACAGCTGCCATTTTGGAAAACAAAATGGCAGCCACAATGTGCATGGTGGTAGCGTGGTGGCAGCACAGCAGAGGTGGGGGTTGGTGGGGGTTGGCGGGGGTCATCGTTGTCATCATCAGGAGTTGATGGGGGCTGGTCCAAAGGCCTCAGGGGGCCGGACCGGGCCTGCAGGCCGTAGGTTGCCAGCCCCTGATCTAAAATACCATGTTAGATCAAAGTAAAATCAGCTGTAGAAATGGCTATTCAAAAGATAAATTATTTTATAGCATGTAAACACTTGCAACACTTTGTTTCTTTTCTCCCAGTCTTTAAATTGTTTGTTATTATCTGCCCACTAGTCAGTCTCAACTCTTGGTGACTCTATGGATGAGACATCTCCAAGAACCCTCTGTCCTCCACTGCTCTGCTTAATTCCTGCAACCCCATACTGTGTCCTCCTCAAGAGAGTCCATCCATCTGGCATGTGGCCTTCCTCTCTTCCTACTTCCCTCCTGCTTTCCCAGCATTATTATTGTTTCCAAAGAGTCCTCCTTTCTCGTGATGTATCCGAAGTACGATAGTCTCAGTTTGGTCATCTTGCCTTCCAGAGAGGTTTCTGGCTTGATCTGCTCTAGGACTCATTTGTTTGTCCTTTTGGTTGTCCATGGGTTCCTCAGTACTCTTCTCCAGCACCACATCTCAAATGCATTGATTTTCCTCCTATCATCTTTTTTAACTGTCCAGCTCTCACATCCATACATGGTAATAGGGAATACAATGGCTTGTATGATTCTAACTTTTGTGCTCAGTTTTATATCTTTGCATTTTAGAATCTTTTCTAGTTCCTTCATGGCTGCCCACCTCATTCTTAATCTTCTGATTTTCTGGCTGCAGCTCCCATTTCTATCAATATTTGATCCCAGGTGTGAGAATTCTTTTACTATTTCTATTTCTTCATTGTCTAGACTAAACTTGTGAAGGTCCTTGGTAGTCATTATTTTTGTTTTCTTTATCTTTATAAGCTTATCTTTCCACTTTCTTCTTTGATCTTCCTTAGTAGGTGTTCCAAGTCTGTGAGGTTACTGTGGTGTCACCTGCATATCTTAGTTTGTTGATATTCTTTCCGCCTATTTTCACTCCTCCCTCTTCTGTGTCTAAGCCTGCATTTCTTATAATATGTTCTGCATACAAGTTGAACTCATAGGGTGATCTTTAAATCTAGAAACGTTAATTTTTAAATGGCTCTTGTTTCAAAATGATAAATATCTGAAGATTCAAAATTATCCACTATCAACTTTAAAGACTGAGACAGGTGGAACATGTACATGACTACTTACACAATACCTTCCTTTTTTTGTTCTGTTTAATGATGACTATTAGTTAAATAGCCATCCCATTGTCTTTGTAAGGTTAATATATATATTGAGGTTAGAGGCTACATGAAGTCACCTTTCTTTTTCAACCCCCCCCCCAAAAAAACAAACACCCCAATGCATGAATGTCAACTAAACACCCACATACCCCATCTTGAAACCAGTAAAGTACATTGTGGCCTACATCTAGTTACTGGTCACTACTAGAATAGATGCACATGGGTAGTTTCAAAAAAGAACTAGGCTGACATAAGGCCACCTAGTGAGTTGACACCTGAGGTGAGAGTCAATCCAGCACCTCCCTAGTTCATAGCACCTTTTCTTTCTTTACTGCACCAGCTTTCTTTTTGTGTATGGGAAATATCTATCTTATTTGGTGGTCCCTAGCTTAGAAATGACTTATTGATCAAACCTCCAACCATTCCCATGGTCTTCATGTTGGCAAATGTCATATTATGCTAGAAACACATGGGAATCTTCTCTCATATTTCTCTACTCTCAAAACCTTCTCTTTATGGACATAGAATTATGGGAAGAGGAATTATTTCTATGATAGTATATTGTGAAGTAATATCTGATAAACTGCTTTCAAAAGCTTTACTGGGTTTTGTTTTCTTAACATAGCCCTGTGTATGCCACTGTCACAATCTGCTAATCATTAGTCCCCTTTGACTTGAAGTTATCTTTGTGCTGTTTAAGATTGTTTTCTTTTTAAGAGGATCATACTTGATTTGCATTCCACCTGTGTGTCTGATAGAGAGAGACGGAAAAAGGCAGCTTAACAAGCAGGAACCTTGGGTTTGCTGATGGAGAAGATTACTATTAATATTATGGATATACAACATACAAGTCCATACCCTGGCATTCCCATAAGGCCCATCTCAAATATTGCATTTATTGGAAGAGTTTGATGGCAGACTCTTGTTGTACATGATGTGGCATCAAATGGAACATGCAATCAACATTACTTGAAGGTATAACACAGGGAATAGGCATATACATTTTCCTTACTTTGTTCTCTCATGGAAGAACAGGTATTCTCTCCTTTGTTGTTGTGTGCTTTCAAATCATTTCTAGTTTCTGGATACCCTAAGGTGACCCTACCACAGGATTTTCTTGGTAAGGTTTGTTCACAGGGGGTTTGCCACTGCCTTTCTCTTAGCCTGAGAGTGTATGGATGTTATCACACGTGGCCCAGAAACTGAAAATAAAGTGGAAATGAGGCAACCCGAAAATAAATGGGATATAACCCTTGTTTCCGCAAACGTCATTACCTTCATTGCGCATTTACACTAAGTGTATCGAACGTCCACACACAAGAGAAAAAAACCTGTAAATGTAGCCGAAATGAGCCTCCTGCACATGCTCAGAGAAAGGAATGCTCGCTGGAACCATGGCAACAGCGGGAAAATGTGCCACAATACGTATTTGGTTATCAGACCTACGGTAAATGTGAAATGATTCCCGTCATGCAATTGCAATTTCTGAAGAAACCTAAATTCAAAAGATCTCAGTTCTTTCCACTTTCTGTCAGGGTTCTTTCGGGGTTCTGTGCGACATCATGTGGAAACACGGGCAAATAATCCAGATTCATTCGCCATTTCATTTGGATTCTGTTTGGATTGAGCCCCGTGTGATAACGTCCTATGACTTGCCTAAGGTCACCCAATGGCTTTTCATGGCTGAGTAGGGATCTGAACTACACTCTTTCAGACTATAGTTTGGTACTCTGACAAAGGAGCATTGGTGGTGCAGTGGTTAAATGCCTGTACTGCATCCACTCACTCACAAACCAGAAGGTTGCAAGTTCAATACCAGCCAGGGCTCAGGCTCAACTCAGGCTTGCATCTTCTTGAGATCACTAAAATGAGTACCCAGCTTGTTGGGGGCAATTAGCTTACAGTTGTAAAATGCTTAGAGACTGCATAGTGTGGTATGAAGGGGTATATAAATGAAGCAGCCATTGCTATTGCTATTCATTCCATTACACTATGTTGGCTTTCTTTTTGCTGAGTGAGATTAGGAAAGATTTTACACATTGGTGGTAGGGCATGATCTTCAAATTTGAAATCTTTTGTGGAAAAATGTGTTTGTGCTTGTGTATTTTTTTAATGCAACCCTGCCCCCAAAAATTTGTACAGAAAACTTTTTTTTAAAAAATCCTTCCTTTGGGATTCTGTTAGGGTCTCTGAGGCAGCTCACAATGAAAAACAAAATAGCCAAAATCATCATAATACCACCACATATTAAACAAATAATAGAGAAACTCAAAGGGGGATTGACTATTGCTCATTGAAATATCGAAACAGCATTTTTGCTTAAAACTGCAGTTCAAGATTGAGTAGATATGTATTGGAATGCAGTGTTAATCCTGACTGTGGACATGCTTACTATATATAGCTAGGGAAGTGGGTCCAGAATAAAGGATACCACATCGGAAAAGACCTCATTCCTACAGTAGTTCAGTTCTGAAGGTCCATTAGCTCCATATGAAGCAATGTATGCAACCCTGGTAGTTTGAAACTCACTGGCAGGCAGACATAAAGCAGCCCAAGGTTGTAAGGCATATCAACATGCCTGCATTTGTACTGCAGAAATAATCCCGTTTGACAGCATTTTAAGTCTCATGGCTCAATGCTCTGGAATTCTGAGAACTGTAGTTTTGTGAGACATTTAGCTTTCTCTATCAGAGAGCTCTGGTGCCACAACAAATTACAAATCCCAAAATTCCACAGCACTAAGTCATGGCAGTTAAAATAATGTCAACCTGAATTGACACTATAGATGCAGAAATATCTCCTTTCCATGATTTTCTAAGATATTTCTCTCTTGCATTCTGCTTGCCTTTCCAGAGGAAACTCTTGAAGTTGGAAGAGGGACATTAACTCCATCCCTGCTTGGAAACTTATGTTGTTTCTCCTTGTCTTTGTATTTCATTGTCCCCCTTCCTGAGATGGCATATTTTCCAAATTGAGTGCAATGCCAATTTTTTAATGAACACTGCTTCACTCAGAATCTAAAGAAGATAACAATCTGTTGTTTTTGTATCCTCTTTAACTTTACTTGGCTTTCTTTTCTAAGCAAAGTGGAACACTATGTGTGTGAGTGTGTTTGTGTTTATGTATGTATAAGAGAAAGCAAGAGGGGAGAAAAATTATCCTTTTTTTTTTTTTTTGGAAGGGTTAAAGGCATCTTGAGAAAATGACTATTTGTAGCAGTTTGTACACTGTTTTTATCCCAGATTCTTCCGTATCATATTTAAACCTGTTCAATATATTTGACCTGACTCCAGCAGTGGAAAAAACAAAGCAACGTGTGAACACAGTCAAAAGCAATGAACCTTCCAAATTATGCATAGCTCTCTTAATAGTTATATAACGTTAGGGTGAAATAGTCCTATTTCAACTTTTTAATATATTTTTTTGTGGGGGGAGCAGGAAATGTCATGAAAGTGCAATAAGCAAATATTGTACACAGTGGGAAGTTTAACTGTTTTTCCCTTTTCCAGTAATGTATTCATCAGCAGGAAATGTTCTGTAAAGAACTCTGATTGAAGGACTGCTTATTTTCTTACCAGGAATTTTGTAAGTGAAGTGTATATGTTAAATTTCTCAGGTAAAAAGCAGCAGTTAGAGTGATGTGTTATTTTAAAATAGTGCATACTTGCTAAAT
Organism: Phrynosoma platyrhinos; assembly: GCA_020142125.1. Lineage (NCBI taxonomy): Eukaryota > Metazoa > Chordata > Lepidosauria > Squamata > Phrynosomatidae > Phrynosoma > Phrynosoma platyrhinos. The sequence continues at coordinate 150,385,866 of CM034706.1, forward strand.
GTTTAGAGTGAAAGCCCCTGTGACTTGTTTGCAATTTCTTATGGAGCAGGTATTTTATACTCCTGTTGCAATAGAGAAAACTGGAGAGAAGAGAGAACTGTCAGTGTGTGGATGATGGGTGTTGCAGTGATGTTCTTTGACACCCAGCAGAATATCCAGGACAAGCTGGCTGCTGTGATCCACAGCTACTTTGTATCTCTTACCATCAACTAGCTCAGCTTCCCTTCTTCAGGATCCTGTCCTCCTCAATCAAGAAGACACATTGTAAAGTCCAAAAGTATAGTTTATTAATGCATATAAAAGAAAAATAAGATAGCTAAGTAAAATCCATTGTGATGAACTTGTCCAGTTCAGCCATGAAAGATTACATCTTTAACAATCCCAAAAGCATAGGATCCCAACTTGTTGCAGTTGAAAGTTAAGAAGAAGTTACAGATCCATGTTTCCAGATCGAGGAGTTACATTGTAAAAGCAGTATAAACATACTCAAAAACTACAAGCCAAAAGCTCCATGGTTAAAACCACTGCCAGACACGCATGTACGCACTCACAGTTGTGTTTATAAACAAAACTAGGCAAAGGATTCTCTAGGCCCTTCCCATTCTCCACCTTCTGGGTGTTAACCTTATGCTGATTGGATAATACCTATATGATGTGTACTAACCCAGGCTCTTGGTATCCATCATCCCCCATGTGACTCCTTTCCCATGATCTCATGATATTGATGTATTGTTATATCTTTAGTTTCTTACTTTCCTCATAACAAAATCTGTGTCTAAGTGCTGTATCTTTGAGAAACTTCATGTTTATGACTTCTTGGCCATCTGGTGTCAGATTCACTTTGTTTCTCTAGATGCTGTTCTCATGAGGAAAATTCCACACACACATCTCTACATTTCACCTTTGACTGTATAACCCATCCATATTCTAACAAGAACATCATCACATCATCAGATGATCTTTGGAATAAGGTTGTGGCTAAAACCACAATATGCTTGTCACCGTAATTAACCATATAATGTTATACATGTCTACCGAGAAATAACTCCTATTGAATTCAACAGAGCTAAGGATGTAAGGAATAATCACAGATTTTCCTGGGGTTGGTGGAATACAGTGTCTTGTGAAAAATATCAGTTGCTGCAAGAGTTTTTGCAAAATTGTTTGTAGAAAAAACTCAGGGCTTTCTTCTCTGTGTTTTGAGGGGAAAAACTGCACTTCATTTTGTTGAAAGCGCAAAAGATTTTGTACAAACAGTTCACAAAACAATTAATAAAAGTTTCAAAATGTGGACAAATGATATTAAAAATGTTGGGGACACATTGCTTTCCACTCTACCAAGGAGGGAGAAAACATTTGCAATTGTTATTCTTACATGAAAGAATGAAATCAATGAAGCTTTATATTTCCAAAATGGAGCTTATTCCCAGGAAAGTAGGTATAGACTCACCATTTTGGGGACTCTCTTTTGAATAGATGATGTGTGATCCTGTTAGGCTTTACTTTATTAAATGGCATGGAATGAATTCAACTGACAATTACACACTTGAATTGGTGGTATGGAGAGCTTAAGTCTAATGCTATTTTTGAGACTATTTTGAATGAGCGAAAATACTGAGGACAGTTTTACCTTTGAACAATGCACTGTGCTTCTTTTAAATTCCTAGATATTGTAAATGCTTTATCTTCACACTTTTAAAATCAAGCACATACTAGCAAGGTTGTGAGCATGGGGTAGGCAAATTTGCATGGCTATTTAACAACCCAAGAAAGAAACAGATGTGCTGAAATAAAGTTGATTTTGATATGTAGCACTGTCACATTTCTGAAACATACCCCGCTACAGATGGGGAAAAAAGTGATGCTAATTTTCTGCTCAGTGAGAGACAAAAGAGAAATGAAGTGCTATTTGTCAAATAGACATGTAAAGGACAATGAATTCTTTGAACTAAAGAGTTATTAAGGCAGGGACTCCATACTACAACCACAACTTGTAAGGGGTGCTGAATAAAGCTTCAACTGCCAATTTCTACAAGGTGCAATTCTGGTACTCAGTCAGAGCCATGCCTAGTAAGGTCAAGTGAGGAAATCCAGAGGTAAAACATTGGAATCCACATGAAAGATGTAGGAATCATTTGGAAGTTAGCCTCCTTCAGATGTTGTTGGTCTCCATCTCCCATCATTCCTGGCCACTCTACACTAATGGAAATGGAAGCTCATCAAAACCTTGAGGCCAACATATTTCCTATCTCTCATCTAGAGTGTATAGGTACTTCTCATAGTCTTCTACCACTACATAATATATCAATTTGTGACATGGGGCTGATACAGATTGTCTCCTTGCAGTTCTACAGGCAGAGACACTCCATTTGTCTCAACCAGTACAAAGCCTATGTTAGAAGTGCATAATTCAATCATGAAATGTTAAACAACCTATGGTATATAGCACATTAACTCCATATTATTAATTATGCATTTAGAAGACATTCTAGAAAGTATTTTACAGTTGGGACACACTGAGGAGAGAATCCCTAGTCATCAAAAGAACTTATGAATATAACAATGTTAATTTGAAAAACAAAAAAGAAAACAAAAGGATACTCAAAGAAATTGTAATGTTTGAGTTGCTAAACCAGGTTAAAGGAGTAAAGAGCAAGTCTTGTAGCTAGCACCCATTTCTGAAGGAATGTGACTCTATTATCCATATCCTCTACACTGCCTATATGGTAGGAGAGATATGGTCTCCAATGGAGAGGCCACCCTAATGGTTGTTCTGGCACTTTGCATCAAAACTAGGAGTACTGAGGGGCAGAGCCAAAGGCTGTGCCCCCCACCCACCCCGGGCTTCTGCCTTTTGAAAATCTCAGAGGAGGAGCAGGAGTTTCAGAGCTTGTTTCAAAAGAAGGATAATAGCAGTAGCAAGTACATTTCTATACTACATTTCAGAGCATTTAAGCACTCCCTAAGCAGTTTACAAAGTGTAAGTTAATTTTCCCCAACAAGTTGGGTACTCATTTTAGCAACCTTGGAAGGATGTAAACCTGAGTCGAACCTGAGCTCCTAGATGGTATTGAACTCACAACTTTGCTACTGTGAGTGAGTGACTACAGTATAGGCATTTAACCACTGCACCACCAGGGCAGATTTTATATTGTTGCCTTAATAGTTTAGGGACTTAACATTCGAAAAACACCAGGTCTACCTTAAGATTAGATGTTCAAAGACTGACCTAAAAGGGTGGACCTAGAATCATAGAATCATAGAGTTGGAAGAGACCACAAGGACCATCTAGTCCAACTCTCTGCCATGCAGGAACTCAAAATCAAACCACCCCTGACAGATGGTCATCCAGCCTCTGTTTAAAGAGTTCCAAAGAAGATCTGTTATCTGACTCTAACTTTGTGGGGATTTTAATCTTTGCCCCGTGAAGGCACTACAATGAGACATTTGGTTGAGAGGGTGCCACTTTTGTTTTTCCATGTTGATCAATCACCACTGACCAAGTAAAAAAATTGGTCTGTCACTTCTAAGACTTTGTTACAGCTATGTCTAAAGGGTGTCAGATTTGGTACTTGTTCCTTTCTCATTGGGGCAGCTTCTACTGCATTTACAATGGGGTTTCAGGCTCAGACTATACAGGCTTTGGATGTTGAAAATCAAAGACATATAAAAGTTATGTTTAGTTTCTACATCATTAACAAATTGGCTGATTTTTATCTTTTTCAGGTTCTAGTTTGAGACCAGTTTGGCATCATGTCCTGATCTGCAGCCATAGTTATCTTTATTGGGCAGCATGCCAGGCACATCACAGTTACTTGGGAGCTCACCTTGGGCTTTGGGACATTGCCCCTGTGGAATGGTTGGGAAAGAGGGGCCTTCAATGGCCCGGGTTGTTATGCACACTATTCAGGAAGTGCTGTGGGCCTCCCCCACATATTTTTGTTAATCGCCTTGGTGGAAATGATCTTGGACTTTTGAAGGCGAAAGACTGCATTATTTAGCCCCAGAATGATATTAGATACATTCAGTCCCATTGGGCAGAGGCAACAGTAATTTAGTCAGCCATTATCCCTACACAGATCTGGCTTGGTGCCAGAGACCCTTGGTGTATTGGTGTTGCATGCAAGAGGGTAAATAAGGGAATAAAAAATGTCATGGTCAATGGCCTGACTTATTTTCTTCCTCATCCAAACACAGTGTCCTGGTGGCTGGAGCTCTACCGAGTGGATGACATTCAGCTCTCTGAAGTGGGGATCTAGTTGTTTCTTAGAGATCTGCAACAGGGGGTGAAGGCTGTTTGGGCCAGTCTGATGGGGATAGGGGTTAAGCAGACATGTCACAGGGTGAGAGTCACCTACTCAACTTCTTTACCCTGATGACACTCCAATGGGTCTTTTTGATCCCACCACTACCACCAATTATGTGAAGGTGATGGCCACAATCCCACCAATTCTTCACTGCAATACTTGAAAATAGGATTCTCTTAAGTGTCTCCTGCACTATAACTCTCTTTAGATGCCTGCATTCTGTTTCCAATTCCCCCCCCCAGCTTAGCACCAAGTATTCTTTGATAGCCACAGACCCACTATCTAATGCAGGGGTAGGCAACTTTTCCCCTTTAAGGGCTGAGGGACTTCAGCTCCCAGAATCCCAGGAACTATTCGCCAACATGGGACTATTGGCCAACATGGCTGAGGCTTCTGGGAGCTAAAGTCCCTCAGCCCTTAAAGGGGAAAGGTTGCCTACCCCTGATCTAATGTGTTCCAAACCTAAAAGACTTTTCCCAATGTTGGTAGTGTTTTTGATATGTTTCTGAAATCACTTCAGACATCTGCTTGTTGAAACAAAGTAGGAAATTTATTTTCAAGTCAGACTGAATACAGTATGTCTTTTAGTGAATGATGTTCACAATGGATACAGTGTATAAATAATTTATTAGTTACACAGTTTATCAGTTTTATTAGTTTGTGTTTGTAATTGTTTCTCTATAGCAGAGGTAGGCAACCTTTCCCCTTTAAGGGCCGAGGGAC
>CM034706.1:150449236-150466546 GCA_020142125.1 Phrynosoma platyrhinos
AGGTATTAACCTGAAATGCAGCTGTATCCCATCAGGTATATGTCATTTTATTTTTAGTATGATAATCTGTCTTGTGATTCTTCATTTCTGTGAACTGTTTTAGCTATTTTTTCTACATCTACCAGTTCCTTGACTTAATTAAGGGGGTTGCAGACTGCCAGAAATAGTGCAAATTGAGTCCACTTTTAGGGTTAGGGTTAGTGCTAGGGAATCATGGGAATTGTTTTTTTTTTTCCTGAGACATTGAGCCTTCTCTGTCAGAGAGCTCTGGTGCCAAAATAAAATACAGTTCCCATGATTCCCTAATCCTAACCCTAAAAGTGGACTCAATTTACACTATTTCTGGCAGTCTGCAACCCCCCTAAGTCTTTTTTTCAGATTGCATTTTCTAACTAGATCTATTCCTGAAGACCATACCCTCTCAGTTCTAGAGTGCCAGGTCAGGACCATCCCATACCTTGAGATTTCAGAGCCAAAACTTGAGACCTGAGGACAACCCCTTTTGATGCCACAGGGGGTGGACTCTGGTGAAGTAATATGGGTAATGTTAGAAGGAGAAGCCCCTAAGATGTCATCAAGCATCAGTGATATCTGGATAGAGTATGCAATGCAAATAAACAACACCAATTCTTTTAAAAATGAGGAAAATATATGAACAAATGTATACATTTCAGGGAATCACTCTTTCCCTGAGATTCTTCCCCTCACCCTGAAGATCAGAGAAGCAAGTGCATGTCCTGAAATTCAGAGCAAGGCCTTGAGACCTGGTAACCCTATTTCTTCCTAATTCTCATTTCCATATCTGTCCTAATGCTTTCTCAGACATCTAATTTCCTTAGGGGGGAAGCAGATGGGCAGCCCTGGGGCACCCCTGAAAATGGAGGATCGAGGCCGAGGCTGCTGGACACCTTGGCCTCGATCCTCCCTTTCGCTGCCTGTGAAAGAAGTGCTAAAATAGTGCTCCTTCCACAAGCTGCAAAAGGGGCACCGAAGGTGTAGTGTGCCTCTTTGGTGTCTCTTCTGGCTCAGTATGGCCGAATGCTGAGCTGGAAGGATGTCATCGGAGCACCCATCGTCTGGCTGCCCCTCCCCTTCCTGGGACTGAGGATGGCGTTTCTTGCCATTTGAATCCCCCCTTAGTCTATGTTTTTTCTTCTGCTCTTTCCTTTCCTGGGCCATTATGGGTATCATATCCTCACATGCTATTAGAGTTTGGTCATTGACAGAGGCTTCACTTCCTATTCTATTAATGCTTGTAATTAATTATCATTATCCATCTCATTCTTCCAAAATGCACATCATATACTGTAACTGTTTATCTTGCTTTCTTTCTGTTTGCTCTGTGGTTGGATTTAAAATCAAAAGCCTCTTTGTTTACCTTAAAAGGAAACTTGAGAAACTTATTTGATTATAGTTGTTACAGAACTGGCAGCAAAGATGCAATTAAAACTACTTATGTTAAATTATCCAGCTTTGTATTAGGAATAGTCAAGCAAACAGTAAATCTCCTAACTCTTAAGTCAATTTAGTGAGAATTAGACGCCCCCCCCCCACTCAGTGGGGGAAATCTTCTTAAACTAGTGCAAAGTTTTTCCTGCCATTTTAGCAAGGAAATATGGAAGAAGGAAACCCTTTCTTCCCCACTCAGAAAAAAACCCACCACATTATATCAAGATTTCTTCAAAGAAGCAACTCTATCTCTGCCTTTCAGGACCAGAATGAATATCTGATGTGAGCAGATTGTACAGCTCACCATGAAATTCAGGTGCAAATGGAAGATAAGGAGTTATCCCCTACTGAATTTCTAAAAGTTTTGTGTTTATAACTTTATCTACCAGTACTGAATCCTATAGTGAATTCATCAGGAACTATCTGGGTAGCAATGGAAAGGCTCAATATATGTGTGAGCTTCAGGGTGCCTATTTTAATATGAAAAAATACTCAGAATTCAAGGATGTTGCCTTCTACACAGGTACCCAAGGTGGTGGAATGAACTGTCTTCAGAAAAAAAGAGAATATTTTATTGCTCTCATTACTTTAAATTATGGGATACTTGAAGAATTCCATCTTTCTGAATACCAGTATGACGTGACCTAATCTACACCTTCCAGATTAATGTGCACATCAGAATTTAACTATCCACACTTCCTGTACATAGTTGGGAGTCAAAAATAGTAATGAAGTAAGATTTCAATTATATGTTTGGAGGGTATACATATTTAGAATGTGTATTTTGATAGATTATGTTAACCATCCTTCAGTATATATTTTTAGAGTATCAATCTATTAGTGAAGTTCCAGAGACACTTTTACAAACAAAGCTAAAAAGAAACATATACTTTCATTTCAAAATTGTCTCCAGTTTAACATTCAAAATGAATATCATGTTCTCAAAGTATAGTAAAGCATAAAACAATTGGGGTACAATGGATACCATAATGTTAATTTACATTTTACAGACAGAAAGAAATACCAATGCCCATCATTCCACCACTTTCATCATCATCATCATCATCAGAACCAGAACCAGAACCATCATATACAGAAAACACTAAATAGCTATTTCTTTTGTAATGAGCAAACAAACCTATGACATGATTGAAGAAGGTTTGTTGTTGTTAACTGCCTTCACATCAATTTTGATTTATTGTGACCTCATGAATGAGACACCCTATCATTGACCATCCATCTCAAGTGTTGTAGACTCAGGACTGTGGTTTTCTTGATTGAGTCTATCCATCTTTAATTCAGTCTTCCTCTTTTTCTACTGCCTTCTGCCTTAAAATGCAATATATAGCCTGTGCAGACCAGCTTAAAGGGCCAGCCTGGGGGTGGAGTTGGGGTGGGGCTACCACATGCCAGCTGCCCTGACTCTGCCCTGATGCCACCGTCATGCTACATGCCCCACCGCATGGCATGTGGCATCAGGGCTCCTCCTTGGCACAGCACAAAAGAACTGTGGCGGCAGCACTAAGGGTAGCTTTTTTGCCACCCCAAAAAGGAGCGGCATTTGCCAGCTTTTTTTGGAGTGGCAAAAAGCCAGACTGTAGCTGTGACATGTGGTTGCTGCAGCCCCAATCCGGTGCTCCCAGGGGCACCCCTTAGGGGCCGTCTGTACGCCCCCCCTAGTCTTTTCTAGTGAATCATGTCTTCTCATGATATGACCAAATTACTACAGCCTTGTTTTAGTCATCTAGACTTCTAGAGAGAATTCAGGCTTTTTTTCCCTCTAGGACCCATTTATATGTCTTTTTAGAATTCCACAGTATCCATAGCACCACATTTCAAATGAGTTGCTTTTCTTGCTATCAGCTTTCTTCACTGTCCAGCTTTCACAACCATACATAGAAATCAGAAATATGATGGTATGGACAATCATAATTTTAGTATTCAATGATTTATCTTCACACTTCAGGATGTGTTTCTTCATAGTTTCTTCATAGCTGCCCTTCTAAGTCCTAGTCTTATTTTGGTTTCTTGACTGCAGTCTTCATTCTGACTGAGCCAAGATATGGAAAATCTTGAACTGTTTCAGTGTCTTCATCATCTAATTTAAAGTTATGTAAATAATATGTAATTATATCTGTTTTCTTAATGTTCAACTGTAAACCTGCCTTTGCATATTTTTGTTGATTAATAATGGTTCCAAGTCTTTGCTATATTTTGCTAGTAGAATGATATAATCTACATATCTTAAATTGTTGATCTACCTTTGTACAATCTTCATGCCTCCTTTCTCCAAATCTAATCCTGCTTTATGTCTGATATGATCAGCATATAAATTAAATGCATAGCCTTGCTGGGCTTATTTCTCTGTATTCTATCGTAACAGTAGGCTCTTGTCCTGAGTACACATTATGCATCAAGATACTCAAAGGCTGTGGCACACCCATTTTTTAAAATAATGATCAAAAGTTTTTCATGATCTATACCTGGGGTAGGCAACCTAAGGCCCGGGGGCCGTATGCACCCTCCCGAGGCCTTTGGACCACCCCCAGGCCAGTCCTGCCACTGTCGCCCCCCCCGCCACCACCTCCACCCACCATGATGATATTGATTATTGTTGTTATTACTTGTTCTTGGGGTTTTCTTGGCAAAATCTCCACAGGGGTTTTGCCATGGCTTTTCTGGGGCTGAGAGAAAGTGTATGCATATTTATTTTAATTTTTTATTTTTTTTTACATTTTTTACTTTATTTATTTATTCATTTATTTATTTTTGGTGCTTCGGTCCCCCAATTGTCTGAGGGATAGCAACCCAGCCCCCAGCTCAAAAAGGTTGCCTACCCCTGATCTATATAAAGGCTTTTCTATAAACTATAAAGCACAGGGTGATTTACTGGAGAAAGTACAGTCCCATCAATTAAGAGATTATTACTGAGCTATTATTAGCATGTTCTAGAAGAAAAAAAATACAAAGAAGAGAAGTTAAAAACAAAACAAAGGATGTGTAATGCAGCATTGGACTCATAATGATTAATGAAAGGGATTGGATTCAGTTATGAAAGGGGTCCAATGTACAATGTAACTGCACAATTAGTGGAAGATTTTATAAATGTTTGACAGATGCATATGTGTAGCAACAGAAGCCCAGACCTCAAAAGGGAAATGTTACAACTCAGTACTATTAAGTACAATTTTCATGCATTTTATCACAAAGCTACACAGTAATGTATCTACACTAAGGCTACCAAACAATACATATCAGGTGCTTATAAGGTTCCATACATAATAGAGACCAGGATAATGAACAATGGTGGCAGTTATTGATGTAACTGTACAGCTTTAGTGATGGGGAGGACCACTGGTCAAACTTTAAGGTGGGAAAAAGACCAGAAATTTTCTGGCAGCTCAGAACAATGCTTCAATGATGGTGCAGGCAGACCTGTCCTGGAATCTTGTTGCATAGCAAGTCATTCTTCATAGCCCCAATATCTTGATTCAGCACAGTGGCAGTAAACTATGCTGATTGTCCCCATTCACAAACACATATGTGCATTTAAATGTGCATTTTCATGTTGATTTTTCAAAATGTAGATTTAAAAATTCAAGTGCAAATGTAGAATAAGATGGAAGTAGATTGAATAGTGAATGGTCTTATAGGTGAACAGATGTGGAAATGGTACATACTAGAAATAGTTTAATCTGCTTATCCCAATGCTGTGACTGTGAGCAAAGGATGGGGCTGAATGACAGATCAAAATACCTCCTCCTCCCCAGTTCTTTCATCTTGGGGTATTAACCATTTGTATGAAGCCAGTTCTGAGCTGTAAATAGGCAGGGCTGGAATGAGCAGCCTCCTTTGATATGGGTGATTCTGAAGCATTTCTATGTCAGGAGTGATTGAATGTAGAGAGGTTTCAGAATTGCCCACCTCTGCAGAAGACTGATTGGAAAGGAGGCAAAGACAAAGCATGGCAACAAATAGAACTTCCATGAATATCTTTCTCCACGAGTTGGGTTTGTAGTGGAGTGAAAGTGAGGGGGAAGTCTATTTCATTATGCTAGCAAAAGTACTCAGCCTTGCCAACTTTGACCCCACTATTCCACCTCAGTATTATTTCTCTACCCAGTACTCATTCAGCACCAGCTTTGCCTGGGTCAGAAACAGTTCTGACTCCTTTAATTCTTGTGCAATGAGCCTTTCCTTTTCTGTTCTACTTACTGTCTCCCCCTTCTATGTTTTTTCTTTCCTGGTCTTTCTCTCTCCCAGCCCACACCTGCTCATTCAGGCTTCCCTTCTCTTAACTCTTGTCCTCCCCCTTACTAAGCAGACAGGGTGTTTCTCTTTTATACTCCTGAGGTTGTCATATTCTAATTTCCCAAACTGTGGCAGCCATATTTATGTAAGTACTCATATATCTTTAAAACAAATTATCCCCAAGATGCATATGACGTGGGTTTCTTGATATGTACACTAGGCTTCAGAGGTCTAAATTTTACCACATTGGAGCTGTGATGGAAAATGACAAATACACACTGTTTGATGTCATGGTTGTGGTTGCTGTCTTCCCATTCCCTATCATCCTCTATTTTATTTGATTTGATGCAATTACATTCCATCACTTTTCCAATGAGCACCACATGACATACATGGTTCTCATCATCCATCAGAACCCTTTGAGGCTGAGAGTGAGTGATTAACCCAAGGTTAACCAGAGAGATTCACAGGAACTTGAACTAACATTTCCTAAATGCCAGTCTAGCACTCTAATATTTTCACTACTCTCACTCTCCAATTTCTCATACTAGGTGTTCATTTGTGTCACACAGGCTGGGAATTAGTACTTGAAATTTCAGCAGATTACCAATAATGTGTAGATAGGAATCATAAGCTCTAGGCAAACAATTTTCAATATATGGATGGTGTGTGTGTGTTTGTATGTTGGGGAAGGAGTCAATATCATATCCTGATTCCCAGGTTTTTCTCCTACCTGATCATTTTTGTTCAGGAAATGAGGATCTTGACAGTGAGAGTGGTAGCACATGCTGAAACATTACCAATAATTGCAGCAAAATCTGGGGTTACTGTTGTGCATAAGGGACAGATTGAGCCTGGAGGTTTAATTAATGACTGAAAATAATTCAGACAGTTATGGGATGTCAAAGCCTTATTTATTTATTTATTAAAAATGAAGCTTCATTTTTAAAGAAAACCTTCAAACCTTACTTTTTAAAATTAATGCACACACATGTTCTTTCCAGCAAGATAAATAGGCATTTGTCTGTATCTATTGAAGAGTTAGGAAAATGAACCTGTGTGGCTTAATGAAGCTGATGCAAAAATTGACTTTTATCTTTGTAGCTAATGCTAATGTGTACATCAAGAAAGGAAACTTTCATTACTGGTGGTTCAAATGGCAAATTATGAATATGTGGACAGTGATATTATATAGTTTATTTACCAGTGGGGGAAGGAGTTGTCACTAAGTGGAGTCAGACATTTCTGCTTTTGCTTTTAGTTCTTGGTGGAAGACAAGTTTTTAGTTTCTAGACTGTTGTCTAGTTTCTGGATTGTAGTGTCCCTTACATTTTATATCAAGATAGGAATTATGTGGCCTTCAGGACCCCTTCCCCCCCCCAAATGTTTTCATCACTGAAATATTTTTTGAGGCCAAAATGGAGAGCCTTGTTACCCCAAACTACCAAGAGACACAATTTTCCATTTTGAAACTATTGCCTTCCAGGGTTTTTGAGTCCCAAGACAGTATTATTCAAAAGTCTAAATTTTATGGTTCCTGAGTGGTGTAGCTATTGAGGTGCAGGAGTTTGAATTGGATGAAGAAGCCAGTAGTTTCTGCATTGCCTAGGGTTCCCAGGGGTTGGATTCTCTTCTCCAGTCCACAGGGCAAGGAGAAGGAATCTCTGGGCAAGAATTTCACCTTGAACAGTGTGTGTATTCTCATTTGTTAGATGGTGTTTTTATTTGAGCAGCATACTTCATGCAAATGTGACAAGTGCTCAAGTTATTATGGCTAATAACATCATCAGGGGATGTCTCTTATAACATCATCCTTGTAACTTCATGAGAGCCCTCCTCCTATGACTTCCCAACTGCTTTTCCTAGGCCTTAGGTTTTGGCTCAGAAATCTCAGGGCCAGGGAGATGCCTAATTTGCCACAGAGTATGCACACATGACTTTCCTCAGTCACCCATCTCTCTGCACAATGGCTTGCCACAACCTTTCATATGTAGTTGCTATGGTTTTTAACCATGAAGTGCTACTGCAAATATCAATTCAACCATGAATTTAAAAGTAGGGGTGTGAATTAGCCCAGGTTTGGTTTGTAGTTTGATTTGGTAATGCAGATCCAGACCCGATGTGATCCAAACCTGTTAATTCAGATTGACGGCCCTCCCTCATTGACTTTCACTGGGAAAACAAAAATAATTATAACTTTCATTTTCTTTCACACATCCATATAGAATTTGGAGCCATGAAAGACCCTAAATAATTATTTAATCAAAAGTTCTAACAAGTTACTTCATGTTTGTTTATCCAGGGGTAACCATATTGGACATACAGCAAAATACAATAACATCCAAAATCCACAAAACAGTGATGCTTTGATTGACCAAGCAAAATGCACACAAAAGTGAATTAGTGTAAATGTCAAGTCATAAATTGGAGTTATGATATCTTACTTACTGGATACCAATCAAATACTGTACTACCAATATTACTTTTTAAGTCTGAGGTGTTGGTGGTACCAAGTAAGTTGAGAAAGGATTTAATCAACCTCCCACTCTCTGTGGATAAACCTAATATTACTCCTATGAAAGCCTACAAATTATATAGAAAACTGTTTTTTGTGGTTTTGTAGAGGTCATCTCACCATATTAGAAATGAAGATATATCTGGTTCTAGCTTTGGTTTGAATCAGGAGCAATTAGTTGGTTCTTATTCTGATTAACCCATGGAGAATAGAATTACTCTGCATGCTCTCATATTTATAGAGGAACCATCCTGTTCTAGCTTTGGTCTGGATCAGGAGCCATTAGTTGGTTCTTATTTTGATTAACCCATGGAGAATAGAATTACTGTGCATGCTCTCATATTTATAGAGGAACCATCCGGTAAACTTTAAATCACCTGAGCTATTATACATTTCAACAATTATTATTTTCATTTGTAAGATAAATACATCTAAATCAAATGATATATTGGCCAATAAATAAGCAGTTGTGCTGAAAGAATTACTTCTATTGATAAAACCAGGAAACCATCCTTTCCTCCCTCCTTTTGGGGGAATGAGGGTATCTGGAAGTCTCCCTGGAACCACCTTTTGTGCAGCTGGAAGGGCTTTGTATGGGAAAGAGAGAATACCACTGTGCTAACTGTACCAGCCCAATGTTGATTTTAGCCCTTTTATTTCTATGGAAGCATTACAACTGTTCAGTTGTGTGCATTCTATTTTATTTTTAGTGTTCACCTGTAACATATTTTTTGTGCCTAGCAGGATGTTTATATGCTATTTCAAAAACCATCAGGACAGAGATATTTAGAGAAACAAAAACAGATAAACAAAGTCCTTTTGCAACATAGTGAATTTTTATTCTGCTCTTTAGTTAAGAATAAATAATAATAATAATAAAATTTATTTTTATCCCATCCCTCTGCAATACAATCGGGGCAGTTTACAGTATTAAAACCAAGATAAAATACATACAAAATCCCAAAACCCTCCCACCCCTTAAAAAGATATTAAACAAAGAACTATATAAAACAAACTTAATAACATAAATCACAATTAACATAACAATCATAATAACAGCAGCACAAAAAGGGGGAAGAAAGATTAATCTAGGCACCGGGAGGATTGTACGGAAGGAGACGGTCCTGGAGATAGGTTGAACCCAAGCCATTTAGGGCTTTAAAGATCATAACCAACACCTTGTACTGTGTCCAGAAACTAATCAGCAGCAAGTGAAGTGATTTCAACACAGGTGTAATGTGGTCTCTCCTGAATGTCTCCTGCCATATTCTGCACCAATAGAACTTTCAGGGTTAGGCACAAGGGTAGCCCCATGTAGAGCACATTACAGAAATCAAAATGTGAGGTTACCAGTGCATGTACCACAGTTTCAAGATCCCTAATTTCCAGAATGGGGCGCAGCTGGCATATCAGCCAAAGGTGATAGCAGGTGCTCCTAACCATCGCTTTTACCTGATTTGACATCTGGAGCAACGGGTCTAGGAGCACCCCCAGACTGTGAACACAGTCTTTGGCAAAGAGTGTGACCCCATTGTATTCCCAGATCTGGTTTTGGGGCTGCAACTGTAAGTACCTCCGTTTTGTCTCTATTCAGCTTCAGTCTGTTTTTCCTCATCCAGCCCATTACTACGTTAAGACAGTCATTGAGAGAAGAGATGCCATCTGAAGTCGAAGCTGAGGACCGAGACATGGAAAATTATATATTGGTGTGTTTCAAATTAAATATGGGATGCATAGTAGTATTTGTTTGAGTTTTATTGATTTTTGTGGAAACCTATAAGCTGCTTCTATAAATTGTCCTGGAATACTGATGGAGAGAAAGGGAAACCTGGGGGGAAGGAAGGAGTTAACACTGTTTTTTCCCCCTTTATTTTCCCAAGAAATTTAGATAGATGAGAAACTGAATGATTATCCTTTTTTGCTGTGCCAGATACTTCTAGATGGTACAGGTTATAAAAATAGTCGGTGTATACATCCTCTTCTAAGAGTTGATGCAGACCGGCAGTTTAGGCCAGCCTGGGGGTGGAGCTGGGGTGGGGCAACCAAATGCCAACCACCCTGACTCCACCCCGACTCCACCCGATGCTGCATGCCCATCCACACAGCATGCAGTGTCAGGGCGCCCTCTTGGCATAGTGTGGAGACATGCTGCACCAAAAGAGTGCAAAAAAGTCATGGTGGCAGCTCTAAGGGCAGCTTTTTGCCACCCCAAAAGGAGCAGCATTTTGCTGCTCTTTTGGGGGTGGCAAAAAGGAGGATTTGGGCCATGGTATGTGGTTGCCGCAGCTCCAAACACCACTCTTTGGGGCAGCCCAGAGCTGCCCCAAATGGGCCATCTGCATTGGCCCTAAGTGATTGTAATAACTGCATCTACTTGTGGTATTTTACATTTACATTACTCAGCAATAGATCCATACTGTATGTTGTCTACCACAGAGGAATAGGACAGAGTAGCTAGCTCAGAGGGAAATTGTTTTTGTCTCTGAGTGTAACAATTCTTGGGACAGGAGATTTTAATATAAGGATGGATGGCAATGCTTCTTTTCCTGATACATTCTATAATATATTATCTTGATTATTATCTTAAAAATAATAAAATCTCGTGCATATGCCTCTCTGAATATAGATCAAGCTGAAAGCTGTTTAATAAAATCTCTATTAGCAGCAGTAAAATTATTCTAAACAAATCTTTGGCCAATAATACTACATTTAACTCTTTGAACAGTGATAGTATTATTAATTTTGTTCTTCCCTTGTTCCAGTTACAATACAAGATCTACCTTAACATGCATTATTCCTCTAATTTTGTTCTCTTCTTTCTGCCTTTCTTTTGGAGGTAGATAATTTATGTTGTCATAAACATGTTACTTGGGCAAAAGCTGTAGTTGAATATATTATGAATATGCTTAATTATCATGCTCAAATTGCTACAGCTCACCATATTATGCTGATTATATTATTATGCAAATTTCACTGAAAATATTCAAATTGTCTTATAAACAGACTTATAGACAAATGGAAAAAAACCAAAATACTGAAAAAGTTTCCATTTACATTTTGACTTCTGTATCACAATAATAATAATAATAATAATAATAATAATAATATTCCAATAAATTATTTTAATTTCAATAGAAACAAGGAAGGGCTGGTTATCTGTGGTCATTTTGGCTAGGTGTGTTCTTTTTAAACTGAGTTACATCTGTGGGTTACTGGGGGTAGAGCTAGAAGACTATTTCTATATAACTGCTGGCAGAGGTGTACGCCTAATGGTGCAAGAATTTTTACAGTCAAAGAGGATTTAGAGTACAGCGGAGAAGGTGACCTGGGAACAGTGTTTGAGGGATTCTTCTTTAATTTTTCACTTTTTCTTATACATTTTTTTTCCTTAAGGGGCTTGTGGAGACTTAGAAACTTGCCTCCAGAAGGAGCTAGTAGCCAGGAGCTCTCTAGATAACTATAGTCCCAGTTGATTGAACTCGCTAACAGAGCTTGGGGACAAAGGTCAAGCCAACAAGGTCCTTTACATTGGTGTTTAACAGGAGAAGCCCACAGTTGAGGGGAAACCCCACAGTCTTGTTTCAGTGCCTCTTTAAGATTTCTCAGTATGGACACAAGGGACCTGCTGCAGACACATGCAACACTTGTGAGGTGTTTGTCTTCTTACCTGTGGATGTAGAGAACGTCACCTGTGTCATGCCTTGCCTGGATGAGGACTTGGAGGATGAGCCAGAACCTCCTTAGGATCCTGAGCCTGCAGTGGTGGAACCCCAGCCTGGTCCCAGCTCAACTATAGCAGAGCCTCTGGCAGAGCTTGTGTCCTTCCCAGAGGTTCTGCAGCCAAGCCTCCTAGCAGCATCTTCTGACATGGAAGAGGATCAAGGATCTATGCCTACCTTCAGTCAGCATTGAGCAGAAAGGGCAGGTCTGCAGTGCTCATGGAGGCTTTATGAAAAATGCAGAGGTAATCAGCCCCAGCTAGGCTCCTGCAGCTCAGGGATTTAAGCAGGTGTGGGAGCACTGCCTCAGTGCCAGAGGTTATTTGAACATCCTGGTGAAAGCTTCTGTCTCTGTCTCTCCTTGTCCCTTGGCTCAAACATTTGATTCTCAGATTGCTGATTCATCGTGGACTCTTGGTACTCTTGACCCATGGACCTCTGACTACTTTTGAATGTAGTCTTGGATGGGGAACACAGAGAAATTGTTGCTGGGAATGATGTCACGTCACATACACAAGAGGTAGACAACTGGAGGAATGTCACACCCAGAAGCAGGGAAAACAGGGTTCATTCTGGGAGCTTGCACCTACAGAATCGATTTGAAGCTCTCTCCCTTATCAGGGATGATGAGGAAGAACAGCAGGGATAGATTTTAGGGACAGTGCAGTGGATCCTGAGAGTACCACCAAAGGGAACAGCTGCAGCTAAGCCTCAGAGGAGGTGTGTGGTGGTGATTAGGGACTCCTTCTGAGGGGTACTGAAGCAGTGGTTTGTGGGCCTGACAAGATGTCCCAGGAGGTGTGTTGTCTCCCTGGGTAAAAATCTGTGATGTGACAGCCTGCTGACCATTACCCCTTCCTTTTGGCCCATGTGGCAACCAACGATACTGCAAAGCATAGCCTTCAGAATATCAGAAGGGATTATGAGACTTTGGGTAGGAAGCTGAAAGAGCTGGATGCACAGGTTGTCATCTCATCTCTTCTCCCAGTTGAAGGGCATGGTCCAGGAAGGGAGAGGAAAATAGCAGATGTGAATAACTGGCTCAGCAGATGGTGCCACCAAGAACGGTTTGTATTCTTGGATCATGGGCTGCAGTTCCATGAGAGTGGATGTCTGGCAAGAGATGGATTGTTTCTCACACCAGTTGGCAGAAATATTTTTGCCAATAGTCTCAAAAATTTGATCCAGAAGGCTTTAAACTGATGTGGGGGAGGGAGATAGTATTCTGGAAGGCAAAAGGGCTGGGAAAAATAGTCAAACTGTCATAGAGGGAACAAGTCAAACAGTGCAAGGGCCCAAGAGTGAGAGGCAAAAACAATTGCACAGGCAGTAAGTAGGGGGATACATGGTCTTAGATGTCTCTACACTAATGCCCAGAGCATGGGAAATAAGCAAGATGAACTTGAACTCCTAGCATGACATAGCAAATATGATATAATAGGTATCACTGAAACCAAGAGGAATAAATCTCATGATTGGAATGTAGTAATGCAGGGGTTTAACTTTTTAAAGATAAATAGGTCAAACAGGAAAGGAGGAGGAATAGCATTATATGTCAGGGATATTTACACAATTGAAGAAGTCCAGGACTTCAATCCTGTAAGCCTGGTGGAGAGCATCTAGATAAAAATTAAAGGGGAGGGAAACAACAGGGATGTTATAGTGGTGGTCTACTACAGAACAGATGGCACACACCTTTCTACAACAGATGACCACACACCCAGAAAAGAGAGATGTAGTAGTGATGGGTGACTTCAACTATCCTGATATTTGCTGGAAGTCAAACTTAGCTAAAACTTTAAGGTCTAGCAAATTGCTCACTTGCCTTAAAGACAATTTCATTGTCCAAAAGGTGGAAGAAGCAACAAGAGGATCTGCTATTTTAGATTTGATCCTAACCAACAGGGATGACCTTGTTAATGGGGTGCAAGTGGTGGGATCCTTAGG
The DNA here is from genome assembly GCA_020142125.1 of Phrynosoma platyrhinos. Lineage (NCBI taxonomy): Eukaryota > Metazoa > Chordata > Lepidosauria > Squamata > Phrynosomatidae > Phrynosoma > Phrynosoma platyrhinos. The sequence continues at coordinate 150,463,118 of CM034706.1, forward strand.
TGGGAGTGATCATTTCTTCTAGAGTTTGTTATACAGTGGAAAGGAGAAGCTAGGCATAGTCAGACATGCATTCTAGACTTTAGGAGAGCTGATTTCAGTAAACTTAGGGGAATACTGGGGGTGCTCCAGTGGTCAGGAATACTAAAAGAGAAGGGAGTTCAGGATGGATGGGAGCTTTTGAAAGGGAGATACTGAAGGCATAATTTAAAACAGTTCCAATGAGGAGAAGAATGGGAGGTGTCTCAAGAAACCACAATGGAGGACTAAGGAAGTTACAACTGAGCTAAGTTTTAACTTTAACATGTACAAGAAATGGAAAAAAGGGGAAATCACTAAAGAAGAATTCAAACAAAGAGCGAGCACATATAGGGGTAAAGTTAGAACAGCTAAAGTGCAGAATGAACTCAGGCTTGTTAGAGAGGTTAAGAACGACAAAAAGGGCTTTTGGGGGTATATCCATAGCAAAAAGAAGAGTAAGGAAATAGTAAGGCCACTGTGCATAGAAAACGGCAAAATGCTAACAGGGGCCAGTGAAAAGGCAGAGCTACTCAACACCTTCTTTGCCTCAGTCTTCTCATAAAAGGAAAAGGGTGCTCAACCTGAAGAAAATGGAGCAGAGGACACTGTGGGGAAATGCAGCACAGAATAAGTAAAGAGATAGTACAAAAATACCTGGTTAATCTAAATGAATATAAATCTCCAGGAATAGATGAACTGCATCCAAGGGTATTAAAAGAATTGGCAAATTTAATATCGGAACCATTGGCAATAATCTTTGAGAACTCTTGGAGAACAGGTGAAGTCCCAGCAGACTGGAAGAGGACAAATGTTGTCCCCATCTTCAAAAGAGGAAAGAAAATCCCAACAATTATTGTCTAGTTAGTCTGACATCAGTACCAGGAAAGATTCTAGAGCAGATCATTAAACAGAGAGTCTGTGAACATTTAGAAGGGAATGCCATAATCACAAAAAGTCAATATGGGTTTCAGAGAAACAAGTCATGCCAGACAAATCTGATCTCTCTCTCTCTCTCTCTTCCTCTCTTTTGACAGAATTACCAATTTGGTAGATGAAGGGAATGTTGTGGTATAGCATATCTTGATTTAGTAAGGCCTTTGACAAAGTTGCCCATGACATTCTGGCAAACAAGCTAGTAAAATGTGGGCTAGACAACATAAGTGTTACACGGAATTTGTAATTGGTTGACCAGCCAAACCCAAAGGGTGCTGAACAATGGCTCCTTTTCATCCTGGAGAGAAATGACCAGTGGGGTGCCACAGGGTTCTTTCCTGGGCCCAGTGCTATTCAACATCTTTATCAATGACTTGGATGAAAGAATAGGGGACATATCAAATTTGCAGATGACACCAAATTAGGAGGAGTAGCTAAAATCCCAGAAGACAGGATGAAAATTCAAAATGATCTTAATAGATTTGAAAGCTGGGCCAAAGCTAACAAAATGAAATTCAACATGGAGAAATGTAAGGTACTGCACTTAGGGCAGAAAAATGAAATGCATAGATATAGGATGGGGGACACCTGGCTTAACAGGACTATGTGTGAAAGGGATCCAAGAGTTCTTGTTGACCACAGGTTGAACATGAATCAATAATGTGATGCAGTAGCTAAAAAGGCCAATGTGATTTTAGGCTGCATCAATAGAAGTGTAGTGTCTAGATCAAGAGAAGTAATAGTGCTACTGTATTCTGCTTTGATCAGACCTCATCTAGATTACTGTGTTCAGTTCTGGGCACCACAATTCAAAAGGGATGTTGAGAAACAGGAGCATGTCCAAAGGAGGGTAACAAAAATGGTGAAGTGTCTGGAAACCATACCTTATGACTTAGGGAATTGGGTATGTTTAGCCTGGAGAAGAAATGACTAAGAAGGGATATGATAGCCCTGTTTAAGTATTTGAAGGGATGACATATTGAGGAGGGAGCAAGCTTGGTTTTTTTTTTTTTTTTTGCTGCTCAAGAGAACAGGACCCGGAATAATGCATGCAAGCTACAGGAAAAGAGATTCCACCTCAGCATTAGGAGGAACTTCCTGACAGTAAGGGCTGTTTGACAGTAAAAAACACTTCCTCAGAGTGTGGTGGAGTCTCTTTCTTTGGAGGTCTTTAAACAGAGGCTATCAGGTATGCTTTGATTGGGAGTTCCTGCATGGCAGGGGGTTGGACTACATGGCCCTTGTGGTCTCTTCCAACTCTATGATTCCATGATTCTATGAAAGCACTATAGCCTAAAAAGAAGCATGGAAGTATGCCACAAAGAGAGCTAGGAATTATTTATAAATGCTTCATTTATGAATTATATAAAGTATTTGGAGCTTAGTTAATAGTGCTTATTTTTTCCTTCCATTCAAATTGTTTTAACTTTGGGTCATCTAGAGTGCTCCCGGTGACTTCAATCATAATGAAAAATCTCATCAAATCAGAAAATCTCCAGGTATAGAAGCATATTGTCAGCCAATATAATTCCTCTAAAATCAATGTGATATGTTTTCAATCTTGTATTCATTTTAGAAGTCTTGCTGCATTTTGTTCGCATCCATATTGTAAACTGCTCTTAGAATACAATGCTACTTGCGTTTACTAACAACAGCAACAAAAAAATCCTTTAAGATCAGTGGGGCTTACTCTCAGATAAGAAGTGCAAGAATTCAACCTTGGAGTGGTGGCAAATATTCTTACTCTTATAAATCAGATCAGATGAACCCATGTGATGTGGGCCAAGGCAATGTATTTCCTGCATTTAGAATGGGAGAGCTGCAGAATTTGACTAGCAGTCACCTACTAAGCCTTTCACCCATTTTGGAGAAATTATATAATTTGTGAGATACTTGCTTATAAATTTCATATATATATATATCCTAAAATGGAGGATTATGACATCTTTGAGACAATAACAAATGATTTGACACATTTAGAGGAAAAATCGGGTGAAAATGTTCACTGTTATTATTGATTTGAAAGGCTTTTCATCTACTGCAAGTTGCTCCAGAGAAAATTTGGATGAAGGGAAACTAGATATGTTTATGTTGTTATTATATCCTGTCAAGTTGGATTTGACTTACGGTAACTCTATGAAGTTGAAAGGTCTCCACGAGCATTGATCATCAACAGGCCTGCTCAGGTTTTGCAAATGAAGGGCAGTGGCTTTCTATATTGAATCATTTCATTTGTAATGTGGTTTTCCTCCTACCCTACATCTTTCCATTTTTGCAGCATGACGGTGTCTTTCCAGTAAGTTATGCCACCTCATGATATATCCAAAGTACAATAGCTTTGGTATATTAATTTTTGCTTCTTGCAGGACTTCAGGTTGATTTGCTCTTGCAACCATCTATTTGTCTTTTTGACAGTCTGTGTATTTGTAGTACTTGTCAGGGATGATGGGAGTTGTAGCTCTTCACCTCAGGCTCTAA
>CM034706.1:150475129-150486160 GCA_020142125.1 Phrynosoma platyrhinos
ATTTAATCAAAAAATTGAACCAAGAAACCTGGGTAAACTTAACCACAGGTCAATGAAAGTACTGTTCATTAACTTTGATCAAAAGGGAGCCATCATCTCTGTGTAGAGTGGTAAAAGTTGAGAGCTTAGTCCATCTTGGGATAAACTAAAAGAAACACCAATACCCTATGCTTTTTTGGTACTCCTTTGAGGGGAAGTATCAAAGAGCTTCTACCACCATCATTTCCCTAGCATTCAGAAAGGCCAGAAGAGATTTTGTGTGTGAGAGAGTTAATAAAGTACCTTAACTTTTATTTAAAAAATAAACCATCCTTTCTCTGAGTAGAATGGTGAAAGGCCTTTTTGAATGCCTGGGTGGGGAAATGGCAGCACCACTAATTTTTACCCTTGACTTATCTATGGGTCAAATCAAAATCCATATTTTTTCCAATTTTTTAATAAGCTTTATTGTATAAAAACATCAATAAACAATCTACAATCAATAGTTCAAGCACATAATTAACATTACATACCAACTTACAGTCTTACCATCTCACAATCTTACCATTTTGCACATCCTTTTCCCTCAAATTATACCTTTCTCTTCCTCTCATTACTTCCTCCTTCTTTCAATAATAGAAAGAAATTGGTTGTGAGGGAGTCATGTATGAAATAGAGGAGTGAAGATGACTAAAAAGGTTATAGAAGGTAGAAGAAGGGATGAAGGTAGGTAGAAGAAGGTGTGAGTATGTGGATAGAAGGGTTGAACAAGTAGAAGAATGAAGTATAAGAAAGAGAAATGTAAGGCGAAGGTGAGAGGAGAAGAAATTGGAAAGAGGAGGACAGGGGAGGTGGAAGGAAGGAGAGAAAAATCCATAATTTTGGCCCTCAAACCTGCCCTTTGATTTACAATTAAATATGGTAAAATATACATAACAAAATTACATATTATATAATCGCTAGACCTAAACATTTCCTCTTAGAATGATGTTTCTTAACTTATGGCAGAGTGGCATTTCCCCCTCCAGTACAGTCTGCTACATTGGTCTGGTATCATATTTGTGCCACATTACTGTCATATTAGGATATTTTGCTGGAAACTCACCATGGACTGGCAGCTGATGATCCATGGATGACCACTATTGAATATAACTGTCTTTGCAGGGAAAGAAATAATCCTTTCAGAGAAGAAAAAGAACTAACAAAGAGGAACTGGTTTTTCTAATGTCTGGTTGACTTGTGTTGGCAAAACAGAAGGTATTGTAATAAAAACTTGACCTTGGGGAATTTTTAATTAGCTCAACATTAGTAAGCAGGATTGCAACCCAAAGTGTAACAGGGAGGGGAGGTAGAGAACTCTCAAAAACCGACTTCTTCCAAAGAATTGTTCTTTTATTAAGGGGAAAAATAAATCAACAAGCAAACACACACATACACACAGATGATACATGGAATTTGTAAGAAAGATTTTACATACAGAATAGTTACCCAGAAACCTGGCACTCCTTGTAGTGAAGATGGACTCAGCTGCTTATGGAGTCAAATTGCGATGGAGGCGGCCAAGGGAGTCTGGTTAGGAATTTTAGGGAGGGTGTGAGAACCCCCTTCCCTTTCAAAAACCAGCTCTCAGAACACAGATTTGGAGGTCTTGATATAGGCTGAAAATAGCCTGAAATGAAGATCGATTATTGTATATCAAAGGATTCTGGATATGTTGTCTTTGAAGTAGATCATTTACAAAAAGGGGAGATTAATGTTATCTCATTCTTAGCTGGACACATCCAGCTCATAAATGTCCTAGGTGTGAATGCCCTGTTTTGCAGCTCCTAATCCTGGCCTTTTGATCTGTTAATGAACTGTTTAGGCAGACATGACAACTCAGGTATCTATGTGAGGTCCTCGCCTTGAATCCATGGCAGCTGGACTTTTCCGGTTTAGGGCCATGGCCGGAGACCCACAAAGGGGTTTTTATATTAAAACAATGCTTGTAACAGTATGTATGTATGTAGGGAGGGGCCTGCCTTTTCCTTTTTCAGTACTATTTCCTTTTTCTTTATTTTGCTGACCAACCCCAGAAATAATGAGACAAGACACAAGAAAGATGGGTTGAAAATGGGCCATTTATTAACTTGACCTTTTAATTAATTTCTTAAAAGAACTGCAATTAATGTGGGAGAAAAGCCTAGTATGGCAGCAGGTCTCTTCCCCAGACCACCTCTGCAGCTTCCCCTGGGTGATCACACCTGAGCCCTCAACGAGAACCGAAAGGTTGGGTTACTCGTTGGCTGGTGCACATCAAGAAAACCAACCAGAAAGGCCCACTCCCAATCCCCAAAAATTAAAGAGAGGGCTATCTTTCAAGCCAGCCTAAGGGCAATTTTTTTTTTTGCAATCTCCCAGGTCCCAAGACCTAAAGAGGTAGTTCCAGAGACATTCCTTCCACCCAAACAGTGTCCTAGGTGCTCACCAAACTATAAATCACCCCCTCCCCACTCCTGCCAAATAATAACCTATGTAGATACTACCATAGCCAATTTCTCAATTTCTCATTTCCAACTAGGAACACTATGGAGTAGGCAAAAAAGCTTGTGGAAAAGGGGGAAAATTCCTATCCAGCCCCAAAGTGACCAAGATGCTTCATATTGCATCAATGGAGGAAGGGTTGATCACTCCAGCCAGAAGGAGACTCTGGGAGGGGCAGGCTCTAAGGCAACTCTGTCCACACACCCCACAATCTGTCACCATCTTTTAAAACCTGTCTCCCCATCCAGGGAGGGCAAGAAACTATACATCCCACCCTCAACAATTCCATCGTGTGGGGGGGGGAATGTAACTTCCCATTCATTCCAATGGGAGAGAAATTAAACAGGCTAGTTCCAGGTTAGGCACAGTTCTTCCCTAGTTCTCAGTGGTGTTATAGCCATAGGACAGCTATGGAACCTATGACCTTCCAAGATAGTGCCTACTACATGCTCCTCTTTCTTATTTATTAAAATAATTCCCATCTATATCACAGGAACTCAGGGCAGCATATAAATAATATTTTAAATATTTTAAAATAACATAATTTTAATCAAAAAGAAGCAATGTAACAGTTAATGGCTGAAATCCAAATATATATATATATGCAGATAGAGATAGGTTGCACTAGCAGTCAGTAAATCCTGTGAAGAATAGCAACATGATGCAGCACAGGTCAATGACTAAGTACCATTGGGCAATGTACAGTGCACAATTACAATTGAAAACATTGCTGTATGTGCAACTCTGCTTCTGCCATTGCTATCAGAATACATCTATGGGCTATAGTGAATAATCTGTCCCACATGAATAGCATGATGTACATATGTCAGCTTTATACACATTGCAAACATATACAAATAAGCAGTCCAAAACAGTTTAAAACCATTTGCTTATACAGATTTGGGCAAGATCATTAGATCCCATAGATGTCAATGCATACACTTTTTGTTCTCTGCCACTGGAATTTGGTTGGGAGAAGCACTCAAATGTGGACCTTACCAGACTCATAGGGCCTTTGCAGACTGCCAGAAATAGTGCAAATTGAGTCCACTTTAAGGGTTAGGGTTAGGGAATCATGGGAACTGTATTTTATTGTGGCACCAGAGCTCTCTGACAGAGAAGGCTTAATGTCTCAGAAAAAAAACAAAACAAAAAACTATTCCAATTACTCCCTAGGACTAACCCTAACCCTTAAAGTGGACTCAATTTGCACTATTTCTGGCAGTCTGCAAAGGCCCATACTGTTCTGAGTCTGGTTCATCCTCTCTCTCTCTTCTTGAAAAGAGAAACTTAAAAAGATCCTATGACACCTTATCACTTTAGCTACCTAAGCTACTAATTATACTTGTCACTATTTCTCCAGTTTATTAAAATAAGGAGAAAATAATGCTAATGCTTGGTTAAATGTATTGAGAGAGCCAGGGTCTCCAATACTTTCTACACTGGATGTTTAAAATATGACTTTATATGTGTTTCAAACAGTGGTGTCCCTGTTGTTGATGTCACCCAGTGCAGTGGGGCAGGGCTTCTGAAAAGAGGCATGGGCATGCACTTAGCAGGCCGAGTATGTGCCTGTGTGCACCTCTGCTGCAGCCCTCATTCTTGCAACCTCCCCCTTCTCCTGAGAGGAGAAAGTGGTAGCACTGAGGACTGCCAGGAGAAATGTGTGCTTCTCTCAGCTCCCCTTAACGCCATCTCTTTCTCCTCTCAGGAGAAGGGGCAGTGCTGAGGACTGCCAGGAGAAGTGCACATGTCTCTCAGCTTGCCTTAACACCACACTGCCCCTTTCTCCTTCAGGAGAGGGGGGGAGCATTAAGGCAAGCTGGGAAAAGTGTGCACACCTCCCAGCAGTCCTCAGCACCACCTCCTTCTCCTCTCAGGAGAAGGGGGCAGCTGCAAGGAGGTACTGGGGGAGTGCATGCGCACTTAGCCTGGCTCATTGCTGCCAGGAGAACGGGACTGTAGGAGGGACAGATGGGGACAGAGGGCCCCCACTAGGTGTCACCCCCCTCTGGAATGCCACCTGGTGCAGCCTACACCTCTGCACCCACCAGTGATGCCACTGGTTTCAAATACCACTAGGAAAATAAATCATAAAGATAAATCCAGTTGTTTAGTCTACTTGTGACTAACATTTGGAATCAGCTCATAGGGTTGATTTTTTAAAAATTAACATTACTAACTAGTGTTCTGGTTTTGGTCTCCCCCACCCAAGAGGAAATATTGACACATCTTCCAGTAAGCCAAGGGGTCTTATAGACCAGTCTACCAACTTCTCTCTCAAAGATGCTAAAAGATCCCTTTGCATACTACAGACTAACATGGTTATGTCTTTGAATATGTGTTTCATTGTTTAATTATTAATGTAGCAGCAGCTTGTAAGTATACTAGTGCTCAGCGTTGTGTGCATTCATGTCTTTTCTTTGCCAACATAGTCAAAACAACTTGTTGTTGTTGTTGTTGTTGTTGTATGCCTCCAAATCATTTCCAACTTATGGTGACACTAAAACAAACCTATCATAGGGTATTCTTAACAGGTTTCTTCAGAGAGGGTTTGCCATCCTCTGAGACTGGCCCTCTTATTTCCTAACTAGTTATCTATCTGCTTACCATTCTTTCATTCCCTACCTCCCACAAACATAGCTCAAGAATGTTTTCTTTCCTCCTCCTGTTTGGTTAGGCAAGAATGAAAAAAGTAAGCATTATTTTTCAAATGCAAACACCTTCTCTGTAGTCTCTGTCAGGACCACTTGTTCCCTAATACTCGATGGAAGGGTTAAGAAAAAATGTATGGGCAGATTTCCTAACTTACTGTGGTGTGACAGATCCTTGCTTGAGGGAAGATCTTATAAAGAACCAGACTTTGGTCCACCATGAACCATATCACTCAAGAATATGAAAATATTTCAGTCACATTCTCATTGCATTTCCCAGCATTCCACCAGCATTCTCATCCTGTCTTAGCATATGAGACTTTCTTTTCTTTACTAATGTGTACATATTTTTGTGTGAATGTTTTTCCTCACTTTCTAAGCTATTTGGCCATGTTTTTTTGTATGCATGTTTATCCATTCACTGAAAGGATGTCTGTGCAGATTTTTCAAATATACACATTTTGGGGCATGGACAAGAGTGAGTGTGGTATAGTGGTTGGAGCATTGGACTATGACTGTACAGATCAGGGTGATTTTGTGTGAATCACACACTGTCAGCTGCAGAAAACCCTGTGATAGATTTGCCTTAGGGTTGACATATGTTGGAAATGATTTGAAGGCACACAACAGCAACAATATCACATTTATTTTTTCCTACACATTTTCCTCCAGAAGATGAATCACAAACCATACAAATATAAGGATTTCTGAAACAAGATGTGTTCCATTCCATTACCAGTAGCAGGAGGTTCAAAATAGGTATTTCCATTAGGAAATGAAAATCCAACAAATTTCTTTTTCATTTCTGGCATTAGTCACTGGAACCTATGCATGAAAAGCACATGCTTTCCCATTAATACTGACCAGTGGTGTCTATGGTCTAATCCACACTGCAGAAATAATCCAGTTTGACACTGCTTTAACTGTCAGCTCCATGCTGTAGGATTTGCGGAATTGTAGTTTGGTGGAGTGACAGAGCTCACTGACAGAGAAAGCTAAATGTCTCACAAAGCTACAATTCCCAGAATTTCATAGCATTGAGCCATGGCAGTTAAAGTGGTCTCAAACTGGATTATTTCTCCAGTGCAGGTGCATGTCAGTGGGGTGGTGAATCTGTTCTGGGTTTTGGTCCAGACTTTAGAGGGACTATAAAAGTGCTGAATCTTATTCTCAAAATTGGTTCAGCACCTTGGACTGAAACCCCAAAATGATTCTCCACTGTCTCCCCATGGGCTCTAGGTTCTCCCATAGATCTTATAGCTGTTGAAGAATGTAAAAGATGATTTTGGATGATAGCTGGTTCACAACTTATAGGTTGTACAGATGACCCCTAAGGGGTGGTGCCAAGCCACCCCTTTCTTTGCCAGACCAGGGCCACAGCATCCGCACACCACAGCCCCAATTTGGTGCTTTGCCACTCTAAAAAGAGCTGGCAAAATGGCACTCCTTTTCAGAGCAGCAAAAAGCTATCCTTGCCAAGACAGCGGTTTTTCTGTGCTCCTTTGGCGCAGCATTTGTGGAGTGCCCTGACACCTCCCACCATGCAGTGGGATACGTGGCATGAAGCTGGCATGAGGGCAGAGTCAGGGTGGCCATCATGCAGTCACCACACCCCCACTCCACCCCCAGGCCAGCCTAAATTGCCAGTCTGTTCAGCCCCTTAAATATTTTGTTTGGTTACTGTTTCATATGGTAGGAGTCCTACTTCTGCATAGCAACTTCTTTTTCTGCTTCAGTTCCTTCTTTTTGCTTCAGCACCTTCCTCTACTTGCTAGAAGGAGAATTATAACATTTAATTCTGCATATACAATTGTGTGCGTGGGCAATTCAGCAAGTCACAGCTTTTAGTTAGTCTTTTTTAACTGCCTAGAACAATAGAAAACACAGGAGGGGTGCTTAATGGTGTTGTTTGCTGCAAATATTATGCCATAATATTTCAGACCTTAATAGCAGTTGTTAGAAGGACAATTTGTTGCTAGGTATTTCCAGAAATAGAGAGAGGGTTTTTTCCCTATAGTGAAGAACACATTGTTAACTTGAAAGCAACCAAGGGGTTATGCTTACCTGTCATCTTGCTCTGCAGGGTGTTGGAAAGTTATGGGGCAATGCTTTGATCTATCCAGAAGCAAATGGGAGAAATGGAAATGAATAGGAAGTTCTAGCTAGGGATGGCATCCAAATCTACCATGGATTTTGCTGGTGCTAAATTTCCTCTCTTCTGAAGGAGTGGAATGTGATGGCTTCCTTGGGATACCAATGTTACTCTCAAAAGATGGGGGGGACCTGGGGTCACCACCAACAGTGAGAGAATATTTGGGGGAAATTATTAGCTCAAGGCTAACTGAAATAGTGGAATATTGAATAGCATAGGCTTAGAGTTGTAGAGGGAGTGATATTTACTCATCCAGAAAAGGAATCCTCAGAAAGCAGGATGTGGCTCAGATAGTGTCTGTGGGTGACACAGTGAGTAAAGGAAATCCACATATGAGGCTAGAGGTGGAGCTGATATTTATATCTGATTTCCTAGCCTTGAGAGGTACTTGGTGCCACCCTGCAGTGTAATAAAGACCTAAATGTCTTCCCATGGAATCAACAATGGAATTCCCAAATTATTGATGGCTTTAACTTTGAAGTAATAAAAGCATTGCTTGGATTTAGGACAACTCAAAATGAATGGATAGGGAAGTTGGCTGGGAACATGGCAGGAGATAGGTAGTAGATATATTCTTATTTGCCTTAGTGCAGTAGAATTGCCTTTTCTTCTGTGCAAGTGGATAGGCAGAAATCCGGGGGGGGGGCGGAATAGAGTGATAAAAAAACCCAATTTAATCTTTATTTTGATATTATCCTTCACATGGCTTTGGGCCAATGTGCCTTTCTCATGGGAAACTTTTTAGTGTTCCAAATGCCACTGTGACATATTAAGAACAAGCCTGGCTCCAGATAATGAAAATATGAAACCTCATATACAACACATGGGGTGTAGGGTATGCTAATACCAGACTGATTTTCCACTCCTGCTGGTCAGAAAGGATCAGCAGCCATCAAAACCTTCATAGGTAGTTACAAAATTTCTGTGTAAAAAACTGCATTACCTTTGCAAATTTCTATACAATGAGTATGGACAATATTGTCCCTCCTCAGGACCAACCAGTACTATGGAACTGTTTATCACTGCCAGTTCTCTCAGTCCTTCCCTCCTGTTTAAAGCATCATGTAGGCTGGCACATGCATGTGAATACATGCATGCATGTGTGTGCATGCACACACACATGCACATGTGCAATTATTAATGATGCCATGTCCTTCACCTGTAAGTGTTCTTTCTTCTCTGAACAAAAAGATTTGTATATGTGGCTGAAATACACACATGCATACACAAAACCACTTGCCAGAAATATAGCAAATACATCATCAACAACCTAATTCAGGATGGTTGAATATGAATTGGCCTACTTCCAGTCTGCTGGCAAAAGCCAAAGAAGATCAGAAAGGATTCTTCATAGTGACACTTCAATTCCTTAAGGAGAAGCTGTTACCTGTTTAGTGTTTAGCATCTCCCAATTGTATCACCCACTGTTTTAGGATAAAGGAGATAAAAGGAGCAAGACTACAAAGTATATAAAAGAGTTTTGGTGGCACCTACAAAGGAAAGAGGCAGTGTGATGATCATGGATGATGACAAAAGAGATGCAAATAAAAGACAGGGGAGAGCATGATGAAGCCCCTTCCTGCATATAAAACTGTGTTTAAGTAGGAAAAAAAATGCATATTATGTTATGTACTATTCTTCAGCCATATCCTCTAATGGGGAAAAAGAAGTTTGAAAAGGTTGCTTGGTGGATAACACAGTGAAGAAGAGCATCTGAACTGGCAAAATACATGTCAAAAGGTTTATATGGAATGCAAGCAGGGGTAGGTTGCTTTTACTGTTTGGTTTAGGGTTATTAGCAAATGATAAGACAAGTCATGCTGTTTAGGCTTTCCAATGTTGAATGGAGCCCTGAATAGAGGGTACGTGGCATACCCTGAAGAGTGCCTCAAACTCTAAGCAATCACCACAAAATATTGGGAATAGGCCCTGGCTTTGCTTTAAGTCTCACTATGGCCTGGATCATGGTTTTGTTGTTGTTAACTGCCCTTGAGTCGATCTCAACTCATGGCGACCCTATGGATGAGACAACTCCAAGACCCTCTGGCCTCCACTGCTCTGCTTAATTCCTGCAACTCCTTAATACCTGTGACCTCCTTAATAGAGTCCATCCATCTGGCATGTGGCCTTCCTCTCTTCCTACTTCTCTCCATCTTTTCCAGCATTTTTTTTCAAAGAGTCCTCCCTTCTCATGTGTCTGAAGTATGACAGTCTCAGTTTGGTTATCTTGGCTTCCAGGGAGGTTTCTGGCTTGATCTGCTCTAAGACCCATTTGTTTGTCCTTTTGGCTGTCTATGGGATCCTCAGCACTCTTCTCCAGCACCACATCTCAAATGCATTGAATTTCTTCCTATGATCTTTCTTCACTGTCCAGCTCTCACATCCATACATGGTATTAGGGAATGTAATGACTTGTATGATTCTATCTTTTGTACTGAGTTGTATATCTTTGCATTTTATAAACCTTTATAGTTATTTCATAGCCACCCTCCCCATTCATAGTCTTCTGATTTCCTGACTGCAGCCCCAATTTCTATCCATCTTTGATCCCAGGTATGGGAATTCTTTTACTATTTCTATTTCTTCATTGTCTAGGTTCAACTTGTGAAGGTCCTCAGTGGTCATATTTTTGTTTTCTTTATGTTCAACATTAAGCCTGCCTTTGCACTTTCTTATTTGATCTTCCTTAGTACGTGTTCAAGGTCTGTCAGGTTTTCTGCTAGTATTATAGTGTAATTTTCATATCTTAGATTGCTGACATTCCTTCCTCTTATTTTCACTCCTCTTCCTTCTGTGTCCAAGCCTGCTTTCTTATAATATGGTCTGCATACAAGTTGAACAAATAGGGTGAAAGGATACAGCTTTGTCTGACTCCTTTGCCAATTGGGAACCATTCTGTTTTTCCGTGTTTTGTTCTGAGAGTAGCCTCTTGTCCTGAGTAAAGATTCCTCACCAGGACTATCAGATGTGTTGGGACTCCCATGTCCTTAAGGGCATTCCATAGCCTTTCATGGACTATGTAGTCAAAGGCTTTGCTATAGTCTATAAAGCACATTCTGATTTTCTTTTGGAATTCCCTGGTACACTCCATTAGCCATCGTATGTTTGCAATGTGAGCTATAGTGTCTCTTCCTTTCCTGAACCCTACTTGGATATCTGGGATTCCTTTTTCCATGTATGGTTGGAGTCTATGTTGTAGAATTTTGAGCATGATTTTGCTTGCATGGGAGATCAGTGGCTATGGTCCTATAGTTGCTGCAGTCACTTTTGTCTCCCTTTTTGTGGATGGGGATGTGTATTGATCACTTCCAATCTGTTCACCATCATTTTGTTTTCCTTATCTGTTGACATATGTTGGTTAGCACTAGAGTTGACTCTGTCAATGTGGATTGTAGCAGTTCAATTGGAGTATCATCTGCTCCTGGTGATTTCTTTTTTTTTGCTATTACTCTTATTACAGTTTCCACCTCACTTTTTAAAATTTGAGGTTCATCTTCATATAGCTCTTCATTCCCTGTGTCCTTCATTTTATCAACTCTTTTGTATAATCCTTCTGTGTATTGCATTCAGCATCTTTTTTATTCCTTCCTGGTATTTGTAGCCAAAAGTCTAGTATGAGGAATTTTATTTAGCTCAAACTGAGAGGGGGTCAGTTACAAAGGCCCTGTGAAACTGTCTCCCACGAGGCCAATGGATCTAAGAATTGATGCAGAAGCAGAATTC
>CM034706.1:150493956-150504867 GCA_020142125.1 Phrynosoma platyrhinos
CTTGGAAAAGATGTTGAGGCAAAACTACGGGTGATACTTACTACAGATTAGGATTTCTCTGGGATCCAATTAAGTGAAGTGATGTGACACACAACCATTCCAAGAGTGTTGGTTTGAATGGAAGTGCCGGTAACCAGACTAGAGAGCACAGTGATGTAATGTCCCCATGAACTCCAAATCAGCGACACTAAGGGAGGAAATCCAAGGGTTTTTAAGGGCTAAAACTAGCTGCAGGCTAAAGGTGTGAGATTGTATGGGTGGGGTAATCCAGTCTGGCAATATTCAAGATGAATGAGGAAAGGATTAAGTCATTAGCTGGCCCATCAGGTGAGACATCTAGGCAATTATTGCCCATTCTTCTGATTTTGGAGGTGATGATGGTCTATTTGCATCTCCCACACTATCTGCTTATCTTTGAGATGGTTTTTGTCAGTCTTCCAAGTGACCTTAGTATGACTTGCCTGTCATTACCAAGGGTCAACTTCAAGATACATGTGGAGTTATGTGGAATATCACACAAACACCAAAATTCAGAAAAATGCACTTTGGCTAACATCTTGAATTATGTTATTTTTATTATCATAGAGCGTTGCAGTCCAATTGTTTGAATTTTCCTTTGATTTCCCAGATCTTGTGAAATAGATCTCTTGTTCTTCCCTTTTTTGTTGTTGTCTCCTATTTCTTTTGATTGGTCATTGTAATAATTTTCTTTATCTTTCCACACAAGCTGTTTCACTGTTGTATTCATAATTCTTAGTTTGTTCCTATCTACCTTTTGTTTTTCTTCTCTTCTCTTCTTTATTACTTATAGTGTTTTTTTTCTGTCATCCATGCTTTTTTTCCTCTTTCTTTTTTGTTTATTGAAAAGGTCTATCTGCATTCTTCTTTTATTATGTCCCTGGCTTCAGACCATAGTTCATCTGGTTCTTGGTCTATTATGCTTAGTAGTGCAAATATGTTCCTTATGTTGTCAGTAAATTCTGTTGAGATATTATTTAGATCATATTTTTGGTATAATCATTGGTTTTGTTTTCTTCTTGAGTCTTACTCTTACCTTTTTTATGAGTAATTTGTGATCTGTGCCACAGTCAGCGCCTGGTCTAGTCTTGGTCACCAGTATAGAGGTCTGCCATCCTTTACTTCCAATTATATAATCTATTTGATTTTTGTGTTGATTATCTGGTGATGTCCATATGTATAGCCTACTTTCAGGTGGTATGAAAAATGTGTTTGAGGTGCTCAGCTGCTTTGTCTCTTTTGCCTAATTCAAATCTGCCTACTGTTTTGATCCCTCTTTGCTTCCAACTTTTATTCCAATCTCCAATGATCAGCTTGAAATCCTGTGTTGGTGTGCTGTCACTTTCTTCCTATATTCATTCATAGAATCTATCAATTTCTTTTTCTGTGGTTGGTGCATATACCCGAATTATGGTGATATTCATAGATTTACCATGGAGTCTTACTATAATGATTCAGTCTGATTTTGCATTGTATCCTCTGACTGCTTTTGCCACATCTTTTCTTAGTATGAAAGCTACCCCATTTCTTCTTGTCTTTTCATTGCATGAGTAGAACACTGTGTGGTTGTCTGATTCAAAGTGGCCCATTCCTGTCCATTTTAACTTACTCACCACCAGTACTGCTATGTTCATGTGCAACATTTCCATTTTTACTATGTCCAGCTTCCCTGGGCTTATTCTCCTCACATTCCATGTCCTTATTATAAGTGTCATGCTACTTTGGATGGGATTTGCCTTCCTAATGGTGTTTGCTATTTGTCTTGGCACCTTTCTTATGCCCTTGGCTAATCTTGCCAATGTGATATCCCTTTATTTCTCCCTCCTTCCATTTCTGTTAATATTCTGATCCTGCCTGTGTTTCACTTGGGGTGTATCATCATAGGGTTTACTAGGTGATAGGATTACACAAGGAGGGCCACGTACACCTCCCTGTGAGCATTGCCAACCAATGTTAGCTATGGTGTCACTACAATTTATTCCTTTTAGTGAAACCCACCACTACTGCTGCTGCCCAATAGCTGTTTATCTCCTTATATTATTCCTCCCATGCTTGTTTGTTTGTTTTCCTACCCATTCCCTTATGACTTCCTGGGTTTCCCTCCTTCCCTTCCCTTGTGTCTTCCCTCTTTTTGTCCATCCCTATCTCCACCCCTCCTTCCTTTAGTTTCTTCCTTCTTTCTCCATGGTTGGGAGAGGGCAGAGATGGCTGGTTGCCCTCTTCCTTCCTCCACTCGCCTGCCTGGTCCTCCAGCAACTCTCTGTTCTCTGGCTCAGCTGGGGGCGGAGAATGGGCTGAAAAAATGTGGGGTTGAAATTTCAGTTCCCAGTGTGTTAACCCTTTTGAAGACAAATTAAAATATGCAGGTATGAAAGTTAAACCTGTTAGAGTTCACTTTCATCAGCAGAGCAGCAAACACATGGGTCAGACTATTACTTTAATATGCCTTCCTAAAGAATAAAAACTAACTCAAAAAGACAAACATGTAGTTTGTGTTTTTAAAACAAACTATAATGGCTTTAATAAATATTTACACAACAAACTAAAACCTAATCTATCAAGTTTATAAAGCAGGAATGTTAACCTTCCTCAGAGAGGACTGTGTCAGACAGCTGACTGAGGTTACTTACTGACAGTTTAGAATGTTCAGAGAGTCAGTTAAACTGCCACTTAAGATTGACAGAATGAGAGGAGGGAATGGTGAAATTATGCTTAACTAAAGAAAAACAGGAGAATGCAAAACATAAATTTTTTCAACAATCTCCTTCTCATTCTCCAGGACTGACATCAAGCAACTTCATTCCTTCACGTAGCCCTGGGAATCAATCTTTTGGCCGAGGTGTAGTGAGAATACCTGCAGTCATCACTTCTGTGTTGTAGTATTCCAGCTGGACAAGTCCACTTTTGCATATCTCTTGCACTTTGTGAAAAGCAATGTCAGTGTTCTTAAGTGTCTTTTCTCTCTGGGAAATGTTGATGCACCTCTAATTGTCTTGCATCAGAATGGTTGATTTAGGTTTTGTAATCCCAAAGTCCATTAGTAAGCTGTACAGCAATTTGATTTCATCACATGCTGTTTTTGCTGAAATAAACTCAACTCCAGTAGAAGAATCTGTGATTGGAAATTGCTTCTTACTTGTCCAACTTACAGCTCCTTCATCATAAAAGATCAGGTTTCCAGTGGTTGATTTTCTGTCTGCCTGATCAGCAGCCCAGTCTGCATCTACATAAGCAATCAGCTGTGGTTGGTGACATGGTGGCAGCATTAGTTTGTAAACTGCTGTTTCTTTTGCGAAATTTCTTTCTGTAGAAAAGTTGACCCTTCTGCATAAGATGCCAACAACATTTGCTATGTCAGGTCTGGTGAAGTTGACTATGTATAGGAGTTTTCCAACAGTAGTCCTATACTTGTCTCCATTTTGCAAAGGTTTGGATTTCTTAATATCCTTTAAGAATCCTACCTCCACTGGAGTTGGCATAGCACTTGAATCTTTCAGACCAAGACAGTCCAGAAAATCCAGTATCTTTTGCTTTTTATTCAGAAAGACACTTCCATCTCTGTCTCTTTATATATGCACTCCAACAAAGTGTGAGATATCTCCCAAATTCTTGATTTCAATTTCTTGTTTGAGATTTTGGATCACTATCTGATTTGTCCTCATTGCACAGGATAAAATCATTAACATAGCATGTGATATAAGTCCAACTATTATTTCTGAATCTCTTGTATACACACTTGTCAACTGTACCTGGAGTGAACCCCTTTTTGATAAGAAGCTGGTTCAGTTTCTCACTCCATGCTCTAGCAGCTTGCTTTAAACCATAAATGCTCTTTTGCAATTTGTATACAAGATGTTCCTTATCAGATATCTGGAATTCTGGAGGCTGTTCCATATAAAGTTGTTCAGTGAGATAGCTATACAGAAAAGTTATGTGAACGTCCAGATATTGAACATTCATTTTCTTACAGGCTGCGACAGCTAGGAAAATTCTGATTCTTGTATGAGTGACAACTCCAGCAAAAGTTTAGTCTTCACCAAACTTTGGAGTATAACGTTTAGCAACAAGTCTTGCTTTGTATCTTTGAATCTCCCCTTATGCATCTAGCTTTGTTTTAAAGACCCCTCTATAGCCAATTTCATTTTTTTCTTCTTCTGGCAATTCTGACAAAGTCCAGGTCTTGTTTTTATATAAAGATTGCATTTCCTCACCAGTAGCTTGCACCCGCTTCTCAGAATCTGTCTTTGGTAGTCCCTTGATCATTTTCCAATCAGAGGGGTTTGGAATTAATTTCTCTGTGGCTTGATAAGAGAATCTGTCAGGTGGCATACCTCTATTGGAGCTTTCTGATATTGTCACCTAGAGTTGGATACCTGGCCCTGCTTCTTGCATGTCATCTGGTTACTCATCTTGATGGTCCACTGCAGTTGTAGCCTGTTCTGGATACAAAACTCTTGGATGATGGAAGAACTCCACTAGCTCTGGTTGCTGGTGGGAGTCTTCTTCTGCAAATAAATCATGATTAACATTTTGGTTTTGATTAGATTTGAGCTGTGGTTTTTCATCAGTATAAACAGCACTTGTTAATTTTATTGTGCATTCATCTGGATTTAAAATTCTGTAACCATTTCTAGCATAGCCAACAAAAATTCCCTCTTCATTTCTGCAATCATGTTTGTCTCTTTTCTGTTTGGGAACATAGGTAAATGCTTTGCTTCCAAAAATCTTCAGATGGTTTAATTTAGGCTTAACTCCATGCGATAACTGGAATGAGGTTACATCTTTAGATTTAGTTGGGAATCGGTTACATAGGTATGTTGCAATCATGATGGTTTCAGACCAATAGTGTTTAGGCATATTAGCTTCCAAAAGCATAGTGACTGCCATCTCCTTGAGAGTTCTGTCCATTCTCTCTATCACACCATTTTGTTCTGGAAAATAAGCCTGTGTAGTCTGATGCTCAATGCTATGTTATTTCAAAAATTCATCAAATTCAACATTGGCAAATTCAGTGCCATTATCTGTGAGCAGGCTCTTTACTTTGTGGCCAAATTTGTTAGAGACTTGATTAAAGTACTCTTTGAATTTTTGAAATGCTTGACTCTTTTCTCTGAGAAGATACATGTATGTGTATCTGCTGAAATCATCAATAATAGTCATAAAGTAAGAGTTACTTCCTTCTGACTTTTGATTCATTGGTCAAGAAAGATTACCATATAAAATATCAAATGCTTTGTTAGATTATCTCTCAGTAACTGGAGGGTATGACACACTTGTGTCTGATTCTTTCAAGTATTCTACCCATTTTTCATTGTTAGAGCATGTTTTCAATTTAAAGTCTCTTACAAGCTCTTGATTTGCTATTCTCTTAATATTTTCAAAACTTCGATTACTAAATCTGCAATGTCATAAAGTTGAACAGTCTTTGTGATTACATCTGGTCACATTGTTTAAAGAGGAATTTAAAATCTGCATCTGATAGCATCCATGAAATCCCAATTCTGCTCCTTCTACCATCTCTATTCTCCTTCTCCTTCCAATTCCCTCTCTTCTTTACTTCCTCCTCTCCTGCCTCATCCCCACTCCTCCACTCATTCAACCCTTCCTCAACATACTCTTCCCCTCATCTAATCTCCTTACCTTCACTTCTCTCTATCACTCATAATTTCCTCACAGCCAATTTCTTTCAAAGCAGTTGAAATTTGAAATTTGAAATAATTGGAATCAAACCAATATCAACATGATTGGAAGATGATTGGAAGATTTCTGTTTAGGATTAAAAACTTCTTTTTTAAATTGGTTTTGCTATTAATATTCAGTCCTTGACTTTGCAGCTTTTGCAGCTCAGCTCTAGTCTTTGACTTAACATAGTTTCTATTTGATTTAGAAGAAAAGGAAGTCTTTTTCAACTCCTGTGCAGCAAATTTAGCTAATTCTCTGTCTGTTGTTTTTGTATTAAAGTTTTCTTCCATCAAGTTTTGCCTGTTTTGAAATTCAACAATTTGAGCAATAGCTTCTTGTAAAGAAACATCTCTTTTAACTTGTAAAGTATTACTTATTGGAGAGTAATATTTTGGAAGGCTTTCCAAAAACAGTCCAAGTTTAACATGTTTTGGAAAGGATTCTCTGGGTGCTGTAACTTCAGACAAAGTTGTCATAAAGCCATTAATATGTTGATTCAAAAATTGAGGATGATGTAACTTTGTGCTAACAAATTTAGTCATGAGAGCTGTTTGATTTGAAGTACTTAGTGAATTAACTACTTTCCGTAGTTTGTCCCATATTTGTTTTGCACCTGTTAAACCTTGAATATAGTAAGCAATGCTGGGATCTACAGACAAGCATATATATGTCACTGCTTTCTCTGCATTTAATCAAACTGTTGTTGATGTATTCCTGCTTCTATGGGCATCTGCCCATAGGTTTTAAATAGACCCATTGTAGTCAGGTACATTTGCATTTTCCATGACCACATTTTATAATTTATTCCAGTTAAGATTTCAGGAATCATTGTAAGATTAGGATTAGTTTAAGCCATTTTCTATTATTTAAGTAGGGAAAAACATATTTTTTCTTTGTTGAAATCAATATCTTCAGAAGAAGCAGGGGTTTTTTTAATTATAATTTTTATTTATTATCCAAAACATCAAACTGACATACAATCAATAAACAAATCAGTCAATTAACAATACATGCCATTTTAAAATCATACACATCCTTTCCCACCAATTAAACCTTTTACACCTCTCCTTTTTCCTTCTTCCTCCCTCCTTCTACCATCTCTATTCTCCTTCTCCTTCTAATTCCCTCTCTTCTCTACTTCCCCCTCTCCTGCCTCATCCCCACTCCTCCACTCATTCAACCCTTCCTCAACATACTCTTCCCCTCATCTAATCTCCTTACCTTCACTTCTCTCTATCACTCATAATTTCCTCACAGCCAATTTCTTTCAAAACAGTTTAAAAATAATCTGGAACCTCTTCTAAGACTTCACTGAGTCTAAACTGGGACCCCTTCTGGGACTAGACTGAGACCCCTTTTGGGAGCTCATTGGGTCTCCTCTGGGCCCATAACCCAAAAAAGTGGGATTGCAATTTTAGTTTCCAGGGTGTTAACCCTTTTAAAGGTTAGCTAAAATATGCAGGTATGAAAGTTAAACTTGTTAGAGTTTACTTTCATCAGCAGAGCAGCAAAAACATGGGTCAGATTATTACTGTAATGTGCCTTCCTAAAGAATAAAGACTAACTCGAAAGACAAACATGTAGTTTGTGGTTTAAAAACAAACAATAATGACTTTGATAAATATTTACACAACAATCTAAAATCTAATCTAACTGGAATTTATAAAGCAGGAGATGAGATGTTAACCTCCCTCAGAGAGTACTATGACAGACAGTTGACTGCAGTTACAGATTGCTTACTGGCAGTTTGGAATGTTCAGAGAGTCAGCGAAATGGCCATTTAAGATTGACTGTTACAATGAGAGTAGGGGAGGGGTGAATTCCTTCCTAACTTAAGAGGAACAGAAGAATGCAAAACATAGATTTTTGCAGCAGTTGGTGCTTTGCCCCACTCTTCTCTGGCTCTCCAATGGTCCTCTTTGTCTTCCTACTCAGCAGGATGGCTGGATTCAAGCCTTCTTCCCATCTCTCTGTTGTTTTCCGGGATTCATTCAGGAATGGGGATGGGTGCAAGCCTTCTTCCTCACCTCTCTGTTGTTTCCAGGTGCTCCTTCAGGAATGGGGGGGGGCACTGGGATGGATTCAAGCCTTCTTTCCCACCCCTCTGTTGTTTCCTGGTGCTCCTTCAGGAATGAAGGGGCTGGCATGGGTACAAGCTGTAATGAAGAATTTGGGGAATTACTAAATTCTAAGTCTTCTATGGAATCTTTTATCCTATGTTTATGGAGGTGAATAGGGAATAGACTGATAGAGACAAAGCTTTCCAATGAACTGTAATTTATTTTGGGATTCAAATATACAAAGACACTCTAACATACATCTATACACACAAGAACTCAGGAATAAAATAGTTAGCTTGGAGAGGAAACACAAGGCTTTCTAATGGTGATAATGAAGGAGGCTGCTCCAATGATGAATGAAGATGGATACACTAGACCATTATGAAAAAGAAAAGACAACAGAAAGAACTGGGACTCTAATCAGAGTTCACAGTGGCTCAGTGTCACCATGAAATTTAGCCAGACCTCAATGTGCCTGAGATTTGGGGGATCATTTATACCAGGGGTAGGCAACCTTTCCCATTTAAGGGCCGAGGACTTCAGCTCCCAGAATCCCAGAAGCTATTGGCCAACATGGGACTATTGGCCAACATGGCTGAGGCTTCTGGGAGCTGAAGTCCCTCCGCCCTTAAAGAGGAAAGGTTGCCTACCCCTGATTTATACCCTTAAACCTAACCCGAAGTGAATTGCTATTGTATATCAAAGGGTTCTGATTGCTACTATTTGAAGTAAACAATTTCCAAGGGGAGGAGATGGGATGTTAATATTATCTCATCTTCAGCTGGACACATCCTGGCTGGCACTCATAAATCCTCTAGGTGTGAATGTCTTGCTTAGGCTTGACCCTTTTGATCTGTAAATTGATGTAAGAGGAGATGTGACCTTTCAGGTGCCTACGTGACATGCTCGCCTTGCATCCAGGGTGATAGGGGCTCTTCCAGTCCAGGGCCATGGCAGGGACCCAAAAAGGGCTCTTTGTATAAAATCAGTTATTGTAACAAAGCGTTCTTTCCCATCTCTCTATTGTTTCCTGGTGCTCTTTCAGGAATGGGGGGAATGGGATAGGTTCAAGCCTTCTTCTCCACCTCTCTGTTGTTTCCTGGTGCTCTTTCAGGAATGGAGGGGAGCTGGGATAGGTGCAATCCTTCTTCCCCACCTCTCTGTTGTTTCCTGATGCTCTTTCAGGAATGGAGGGGGCTGGGATAGATTCAAGCCTTCTTCCCCACCTCCCTGATGCTTCCCAGTGCTCTTTCAGGAATAGGGAACTGGGATAGATTCATGCCTTCTTCCCCACCCCTCTGTTGTTTTCCAGCATTCCTTCAGGAATGGGGCATATTATCTAATAGCAAAGTTGTAATGACTTTCATATGGTATTTTAAATACTGGGCCATAATGAGGTACGTTAATTGAAAGGTCAGTATGAAGTTAAACTTTAGGTGAGTATAGGTGTTCAAGCTTGCACAGAACATCTGACAACAACATTTCAATAAGGGTAGTGGAATTTTAAAAACCATTCAGCACATGGCTAGAGTAATCTTTTTTGTAAGGTTTGAATGCTCTATGTAGGTAAAATCATCCAACCTGTTCATAGCCCAGTGAGGCTCCCAACAGGAGAGCAAAAGTGAGAAAGAAGGTTCTCTTTCCTTTCCCTAGAGGTTTTCCCAAACTATTGACTGGAATGGGAAATACATAGCCAAAAGAGAAAACTGGAAGTTTTATCTGTGGTATTAAAGCATGCAAAATCAGTGAGGTGTTCATATGCCAGGACCACTCATGATCTTCTCCCCCCCCCCCTTTTCACCTCTTGTAACATCTGAATTTGGAGAGGTAAGTGATGCAGAACTTTCCAATAGGACTGGAAGGCAGGAGTGTCATTGGGAGTGTATGAGGATGTTGGCTTCACCAGGTGACACCCTAAGGGGGTGTGACACAACTGGTTCCCAAACATCTACCTTTCAGCTGAAATGGGCTGTGATGTTCTCCTGCATCCCTGTAAAATAATGGAGCTCAGTGAAAGAGGTGGTATGAGTGCAGCAAGGCTCAGTGGGAGGAGAACGTAGAAAGGAGAAGCCTCAGATTTTTTAAAAAATATATAACAATAAAAGAATTAAATTAAAAATTGAAAATTTTATTTTTTAAAAAAGTATTTTTCTTAAAAATTGCATACCAAATTTTTACTTTAACTGCATGAAAAAAAATATACATGTGAATACATTTAGGCTGTTCCTATGATATTGTAATTTGAAGGTATAATTTTAATTTTGCTTGTTGTTTATGTTACAACTATTGCCATTACATTCAGTGACATCAGTACAAAAAACATTACTAAGGATCCTGTATGGTATGGTATGGGAGGTGGTCAGTGGGGGGGGGGAGTGACACCATGAGTTACAACACCAGGTGATGCCAATCCTATTTATATCTATAGTGAATAAACAAAGTATCCAATATGCTTCAAAAAGCTTTGTTCTTATAATTGAATTTTTATATTGAAAATAGTGCTAAACAACTTTGTAGGAATGGGCCAATGATTTAAACCAAATCAAATCCATATGGGTAATAAATGCAGTTTTTGACTGATCTCTTGGACACATCAGCACCTGCCAATAATCTTTAGTCAGATCTATGGTAGTAATATACTAGACCCTACCCATCTTTTCAATTAAATAAGCATCTGACAGAGTTATTTTGTTAAGTTACCTATAATCGACACAGAATCAAATTGTATGATCAGCTTTTTCTACTAATACTACAGGCGATGCCCAAGGACTCTCTGATGGGATAATCGTTCCCATTTTAAGCATCACCTTGATCTCGTGAGCAATGATGTCAGCCAAACGGCCCGTTACTCTATATGGTAAAGATATTGGGGAATAGAAAGACACGCTGTGTCCACCACGACCACCTGCAGAATTGTTCCATGTTGACAGACATCTGCAAAAGACTTCAGGATGAAAAGGAAAAATTCCTTCACCACAGCACATGGCCTTGAACTCTGGCTTGCCAAATAAAGACAGCAACAAGGCCAGCCTTCACTCAACTTGAGGGTTTTAATCTTTAGTTGCAGTATATTTACAATATATACATAGAGTATAGGACAGCTTTCTCTAATACTCATAAATCTTTCTCCTAACCAACAAACTGCTCCACC
>CM034706.1:150550888-150566740 GCA_020142125.1 Phrynosoma platyrhinos
ATGTCCTTCCCTGAAGGATGCATTGATGATATCCGTAAGGAACCTCATAAATGCATCCCCCCCTGGATGGCCAGCCAAGAAGGGCACGGGTCGAGAGGGCAAGTCGTCTTCCTCACCTTACCAAGCAACTTGTCCACGTCCTCGGTACTCACAGATTGCCACTGATCCAGTAAAATTACATCAGCGGAGTCGGTGGACACCTCGCCTATAGACTCTGTCCCAATAGTCGTGTCAAAGTTGGCTCTTATGTGAGAGATTTTGTCTGCAAAGTAGTTGTTAAATGCGTCACAGCAGGCCATTGTCGGGTTAAGCAAGGGATTTGGCGCAGGGGGCACCTGCGTCATCTCCCTCACCACCTTAAACAGCTCTGCCGGATGTGACTCTGCAGAGTCAATGTGTGCAGAAGAGAATACTTTCCTCGCTGCACGCAAAGCTTCCCGATAGGAACAAAGAAAGTTCCTATGGCGAGTCCTGTCAGATAAGAGTCGAGTTTTCCGCCACTTGCACTCTAGCCGTTGTCCATACCGCTTCATCCTCCTCAGCTCAGGTGTAAACCATGGCTTACGATTAGGAAGGGGATGGCAAGGGCGCTTGGGAGCGATCATGTCGATGGCTCTGGTAAGATCACTATTCCAAGTGTCTACCAGAGTCTCGACAGGGTCACCGGCATTCCCAACCATTAATCCCTCTAAGGCTTTCTGGAATCCAATTGGCTCCATCAGCCTTTGAGGGCGGACCATTCTAATAGGTCCACCACCCCCGGCAGGGCAGGTGTTGGCTCTAAGTTCCGTCTTGACCAGGAAATGATCTGTCCATGACAATGCGGAGGTACTTACAACCTCCGCCCACGGATATTCCTGTTCCGTACTGAAGACCGCATCGAGTGTATGACCAGCACAATGTGTGGGCCCGTTGACCAATTGGGATAAGCCCATGTTTGTCATGGTCTCCATGAACTCCCAAGCCGCACCTGTTAAACTGGTCTTGAGCGGAATGTTGAAGTCTCCCAAAACCAAAAGTCTGGGAGACTCCAACAAAAGCTCAGAGACCAGCTGTGTCAGCTCGGTCAGGGAGTCTGCTAGACAACAGGGTGGTCAGTAGACTAGCAAAATCCCCGAACTATCCCCAGTCTTCAGGCTGAGGTACATACACTCGATGTGAGCCACGTTCCGGATAGGTATCCTGGTCAAGGTCAAGGTGTTCTTATGAATTAGAGCGACACACCCCCGCCCACTTCCCCTCACCTGCTCACTGACAGAGTACCTGGCTGGGAGGGCCTGCACCCAGATGGCAGCACTTTCCTCTCCCAGCCAGGACTCTGTAAAACAAGCCAGGTCGGCATCCTCATCCAGGAGAAGGTCCTGGATGATAAGTGTCTTATTTATCACCGACCTGGCATTACAAAGGAGCAGAGAGGTTCTGTGGAATGGAAGGTCTGCTCCCCAAACCATTCTGGGAAACAGAGGGGACAGAAGGAGGGATAGCTACTAAACAGCATTCTTAGTAATGACTGCTGATTTGCTTTTATTAATTTTGCACCCTGTAATTTCATCAAATGTTTTCACTATCTCCATCAACAAATTTGTTTTACTAGTGGGATCCTCCAAATTAATTATTAAATCATCTGCGAATGCCCTAATTTTGTATTTTTTTTAATTTTCACTCCTTGTATATCATTTTCACTTTTTATTCTCCTAATCAATAATTCTACCAGGAATAGCAGGGGAGAGAGAGGGCATCCTTGCCTTGTCCCTCTCTTAATTTCAATTTGGTGTGTTTTATCTCCATTTACTGTTATTTGGGCTTTTGGACTTTCATACATTTTCTTTATCTGATTCACAAATCTCTCCCCAATGTTCATATTTAACATAATCCACATTAATGATCTCCAATTCACTGTGTTGAACACTTTTTGCAAATCGAAAAAAACCCAATTTTTTTATCATTATGCCTTTCATAGTATTCTATAATATTAATAATATATCTTAGATTATCTCTAATTTGTCTCTTTGGGAGAAATCCTCTTTGATCAACATCTATAACTTCCTTTAAACATTTTTTTTAATCTGTTGGACAAAACCTTCCCAAAGATCTTGTAGTCGTTGTTTAGGAGTGAGATGGGTCGATAATTTTTAGGATCGTCCAAATTTTCTTTACCTTTAGGTATGAGAATTTTATCTGCCTCTTTCCATGATTGTGGTATCCCTTCTGATTCCACCATATTTATAGTTTCCTGAAGTGTATCAAGTAGTTCATTCGCAAATACTTTATAATACGCTGATGGAAGTCCATCTGGACCTGGGGATTTACCTTCTTTAGTTTGTTTCAATGCTTCCAATATCTCCTCACTTGTAATTTTTGTTTCTAAATATTCCTTTTGTGCCTCACTACATCTAGCCCAATCTTCCTTTCCTAGAAACTTTCCCAAGTTTTTCTCATCAATTGGCTGCTCTGCATATAGATTCTCATAAAACCTAGAAAATATTTCCTTAATTTTCCCATGCTGGGTATATAATATATCCCCATCTTTGATTTTTGTAATTTGACCTTTTTCTTTGGCTTTTATTAACCTTGATGCTAACCATCTACCCAATTTATTTGAATGTTTGAAATTGTACTGCTTCAATCTCTTTAATTTTACCCCAATTTCCTTTACTATTCCAATTGAGAGTTGCTTTTGTATTAATTTTATTTCTCTGATTATTTTTTTTTGTTATGTGGCTCTTTCTTCAATAAATCTTCCTCTTCTTTCAGCTCTCCTTACAGTAACTCATTGTTCAATTTTTTGTTCCTTTGGATAATCAAATTTTGTTGAATGAAAAACCCTCTTAGTACCACTTTACTAGTATCCCACACTATCGAGGTTTTGATGCCTTTGTTTAAATTATCCTCAAAAAAGTTTTTAAGTACCCCTTTCAGCTTTTTGACAATTTCAGGGGTCTTAAGTAAAGATTCATTCAACCTCCATTTTTTTTTATTCTATATTGTTCTTCCAATTTTACTATTTGAGGGTTATGATCTGAAATAGCTCTGGGTACCAGTTTTATTTCCTTAATTTCTTTTATTAATGTCTTTGTGCTTAAAAATAAGTCCAACCTCACCAGCGATTTATGCCTATCTGAATAGAATGTATATTCTTTCTCTTGATTATATAAAAACCTCCACCAATCCACTAGAGTTAAATTGTCTAGCAGATCAAATAAATTTTAGGCAATTTTCCATGGTTCTTTTTAATATTTTCTTTCTGATTTTTTATCCAATACTGGATCTACTACCCCGTTAAAGTTGCCCATTAGTATTATGTCCTCATAGTCCAATTCAGATAGTTTTTCGTTTAATTTTGAATAGAAAGCTCCTTTGTTTTCCTGTGGGCCATATATACCTACTAATAGAATTTTCTTGTCTTTCCACAAGATTTCAACACCCAACCAACTTCTGTTTTTTATCTTTAAATATTTCTTTTGATTCTAAATTTTCAGCTATATATAATATTACCCTTTTTTAAAATTATTATTTTTATTACATATACAAACAAGTAGAAATATCATACATTCCATATCTTCATTACAGATATATTTAAATATAAATCTTTAAGTCAGATAATTAATCTTATGCTTGAAGAGAGAGAAAAGGAAAAACAAAAAACAAAAAAATTGAATTATATATATATATATCTAATCCAAGAATTTTTGATACAGTTATTATAATTAACTTAATTTGGTCCTTATCTTATCCAATTTTATTTCTATTTTGGACTTCTATATAGCCATACCCATTTCTTTTTATACTTTTGATCAGATTTCCCTGTGATGTACAGCGACAAACAGTCCATTGTAGCTAGTTCATTTACTTTCATTTTCCAATGATTTCCCTTTTTTCTTTTTATTTACACCCACTACGTATCCTTTCCCCAGTTTTTTGTTTGCAACAAGTCTCGCATCCTTAAGTTTGATGTGAGTTTCTTGCAGACAAACAATGTTGCAGTTACATTTTTTAATAAATAGAAAAACTTTTTTCCTTTTTTCAGGCAGGTTCAACCCTTTAACATTCCAAGATAGAATTTTCATTATAACCACCGACTTTTACTATAAAGTTGGAAATTTATAAGAGAGCAAATAAATTCCCCACTTTAAATCATCGACTATTCAACTCCTTTTCCTTTGCTTTTAAAGCCTCGCAGTCCTCCAGCTGTTGTTTAGTTAAGTTGTCCATATTTGCTTCCATTTGTTTAAAATTGGTTTCCATTTTGCTAACCTTGTTTATTACTTTACTCATGTCATTATTTATTTTTTCCAGGGTTTGTCTTAACTCTGAAAGTTCATTTTTAATTTCATCTTTTATCTCTTGTTTCATTTCGTTTTTAAGTCTTAAATTGTCCTCATTCAATTCTTCCCTATTTCTCCTCATTTCTTCCAGTACAATTTCTGTCTGTTCAGATGGCTTTGCAGATGGTTCTAAAGATGGCCTCCTCTGGAGCATTGTAATGGCTTGTGACATGTTCCTCCTTGTAGTTGCCATTTTGTTTTTTTTTTCCTTTCCTGAGTATTCGATTGCCCAAATAGTATCTATATATACAAGTTCAGTGCAAACTTGATGTTTTGAAAGTTCAATATTCTATCTCAAACAAACTGTATATAAAAAGCTAGCTTACAGATACAACCATTCTATAAACCAGGGACAGAAAGCAGAGTTTCAAGATGCCTACAAAAGAGAAGCTTTTTGTCCAATTATCTTACTTACAAATGCTTATTAATTTATTCCTCAGACCCAATGGATTCTTCTTTTTATAATAATAATAATAATAATAATAATAATAATAATAATAATAATAATAATAATTTAATTTAGACCTATTCGTTCTAAGTTGGTGTTGATGAACACAAATAAAAATTCCCAATTTATGATTTAAATACCTAATTTATGATTTAAATATGTTTTAGATTTAATTAGCCTGGGGAACAGCCCTCCCAGAAATCCACAGTCCCAGGAGACCTTCCCCTTACACTTTCTCCTTTGTTGGTCCTATTTTATTGTTTTAAAGCTTGCTGTTTATAACAGTGTTGCACATAAAAGAAAAAGACAAAAAGAGGGGGGGGGACAGCAAACTCTTATAAACCACTATGTTTGCTTATCTCAAGGTCACTTTGGCACTCCCTAAAGTTTTGTATATTTCAGGTCAGGAGATAGACAAAACAAAGGGGTAACAGAGAACCTAAATTCATTAGCTTTTTCTACTTAACAAATCTAAGTTTCTTAACAAAATAAAGCTCAGCTAATTTCTTTAAAGCCTATATAAAATTAATTGAATAACCCCTCACAAAATTGATATACTAACTAAACATCCATTATTTCAAAAACCCTTTAGGCTTCAAGCATTATGAAATAATAGTTAACACAGTTTAAGTTCTAAACAGCTTTCCAGTCCAGAGTTGAGGTCTTCTTATGTTATATTAGGTCTTTGAATCCAAGTTTCTATTAATTCTGTTTTTATTACTTTTATTTGGATTGCAGTTCAATGTTACTTTTTATTTCTTCCTCTTCCAAAGCCTTTAATAAAAATGTTTGAATTTCCTGATGAGTTGTTTTTATTAATGATATCTTTTGCCCAGTTTTCTACTTGGGCATCAGGAAGCCACTGACCAATTCCAGACACCAATTTTTTTTTTTTTACTTTACGTCTTTAATTTATTTCTATTTCTTTGTTTTTCCTCTTTCCAGTACTGTAAAGTTTCTATCTTTTTCTTTTGGAAATTTGTTTGATTCCTTTTGCTTCTCTTCCAAGCAAATTTCTTAAGCACACTCCACTGGAATCATTGGTTTGAGACAGTCAATTAAATTCTATACAGAAGCCCTTTAGCCGTCTAGTTGAGGAATTAATTCCTGAGTTCGTGACTACAATCACCAGCCAACAGTCTTTTCCACTCAGAAACAGAGATGGATTTTGTTTCAAACTTTCATCTTTAACAAGTCTCTTTGTACTTTCCCTTTTCGCTTTCCTTGTAACCCAGGGCTCTAGCTACAATGTTGCTTTTGCTTAGATTTGTAAAGTGGGGATATAGTTGCAAGAAGAAAAAATTTGGTAGCCTTGCTTTACTCAGTTAATACTTTCCTTATGAAGCTTTCTTCAAGAAGTGAAAGGAGGGTGAAAGTGGTGGTGGCGCTTTGCCGCTTGGCAATTCACCTTCAAGTGGCTGCTTGCCGTGGATGTGGCTTGTCCAATCCTGCCTTGGATTCCCTTTCCACACTACTCTCTTCTTCTGGATGTTACTTTCTGTCTTCTGAGCCACACTAGAGGGTCTCTACCTGGGATCGTGGGCCCCTCTTTGTCCCCTTTATCAGGGGGACAATTTATCCACTCTGCACTCCCCCAAGCAGGACTAATCCCTGCGACAAGTGATCGCTAGTCAGAGCCCTCTGATCTAGTGACTGACATGCCCCTCCATGCCACTGGAAGTCCAAACCCATCCATTTGTTCTGAGGCCACCTTCTGGGCCCATGAATTTTCACTGAGTAAAATCCAAAACTGAATAGAAGAAAAAAAGTTTTTTAGGGCACAATCCTCTGCATATCTGCTTACACAAAAATGAGTGTCATTAGACTTTATGTTAACCTATTTGTATTAGCTTAGCTAGCTAATCACTTTATATCCTTTCTTCCTACAGTGCTCAAGGTGGTGAATTTAATAAAATATAAAACAATATACAGCAGAACAACTAGAAGCATAGGAACACAAGCCATCTAAAAGCTATTGATAAAATTGATAAAAACAGCAGCCCCATTAACACACATATTTATTTATACTCCCCTCCCCATTTTTAGGTAATTATTTTCTCCCAAAGTGACTCAAATCAATAAAAAAAAGCCAGTCCCAGCCATCAGGATTATAAACTAAAGACACAAAGACATGCAAACAAAGAACAGTAGAAAAAGAAAAATAGAGAGATCAGCTCCTCAAGTCCAGAACAAGACAAGGATTGATATGCAGTTCAGGCTAAGAATAGAAAAGAATTTTGTTGAATTCAACAGCCTTCATGTAAGTAGCAGTTTCACACCTCCTGAAAGTCACTGCCAAAAGAGCAATGTGCTTCACCTTAGGAAATCACACATTTGCAAAGCTTATGAGGCCTTTCAGAGAAGCGAAATCTGCATAACCAGTATGGACAAGAAATACATTTTAAATCATGAACAGTTGGACATTTCTATAATTCAAAATACACACAAATACACTTTAGCCAATGAGTATTGATATGTACATTAGATAAGATGTGTAAACAAATGTGGACATAACAAAAAATATGAGTAAAATAGGTGCAAATTTCAATGTTGGATGAAGATACAGTCTCACATATCAGTAAAAAAGTTGAAAAGAAACATGCAGAAGGGGATTCCAAGAAATGCAATGAAAATAATATTGAGAATTTCTCTCATCTCTAGTTCAGGGCAGGCTGTTTTTCCCTTGTAGGTGGCCTCCCTTGAACACCTGCTGGGGCATAATGTTAAGGTCAGATTAATCTACCATCTTATTTTAGCAGTCCCAGGACTAAAGTCAATTTCAGACCTAGAGGGCTGAAGAAGTGGGATTAAAAATACTTTATATAAAACACAGAATTAATATTTGTAAACTCCAGGGAGTTATGGTGCCCTGATCCCAAAATATAAAGGGAAAGAGGGGCAATGCTTAATTTCTGAAAAGAGGTGCAAAAGCTCCAGCTAATGTGGGAAGGAAAGTCTGCTTCTGAATGGAGCATTGAGGCAAGCTACAAGCCTTGTCTGCAGTGGCTGAAAGTCAGGAACATTATGCTCTGGAACTGGCCCCAGACTGGCCGTGATGCATGCTTGCCTGTACAGCCAATGAGGACAGAGGCAGAGGGTCACCCTGATCACCCTATATCCTCATTGGTCACATGCGCGAGGCCACTCTCTGAAGAAGTGGGAGTGTGCCAAGTGCCCTATCCAAGGAGCTCCTGCTGGTATAACAGGGCATACCATCCCCTTTCCCTGCATTGCTCAGATGTTATTGCAAGAAATGCAATGAAAATGAAACTGAGAACAGAGTACAGCTATATAATTATGCATTTGGCCTAGGTGAGAGCAATGTATGACTCTCCAGATGTTGTTGGATTACCTAAGGTGAAAGAGAAGCATTTTGGTATTTGGAGTGAAACAGAAAATAATGGACATCGCTCACCCAAATCAGGGTACACAAAACTGAAAACCAGCTGAGTTGTTCACATGCACACATATCCCATAAGTAGTTCTCCCTTTCCTTGTCAGCAGAATGGCAAATTATATAGCTAACAGTTTGGTGCTCTTTCATTTTACCCTTAGTCAACCTGGTGGTAGAACTGGCACTGCCCATCAAGTTTAAAGGCAGAAAAAATGATTCTTGCAAAGGCACAAGTCACTAAGGATATATCCACATTGCAGAAGTAAAGCAATTTGACACCATGTTAACTGGCATGGCTACCTCCTGTGCCATCTTGGATTTTGTAGTTTGTTGAAGTATTCACCCATTTCTAACAGAGAGCTCTGGTGCCTCACCAAACTGCAAATTCCAGGATTCTGTAGGATAGAGTGTAGTGGACAAAATAGGAATGGAGACCCTCAGAATATCCAGGAAAGTAGAGTTTATTTTTACATCAACGGACTCTCAGACAGGTCATCCCTATGACCTGAGAGCTCCTCCCTCAGCTAATCAACATCCTTATATATCATTTTAAACAGCTAGTTTAAAATTACATTAACATATGCATAATTTAACATTTTCATTGGTTAGAAGACTATGGGCCTCGGCAGACGGCTTAAAAAGCCATCCTCGGGGCAAGGAAGGGGAGGGGCAGCCGCACGCTCAGTGCCCCTTCCTCCTCCCGAGGTCGTCCTCGGAGCCGCCAGCCCTCCGCATGGCCGGCGCTCCGGGGACAATCTCCTGCCACAGCGTCTGGACACGCTGCGGCGGAAAAGTCAGAGAAAGTGCACCGCAAGCTTTTGCGGCACACTTGTGCTGACTTGTGAAAGGAGCACTATTTTAGCACTCCTTTCAGGGGCGGTGAAGGTGTGTCGCAGGATCGAGGCGTGGGGATGCCTCGGTCCAGCAGTGCACCTTCCCAGGGTAGTCCCATGCCGCCAGTCTGCTTAGGCCCATAGTTTCAATCTCCAACTCTACTGATTACATATTATATTGCTACTCACCAAGTGTGAATTATTTTGGCATTACTCAGCGACACCTGGACTCACTAGTTGGGTCCTACCTTATTAGTTTACTTTACTCCCAGTCCATACCATCAATCTTATCTCTTTGGCTCTGAAACAGTTTGCCTGTCTTCAAGGTCAAAAAACAACATCCCTTGCTATGTTTTTCAGTGAAGCCAGAACTAAAAGCCTTTTACAATTGCTTTTCAAATACACAGTCTTAAATATAGAATATGAGACCCCAAGGATCATCCAATCCAGCCCCACATTAGCTATGAGATTTGTAGCTTTGCAGACAGGCAGGATCTAGCACACACACACACAGAGTAGATAGGAATGCC
This sequence comes from Phrynosoma platyrhinos, assembly GCA_020142125.1. Classification (NCBI taxonomy): domain Eukaryota; kingdom Metazoa; phylum Chordata; class Lepidosauria; order Squamata; family Phrynosomatidae; genus Phrynosoma; species Phrynosoma platyrhinos. The sequence goes on from CM034706.1 coordinate 150,560,419, forward strand.
CAGAAGATGGTCTTTTGTGAAGAATCTTGCTCCAGACAGCACATGAAAAATCCTCCCACACACAGGCTGCTGCTTTCAGCCTGGAGAAAGGAATCGCTGGACAGTGAAACTTCACTCAATGAGGGCTTTAATCTTTGTTGCAAATATTTAAAAAGATACAAAGAGTACCATACATTCATTTTAAATACTCACAGCTATATGGATCAACAAGGTGCTTTGCCAACCACCAACCACAACTAACCAACACCAGAGATTCTGACTTTCTCCCATATATAGATCATTTTCTTAGGAACATGTGACAGCCATGCACTAATGAAACCTGACTAGTTTCATCCCCAGTGCCTGTTGCATCAGGCCTCCCATGATGCACAGCTTGTCAAATGCAGACTCATGCACCTGCCACTTGAACTGCAGTAACCCTGTTACCATTGCTCCAGTTCCTTTCAGTGGCCACATCCATGTCATTTTCCAGACCAGGGTGCTATATGATTGTTACATCTTTTACATTATTTCATTCCCTACATTAGCCCCCTTTAAAGCTTAATTCTTTTAGCAATTATAGCTTTACCTATGAGCTTTTTCAATTATCATGACATAAGCTGCAGCAGTTTCACTGACAGTATTATGCAAAGTTTTTGCCAATATACAAATAACACATGGCACACACATACGTAGTAAAATGCAAACAATTATTATCAATATGATAATCAAAAACACCTTTTTTTAGCTATGCTGCATGAGGCAGCATTATGCATCTTTCTGGCTGCCAATCCTGGAATAAAGAATGAGGCTGATGTCACTTCAGCATCATTCCACAAGAGGACTCACATGTTTCAGGCAGGGTATGTTCACTCCCTTTTTTGTTTTTAATTTTCCTCTACCAGAAGTTGTTTCAACAAAATCTGACTTTTGGAGTAGTATAGGTATTAATCATCCCATTATGCACAGTCCCCCTGTGATGTTTACAGACTGATATGAATATAATTCCTGCAATTTTTATGGGGACTTGCTACCGTGCTCAAAATTCCACCAACCTCATATATCACTATGAAATGGGATCTCTACATAAAGGTAGGAAGACAAAATCTGAGCTGCCAACCTTCCTCCTTTTAAACACACTGTAGGGGTGTTGAGTATTCTAGCTAAGCCTCCCCATATATTTGTATCTGAGTTCCATTTTTGTGAATAAAGGGAAGTGCCCCCAGCTATTAGACTTAATCCAATCACAGCCATCAACCCAATCTAACCAAACCTGAGGTAAATGGTATCTTTTGACTCATTCTGGAACCAATGGTTCAAATACTCTCACAAATTCAGATCAACAAAAATGGTTCTTCAGAGGTTCTTTTGGGGTAACAATCGCTCCAACTACTGTTGTGTATCTTTCTATTTGGGAATAGGTCTCAGTCTTAGGGCTTGGAGACCCACCCATTTACTCAAGAATTCTAAAGTACCAGGCTAGGGTGCTAAAGACAACAATACAAATTATTCCTTTGATTGCTTCCAAATCTTCTTGATCAGTTTCAGACATGTGTTGGACTGTGCATAGATCTACCAGCTTCTGGTTTGTGGTAGAAACAGGGTCTAACCCTTCCTCATTGCAGATCTGGCCGTATGCAAGCCAAACAGCTTCCCGTGGGTGTTTGTAGTAGGGCCTAGTCTGAATCTTCTTTCCCCTTGGATGGATTCTTCAGATGTGCATAGACACACCTGTTCCCAGTAGTGTGGTTGCAGAGATATTGATGATCTTGTTGCCTGTGAGTCTGCCCGTTTCTGGTAGGGTCAGATCCAGAGGTTAGTTGTTGTCTCCTCAATGTTATTTTAAGGGCTACTGAGGGTACCTAATAGGGAACAAAACTGGACTAGCCTTTTAAACTCTTACCCTAGTGAGAGTTTGTCAGCTTCTTTAAATAATAGGGCAGTAGCTGCTATTGCCTGCAAATATCCTGGCCATCCTTTTGCCACTGAATCCAATTGCTTGGAAAGGTAAACCACCTGTCTCTGCCAGGATCTGAGTGTCTGTGTTAGTATTCTTATGGCCATTCCCTGCCTCTCATGGACATACAGGGTAAAGGTCTTGGTCACATCTGGCAATCCTAAAGCTGGTGCTTCTAATAAGGCTCTTTTTATTTTTCCAAATGCCTTTTGTTGTTCTGATTCTCAGTTCATCTCTGAAAATTTCAAGCCCTTGGTTGCTTCATACAAGGGTTTTGCCATCAAGGCAAAACTGGGGATCCAGATTCTGCAAAACCCTGCTGCTCCCAGTGGTGGTCTAGGCTCTGAAGGTGGTGTAGCTCTTGTGGGTAGTCTGGTTCTGCTGTTAATAGCAGCTGTTCAATCAGGATTTTTTGAGGCCTCTGTATCATGGCTTTGGTTTCTTGATGAGCGTTTTCCAGTTCCTTTTGACTGTTATTTGGACTGCCACGTCCAGGAACCACTATAGTTTCCAAAAGTATCTTGACTAGCATAAACAATCTCCAGGATGACTTTACAATCATAGGTTGGATGGATTTAAAATAGGTCTGCAGAGAAAATTCTTCAGCAAGCAGGATTGCTTGGTACCCCCCCATAAACATGGCACATACATAGTTAATTGTTGTCTCAAAGTGAATTTGCTAGCTTCCTGCACCAACCGAACTGTTACCATTTCAGCTTTTAAACAGCTTAACCAATTCAGTACTATACAATCTGTTTGATGTGAAAAATATGTCTCTGGCCCTTTTCCAGACACCAAAAATCTGATTTTTCCCCCTTCTTCCCTTTGTCCCTTGCTTTCTTTGTGCTTTGCTCCTAAGAATATACACATAGTTTTCAGCTGGGGGTGCCCCCTTCCAGCTTTCTCTCCTGTCCACATCCTCTGTTACCATTATATCCACATACTCTTCACCACCAAGGACTGACATCCTTGACCACTTTCTGCCCTTTTTTTTCTTTCCTTACTTGAATTGCTACTACTAGAAGGGAGGCCTGCAATTCCAGTTTCTTTCTTTTTGATTTCTCTAGATCCTTGTTAGAGTAAACTCTGTAGGTAATCTATACCAGCTGGGAGATGGACATGTTCAGACCTCTGTCCATTTTTTGTTTGCAGGACAGCTGTCCTGCTGACAACCTCTTTTTTCTTAGATTCTAGTGCTGAGACACATGAGAAAGCATCTTCCAAATCTAAAAATAAAAAAGAAAGTATCTTCAGAGTCAATGTGTTGTTCAAGTGCAGACTGAGGTTAAACATTATGTTCTGGAGAGAAGACCATATCTATTGTTTTTTGTGGGTTTTTTCGGGCTGTGTGGCCATGTTCTAGAAGAGTTTCTTTCTGACGTTTCGCCAGCATCTATGGCTAGCATCTTCAGAGAAAATTTCTCTGAAGATGCTAGCCATAGATGCTGGCGAAACGTCAGAAAGAAACTCTTCTAGAACATGGCCACACAGCCCGAAAAAAACCCCACAAAAAACCTATGGATGCTGGCCATGAAAGCCTACGACTTCACATATCTATTGTCTTTAGGCAAACCATACACTTCTCCTCAGGAAACAAAATGATATTCAATAAAATATGACAGTCCTCTTAACCAGGGTTATTCTACACAATGATAAGAGGCTGACTCTGTGGGGATATGCAGATAAAGAAAAAGGCATATTTTAAATTCAAAATGGTAAAATGGGTTGCTTCTGACAGAATAAATTCCATTCAGACATATAGGTTGGAGACTACAGTGACTGTAACTTGATTTACTAGTCTCAGGTCCTGAACTGGATGGTAGTCCCTGGTCCCTGGTTTCTGTACTGTTAGTAGAGGAGTATTCCATGGAGATTGACATTCTCTCAGAATTCCATATTTGAGCAGCCTGTTCAAGTGTTTCTGCATCTCAGTGATAACTTCTCTGGGTATAGGGTATTGGCAAACATGAGTTGGAAACACTTCTGGCTTAATTTCTGTCACCACTGGTGGGATAAATCTTGCCATTCCTGGGGGGTTATCTTCAGCCCAGACTCCTGGCACATCAAAGGATTTCCACATCTCATATTTCTCCTTTACCTCCAATATTTGATGAATTTGCCATTCTTCCTCCATTGGACAGGTGCTGGCCAAAAATTTTTGGTACACCTGGCCTACAAAATTGGACACTACTAGTGCCATCTTCTTCAAAGGATATTTAAGCTCTTAGTTCGGACAGCAAATCTCTGTCCATCAACTGGATGGTACATTCTAGGATGTATATCAAAATTGATGACTAATTTGATGATTTGCTATATTACAGGTACATGGTTGAAATAAACAATGAACTTCTTTTATTCCAGTGGGCCCCACAATTTTAATTTTCTATCCACTTGTGGGAGCCACAGGAAAGGGAACTACTGATCTTTCAGCCCCTGAATCTATCATAAAAGGGACTGCTTGGCTCCCTACATCCACACTGACCATATGTTTCTTGGGGTTCAGATTAAGGGGACCCGGTCAGTTTCAATCCCATTCTTTCATTTCAGCCAATCCAATGAACCCCCTGTTGGTCTGGGTCAAGATATTGGGCCTGGGGTTAATATATATGATCCCATGCTTGTTCTTGGCCTCTGCCTCCCCTTGAGACCCCCCTTTGGTTACTTTGGTTACCTTGTGGACATTCATTCCTCCAATGTCCTTCTTGTTTGCATATTGCACACCAATTCCTTCCTAATGGACCTTCTTTTCCTCTTCTGGCACCTTGGACTCTTCCTCCTGTGCCTCTGCATCCCCGTCCTCAACCTCTCTGCCAGGCCACATTGGATTCAGTCAAGGCAGCAGCCAACAATTTGGACTTCTGCTTCATTTATTAGTCCTTCTTCCTTTCTTCTTCCTGCTCTCGACTTACATAGATTTTCTGAGAAATCTCTACCAATTGGGATAAATTTGATCCCAAGCACCCGTCCAATTTTTGGATCTTCTTCCTAATGTCAAGGTTGCTCTATGCCATGAATACCACATTTATCAGCTTCCTATTTTCTGGGTCTTCAGGGTCTATAGGGGTGTATTGATGGTAGGCATCTAACAATCTCTCCAAAAACTGACCTGGGGGTTCATTGGGTCCTTATAGGACATCTGCAGGTTTAGCAATATGGACAGGTTTTGACATTCCCATCTTCATTCCCTTTAACAATAACTCTTGATCCTGCTGCAGTTGCCAGTAACCATCCTGCTGATTATGATCCCAATTGGGAATCTGCTCTGGAATCTGCTCAGTTTGGGGTTTCCTATGACCCCTAAATATACCTTTCTAATGATTTATTTGTCTAATGTTCACTCAGGTGACCATTCCACCCCAAATGAGGGTCATTCCACCTTGCACAGTGCATTCATAATTTTACTAATACCACCTCTGTTCCTGGCCAATGCACAAGAAATGTAGTGGACAAAACAGGAATGGAGACCCTCAGAATATCCAGGAAAGTAGAGTTTATTTTTACATCAACGGATTCTCAGACAGGTTAGCCCCATGACTTAAGAGCCCCTCCCTCAGCTAATCAAAATCCTTATATATCATTTTACACAGCTAGTCTATAATTACATTAACATATGCATAATTCAACTTTTTCATTGGTTGCAAGATACATTTTCAATCTTCACCTCTACTGATTTCATATTACACTTCTACTTGCCATGCGTGAAATATTTTTGCATTACTCAGCGACACCTGGACTCACTAGTTGGGTCCTATCTTCTTAGTTTCCTTACTTTACTCCCAGTGCATACTATCATTCTTATCTCTTTGGCTCTGAAACAGTCTGCCTGTCTTCAAGGTCAAAAAACAACATTCCTTATTATCTTTTCCAGTGAAGCCATAAGTAAAAGCCTTTTACAATTGCTTTGCAAATGCATAATTTTAGCCATAGAATATGAAACCCCAAGAACCATCCAATCCAGCCCCACATTAACTATGAGCTTTGCAGTTTCTTTTACATTATTTCATCCCCTACAAGAGTCATGACAATTAAAGTGATGTCAAGCTGCTTTATTTCTGCAGTGCGGACCTTGAGACTGTTGTGCACGCGCTGGTAACCTGTCTGGACTTCTGTAATGCACTCTAAATGGGGCTACCCTTGTGCTTGGTCTGTAAACTTCAGCTAGTACAAAATATGGCAGCCAGAGTGGTTTCTGGAACATCTAGGAGGGACGACATAACTCCATGTTAAAGTCCCTCCACTGGCTGCCTATTAGTTTCTGGGCCCAGTATAAGGTATTGGTTATTACCTTTAAAGCCCTACATGGCTTGGGCCCAACCTATCTTTGGGACCGCCTCCTCTCATACAATCCTCCCCGTGCACTCCAGTCCTCTGGGAGGAACTTGCTCC
>CM034706.1:150566840-150579382 GCA_020142125.1 Phrynosoma platyrhinos
TGGGTCTTTTTGGATTTATATTGTATGTATTTTTAATTGTTGTTAGCCCTGATTGTGCACAGAGGGATGGGATACAAATTATTATTATTATTATTATTATTATTATCCTTAGACAGAGGTGCAGGCTGCTCTCAGATGGCCTAGCAACTAAATATTACTCCTAGAAGAACAGTAGTATCTATTTCTTAGTCCTAAAAGTATATTTACTTTTTAAAGAGGTCATCCAAAATTCAAGTGAAACAACTCAGAGCTGCTTTGATATTCCACTCTGCAGTTCATTCATCAAAGAGTATCTATAGCTGCCATTGTTGATGTTCTTTTTTTTTATGTATATGGAAGCTGGCTGGCCTATCTCCTCCATCACATGCAATAACCAGAAATAAAAGTTTATGTCAAACAGGCCCTCATGTAATGGCCACAAGATAGTGAGACAGGTTTCATATTATACATAGAGCCTCTTTTCTGATTTTTGAATAGAATTCGTTAAAATAAACTTCAATTGCCTTTGTAGCAATGTCAGCAATGGGTGAGCAATTGAGGATTGCTGTGCAGAGAGTCAAATTACTATATTTGAGCATTATTGTGTCTGTTGTTGCTCTCCTTATAGTGCTGTGCAGGCAATTCACACTGGATAGCTCAGTGTGGCTTTTTGAACTTGAAAACATCAAAAATATTGAGGTGATTCCAAATGACTTGGTTATGGCAGCCAGTGTGTGTAATGGATGAGTGAGGCAAGAGTTGGATATATGCTCTCTGAAGTGCATCTTGGAATAAAGAAAGAGGCATGTTGTGTAGCTTGAGTAGCACTAGTGATCCCTGAAATGGAAATATGACTGGCCTCACATAATGAGCCTCACAGTATAAAAACTCTTTAACTCACTGTTTGCTTTTCTGAACCACTGGCTTTCACTTTTCATGTATGGGTGTGTGTGTTTATTTTGGGGGAGCTGAGAAAGAAAGAGAGAGGGGCAAACAAACATAAAAAGTAACAGCATGGAGGCAATGAAGGGGAAACTGGAAACTACTCTTGAGTGATCAAGCCTCCAAATGTTCCACTAGGAAGAGCTTCATTCATTTCAAGGGGTTTTGCTACTGTAAAATGCTCTCAGCATGTACTAAGATCTAAAATGCTGAATTCCTGTTTCTGCCTCTAAGATGCTAGCCATGTATTAAAATCTCTTACTCCTTGATGAGGCATCTTCCAAAGGAATCATTAGCTGTTCCTGAAGGATCAGGGTCCAGGAGAGATAGAGGGGGGAAGCAGACGGGTGGCACGGGGCCACCCCAGGAAGCTGCGCCACAGGGCTGAGGTATCTGCACACCTCAGCCCCGCGGCGCAGCTTCACCGCCCCTGGAAGGAGCACTAAAATAGCACTCCTTCCACAAATCACCAAAGGTGCACCACAAAAGGCTGCCAGCGCACCTTTGGCGACTCTTCCTCTGCAGTGGGAGGTCATCCTCAGAGCGCCGGCCGTGCAGAGGGCCGGCTGCTCCAAGGACGTTTTGGGGAAGGGGTTGGGGTACCCAGCATGTGGCTGTCCCTCCCCTTCCTTGCTCTGAATGCGGCGCTTTGCGCTGTCTGCTTAACCCCAAAGTAATGAAGAAGGAGTGGAATTAATTGTGCAAATACATTTTACTGATATATAGCAGACTTGAAATTATAGCTTGTGGGCCTATTTGCTTCTTAATTTGTTCCAACCTACCTATGCCTTGTTTCTGTCCATTTCATACTTTAAAATTGGGATGGGGTCTCAGTTGTTCCACTGCTTCTCTTTTCTGATGGGATGGAGCAAAGGAAAGTCTTGTGGGCCAGATGCCATAGAGTACTGTACCAAATTTGACAAATGGTCTGCAAGTTCCCCATCTTTGCCTTTCTCTGTTTGGCAGTACTTGACATTGCTGGAGCATGGGAAAATTACATTTGGGACTAAATCTCCCATTATCACTTACCCAGTATAGCTGGGGCCATACTGACAGGAGGTTATGGGTGCTGTAACCCCAAAATAACTTTTCCAGGTGCTAGTTGAGTTGAAGTGATGAGGCATGTGCCTGTTCAGAGATGCACTTTCTCTCAGTATGAGGAGAGAATGTGTGTTTCTTCTCTTTAGATGAGACCTTGGAATTCTGGAGAGAAGGAACATGAATTTGCATTTTTCTTGCTGTCTATCTGGGACATCCAAATTCAGCTTACACCTCTCCTTTTATCAGCCCAACAATCCTGTGAAGCCAGTAAGACTAGACATTGACTAGCCCACAGTTACCCAATGAGCTTCATGGTCTCTCCAACCCTAGGCTTTCATTTTAAGCATTATTTACACTGGTTCTTTATATACATATTCAAGTCACTCCTTTGCACATTATGCATATGCACATTAAAGATACTCAGAAAAAAAGAATTTGAAACTGAAGTGAGAAAATTTATGTTATCAAACAGACATGTCTTCATTCTAATGGGAAAAATATTGCTTATGGGATGCTAAAATATGAGAAACAAAACTCTTTGCAAAGAATTGGCATCCAGAAATTCTGCCTGAATCAAGAGAACAGCAATATCCAGCAAATTGCTATGAAGATGATGTATTTCTTTGGCAATCAAATCACAATTTGATAAATAAATAAATTTGGAACAACTACTACAGGGATGAATACTCCAACGTTATACATGCTTTCTCAAAAGCAATTTTTACTGAGCAGAATGAGATTGAACCCCATGTGATGAAGGACAGGATTTTATTGTTCTTAATATGGTCCCTAGACTTTTTCACTTCAATCTCCAAGAGGATATTGATGCCCAAATGCTGTTTGCCATGAACTAGGTTAAATAGTGTGCTAAGCAGGGGGAGTAGGAGAGGAGATCTCTGAGGCTCTGGGGCTCTGGAGCCTGGATCTCTAGAGGGTCTGCAACTGTGAGATTTCAACACCCCTCCCCCCAAAAAAGTGTGTGCATAATCTATGTGCATCAGCATTTGAACCTTCCTTGATTTCAGGGTTATGGGAGAGAAGGAAGGTGATGCCATCTTTTGCATTTCATTATTGACAAATATATATATAGAGAGAGAAATGGAGCCTCATTGCAACTTTGTTGGACTCCTTGTGAGACTTGAATATTTTCTGTGAGTGGACCATTTGGATCCACTCCTAAATGGGTAATGTTAAGATGTAGATTTTATATAAGTCAAAGTAATCTCAATATTGCTGTTAGCTAACTTCTCATACAGACAGCACCTATTTTCTGACTCAAAAGATAAAGATTTATAAAACCTATAAACAATGAGAATTATTGTGTTCAGTTGTTCCTTGCTCTGGGATCGAGCAGAATGAAATATGTGCTTTATTTTTTTCTTCTTACATAGAGCAAATGGGAAAACTTTCAGGTTGTAGGCACCTTCCTTTCACTCCAAAAGACAGATTGCATTGTTGTTGAGCCTTCGAGTCATTTCCAACTTACGGCAACCCTGAGATGAACCTATCATGTGGTTTTCTTGGCTAAATTTGTTTAGAGGGGCTTTGCTGTTGCCTTCTTTTATTGTACAGCCAGAAAAGGTCTGGCCAAATTAGTACAAGTAATTCATTTAACCTGAAGTTGAACAGACTGGATGCTTTTTAAAAGCCTCAAATTAGCATTTATTTTGTTTCACATGCAACTATGTAAATTATTTCTTCATCATAGGTGGTGAGAGGCCTTATTATGCTATCTTAAAGACATAATTATGCTTTACTAGGTTGCACTGTTGATGCAAGTCTGAGAAGATACCATTCACAGTGAAATGTTGACAAAGGTGTGGGGAAATTTGTGTAAAGGAAAATATTTTGGGATTTATAGCAGTGTATGAATCAACTGTAGAATAGTTTGTTGAAGACATTGAGAAAGGAAAATTAACATTAAGGCTATTGCTAAGATTATGGTGATAGTGGACATGTCCAGGGACAACTACTTCCATGAACTGATAAACTTTATTTGTACTCTGTTGGCATCCTTTGCTTGCAGCCTCATCATCAAAGAAATTTATTACTCTTTGTGATGTATTACAGCATGGTTTTATTCTATTCATAGCCTCTACTCCATAGTGCAGATGCTAAGATGTAAAGTGACCAAGCTCACTGTGAAGCCACTGAGTCTGGGTGGCACTTAGTGGAAAAGTCACACAGACAGTGTGAAGCCTATTTGATATATTAAAAACAAACAAACAAACAAACAAAAAACAAAAAACATATGATACTTTGATGGAATTAGCAGAATTGCCTCAGGCAGATTCAGGTTTTTGCAGTGAAGCACAGACCACCCTGGAAGACCAAATTAGAGGCTTAAAATTCTTGATAACATGCATTGTATTATACTATATTCTGTTCCCCATTAATAATCCATGTAAGGTTATGCATCCAGTGCCTTGCAATGGACATCATAACTGATCTCTTCTTCATAATTAAATTTGTGGAGTTTGTTACATTGTACAGGGAAAGCAGTTATGCAGAGGCAGTTTTGACAGTGAAAGAAGTTATATGCCTTTGATGCTGGTGACACTTTCAAGAAGCCACCACTGCACAAAAGAGTATGTGAGTCAGACTCACAATCAAGTATACAGTACCCCAGGATAAATCATCAAATGGAAGTTTTTCTACAGTCTTGTTATTACTGCTAGTGTTTCACTGAAAAGCTGAGCAGCTTCAACCTCAATACATGGGAATTTTTATATAATAGCTATAGAAAAACTTGAAATCTCTACAGAGCTCTCACTGATAGCAACTATTCTAACATAGGACTTTATCACATGGGGAAAATCAGGTATAAAATTGGGGGTTTAAAGAGCCATTATCCTACCATTATCCTGCGATCTGGTGAAAGATTTTCATACACATCACGATTAAAGAGCCATTATCCTGGCAATAAGCAAGCAATAATTGAATGATTTGTTGTTGTTTATTGCATGTTTATTACCAGAATAATGGCTCTTTAATCAAGATGATCACGAGCTAATGGTGGGATAATGGCTCTTTAAACCCCTGATTTTCCCAGTGTGATAGTCCATAGAAGGTGCAGATCATTGTGCTGAGGTGGACTATTTCCATCACACTCTGCTACTTGGAATAGATGCACCATGGGATGACCTGCAGACATTTATGACATCAAAATGAGTGATGCTTTCCCAAACATCTGGATACCACAGTCAATCCTCTGACACTTCCAGTTCCAGATGCCAGTGACAAATGTTGCATTTAAAAGCTTATGAAAATGTACTTACCATCTACCATGTCAGGTAAGAAGCTGTCATTTGCTTTATTATTCATAGAGAATACTGTCACAAGCACCACTTACATTTTTTGATGTGGCAGCTCAATGGGTATTGTCATCCCACTGCTGCCCCAATATGTGATGTACCTAACCACTTTTATTTATATCTATGGGTTTACTCCCCAAACTTGGTTTCTTTATTTTTAGTAGCATGAAAATTCAATCCAGGTTCAGACAGCTGGTAATTAAATAACAATAAAACATTATTTGAATAATGGTTTAACAATATTTCATTTATTTAGTTGGTATAGGCACTTGTTCTTTTTACATTTTGTTACACTACTCTCTATTTAGAGAACACCAGATCTGATTCTTTAGGACCCTCACACCGTCCTTATTTATGGTTATCCTTTTAACCTTATTTCTATAATAGCCTAACTGTATCCCTCAAGATATCAAATATCAGCAACTCCCTCACTTGGAGTGCGATATTCAACTAAGGGCCTTTACAGACTGCCAGAAATAATGCAGCTTGAGGCCACTTTAACTGTCCTGGTTCTGTGCTAGGGAATTATGGGAATTGTATTTTTTCTAGGGCATTGAGCCATCTAATCCATTGTATTCCCCATCACCATGTATGGATGAGAGAGCTGGAGAATGAAGAAAGCAGATAAAAAGCAAATCAGTTCATTTGTGATGTGGTGCTGGAGAAGAGTGCTGAGAATACCATGGACAGTTAAAAAGACAAACAAATGGGTCCTTTTGACAGACCTGGCCTGAACTCTCCCTGGAAGCCAAATTGATCAAACTGAGTCAGTCAAACTAAAAGTTTCATTAAACAATCTTCCAACATTGGCAAATCGTGACTTTTCCAACATTGTGCTATTGTTAATATTGCTGCAGTTATCAAATATAACGTAATGCACCAATACGTCTTTTCAGTTTGTGGTGGAAGTTTGTTTAGCATGTTCAGTAGATAAATTTATGGTATTATTTCAAATTTGATATTTAACATTTGTTCAGTTGCTATATGAATCTGTTTCCAGTACAGCTTAAGTTTGGAGCATACATGTAACCATAAACCTGCAGCTGATTGGCATTTCCAGCATTCATTTGGACCAATTTTGTATATCTTTACAATTTTGTTGGGTGTCAAATACCACCTCTGCTCCATCTTCCAGTAGTTTTCTTTTAGATTTTGAGATTTAGTAAATTTATTTGTCTTATTTCTAGCATATTTCCAACTTTCCAGATTGATAATATGGCCACAATTAATGCCCATTTAATCATAATGTCTGTTATTAAGTCTGCTTCTTGCTCCAAATCTCGTAATCTTCTATATAATTTAGCTGTTTGCTTTGGTTCCATACTGAGCAATATCTTATCTAGATCAGAAGTGTTCTCTCTAAATTCAGTCATTTTTTCATCCATTTTGAATTTTTCTTTTAATTGTACATATAGGAACCAATGCATCTTTGAATCTAATTACACCAGTTCTTCTATGGGTTTCAATTCATATATGTTATTTTTAGATTTGAATAAAATGTCCTTATAAGTTAGCCATGTGTCTTGACACATGAGCTCACAATTTTAGGAAGTGAAGTAGACAGGGCTCTGAAGGCTCCTGGGAGAAATAAATCACCAGGAACACATGGCATAGCAATAGACTTAGAGCTTTTACTACCACTAGAGACATAATGTATTCAAATGGACAGGGTGGGAGAAAGAAACAAATAAAAAATGCTTGTGGGGCCTTGTTTACTTCACTCACTTTTTGAGTGACTTCACTTGCTGGCATCACTTGTTATGGCTTCACAGAGAGTGATTTCACTTAAGCTGGATCTTGTGAGAATTATGGCCAAGGCTTGCATTTGACACTGCAGGAGGAGATGAAGGGCCTCTACAGATGGCCCCTTTGGGCCGTCCTGGAGGCAGGGCTGGGGAGGGGCAGCTGCACGCCGGCCACCTCAACCCTTCCCCAAAGACATCCTGATGCCATGTGCTGTTATGCATGGTGAGCGGCATCAGAATGTCCTTCCGGCACAGCCTTTTGATGCGCTGCACGGGAAGGGGAACTAAATAACCACGTACTGGCTCTTAGGGTGCCCTTTTTGCCAGCTCTGAAAGGAGTGGCATTTTGCCCCTTTTTTCTGGCCCAGCAAAAGGGAGGATCGGGGCCAACGCATTTGGCAGCCTCGGTCTTGATCCTTCACTTCCTGGGGCAGCCCAGGGCTGCCCATCTGCATCCCCCCGAAATTGAAAAGGAAGAGCTGTATCTTTTTATTTCATCTTCCTCTTGTTGGAAGAAACTTATGCATTCTATTTCTTCTCATTATATAGATAGGGTTTCCTATTTAGGTCCCTCTATCTTTAAGACAATAACTGTCTTTATCTCAAGTTCCTAAACTGTTAATCTTAGAGTTAGTGTGTGTCTCTAGCTTACCTGGTAGTCTTATCTCTCTCTTAATCTTCCTGCTATATATAGCTATCTTTAGTTAAATTAGGATTTAGTGTTGTTATGTAATTATTTATTAAAGCCATTATTATTGTTTTAAACTACAAACTTCATGTTTGTTGTTTTCTGGAGTAAGTCCTTATTCTTTAGGAAGACAGATTTAAAATAATAGTCTGACCCTCACTTTCGTTATTCTGCTGATGAAACTCTAATAAGTTTAGTCTTCATACCTGCATATTTTTGTTTCCCTTTAAAAGGGTTAACACCCTGGGAAACTCAAATTGCACCCCACACCTCTTTCTATATCTGATAGTTTACTCTGGCTCCTGCTGGTTCAGTTCTGAGAAGCCCTATGCAACTTGTGACCCACCTAACTAAAATCAGCCTGTCAGCTATTTTTATATTTGCTTGTTTTAGTTGTCCCAGGCAGGACACAAAACTATTATGTCCCCTTGTTCAGTTTAATGGCTCATGCATTCAACAGCCTCTGCTACATTATCTGCAAGGTCAAACAGATTCAGAACAATTCATCTGAAGCCTATTTTTCATTGTATGCATTTTATAAATTTATAATATATATGTAGATCTTGAAAAAAACTGCTTTGTGAATCAAAAGTTTTGATCTGTGTGACCTTCAGGTGCTGGTGCAGAAGATGATAGAGTTTGTCCATTTCATTTTCTCCCACATTCAAATCTTTAAAATCTCAATGATTTTTAATCTTGAACAGGAAGAAATGTGAGAATTTTGCTGCATTCATATTGAAACTTAACTGAACAAAAGTGGTCAACCGTGTATTGGAAACATTCTGGTACATATTCCCAATGTAGAGAGAACAGTTATACTTTCCTGCCATATTGTTATTAAAGATGAAGACTCTATCCTAAAAACAAAAACAAATGGCAATCCTAATTCATCACCAGCACAACTGAATACATAGGGATTCAAAGCCAGACTTTTGATAACTAGTCACCCAAACCTCTGAGTCAAGTTTATTCCATTATTATGAATTTTTAAAAAAATCATAAATTGGCATAATAAATGAAATCAAATATAATATTTTCCCTTACATACATTCACCATACTTGCCAGGTTTATGGTTTTTCTATACAGCTCAAGAGAGGACAGAAACACCACAGCCCTGAAATTAAATCTGAGGAAACCTAGTATTAGATTTCCCCCTTGCCTGGCCTGACTAGTGATGCTTAAGAACTTTGAGCCTGTACAGACTGCCAGAAATAATCCAGCTTGAGACCACTTTAACTGTCCTGGCTCAATGCAAGGGAATCACGGGAACTGTAGTTTATTGTGGCACCAGCGCTCTCTGACAAACAAGGCTCAGTGTCTCAGAAAAAAAACTACAATTCCCATGATTGCCTAGCATTGAGCCAGGACAGTTAAAGTGGTTTCAAGCTGGATTATTTCTGGCAGTCTGTACAGGCCTTTTGTTCCTGCATTTTAAGCAACGTGACTGAATATGTACTTCCTGGACAAATATCTGGACTGGTATACAATTACAATTAGGATTACATAGGATTTTCAGTTCAAAATAATCCCAAAGGTGTCTAGGCCAAAATTTGAAACTTGGGGATACTGTTAAAATCCCTGCATAGCCATGATGCATTTGAGAGAGAGAGAGAGAGAGAGAGAGAGAGAGAGAGAGAACCTTTCAGGAACACTAGGTCACATTCCCAGGAAAAGGGGGAATATTTCCCCAAAGCATATGTACATCCAAGAGTAAACAAAAATATCAAATCTAAAGTGCTTCTTCCTTCCCTCAAGTAATCTGCATTTTTTCTCAAAACCTGAGACAAAGGATCTCTTCACACCCAAAGCAGTAGCCAATCTGTCTCTGGGGCTGTACAGATGAGCAAGAAAAGGTGACATGAAGCTGCCTTTTCCTTAAGCCGCAGCAACTGTACTGCCAGCACCGAGGGTGCCCTAAATGTGGATGGAGCACCACACCGTGGGGCAGTCAATGTAACTTTTCTGACGCCATATTGAAGCCTCACCAACCGCACCACTGGCCCTGAGGAAACCGTGAAGGGAGACAGGAGAACTGCATGGGCTGGCAGTGGGTGCCTTAAATTTTTTTTCATTCTCTCAGATGCATGCACATGTGCACAGGAACACATCCCTGCACAGCTGTGCACCTGCACAGAACACATCATAGGCTGGTATACAGTCTATCACTCTCTGTGTAAAAAGGTGACATAAGGCCTCTGCAGACGGGTGGCCATGGGCTGCCCCGAGAATCCATGGGTTGGGACCAAGGCTGCTGCACTCCTCGGCCCCAATCCACTCTTTTTCCGGCCCTGGAAGGAGCACTAAAATAGTGCTCCTTCCTCAAGGTGCAGAAAGGGTGCTGCAAGAAGCGTCATGCGCCTCTTTGACATCTCTTCCGGCTCAGCGTGTTAGACGCTGAGCCGGAAAGACGTAATCGGAGCACCCGTCATGTGCAACGACAAACGCTCCAATTACGTCCTCAGAAAGAGGTTGGGGCATACAGCGTGAAGCTGCCCCTCCCCTTCCTTGCCTCCAAGCTGGCACAAAGCACTGTCTGCAAAGGGGGTATGTTCAACATCCCTGTGCACCTGTGCAGGACTCTGTCATCCTCCACAAAACATGCCCCATACAGATCAGGGGGGAGGGGAGAGGTACATGCAAGGGAGGTCATGCAAAGGACATTGTCAACAGGATACACAAACAAATGTTACTCCAGGAGCCTCCCCCAAGCATACCAGGAACTGGTGTGCAGATATTATGCACACCTGTGCAGAAGAGGTCACAAAAGCCTCTTTCATGCAAACTACTGTGCATGCTGACAGCAAGCGTTTATGTAACGGAATACATTTATTGTCATAATAGAGAACAGTTGCTAGGGAGCATGTGTAGGGTTACAATTAGGGTTAGGATTATAATTAGCATTAGGGGTCTAATATTTAAGCAGACCAGCGGTGGTACATCCACACCTGGAAGCATAGGGCACCTTAAATCAAAGCTTGCATTGTAGGGTGCATGCTCTAGGTCACTGATTCAATTTCTGCCACTTGTGTGGCGGTGCATTTACACGGACGTTTTAAATCTCTGGGTCCCCTTTTCTGATGCACCAGTATTGCTGCATACATATGAACATGCAAAGGTGCATATATTTACATGAAGAAGCAGAAAAAAGCTGCTCTTTTTTGGAGAAGCTTTTCCTGGCTTATGGCATCTAGAGGGGGCTTTCCTGTCAGCTTTTAGGCATGTATCATTTAAACGCCATGCCTCCCAGTCAGCCTGAAAGGACCTCTTTTTGCCCATCTGTACAGCTCTTCTGTCTACTATTAGCATATGTGATTTTCCACAAAATTTTGGACATCTGTGGAGTTCCATCTATGAACCCATACCCACCTCTGTGGGATGTCGGCCATAATCCCCTAGATGGCAGGTCATGTAGGCACTGAGAGATCTGCCCAGAACAGCTGGAAAATTCCCTAGCAGACAGGTTTGGGAGTTGCCAAAAGGGGGAAAAAAACACATTATACTGTAAAAGACACATAATGGTGCTTATTTGTCTTGAGTCTTGCACTTAATGAGGCAGCGATCAGATTTGACTGCACCCTTTTCTCTAGCCTCCCTTCCTTGATAGTCTCAAAATCAAATGCATTGTTTAGACCAGGGGTTCCAAAACTATGGCCCGTGGGCCGGCCCCGGCCCACTGAGGCCTTCCTACTGGCCCACCACCGATGCTGCTGCCACCACCGCCGCCACCACTCGCATGCCCACCACTCGTGCCCGCCACCAGATGCCATTTTGGAAGACAAAATGATGCCTGGAGTCGTGTGCATGTGCATTTTGGAAGTCTGGGGACCCCTGGTTTAGACTATTCTCACACCTAGGTTTAACAAAGCTAAGACTATCAACAACTTTGTCCAGGCTTCAGCTAAGCCATTTAGTGAATAGCCAGAAGGTAGAAATTTCCTATTTAAACCCTGAGATTTCTAGGCTCCATGTGCTATTATTGGTGTGCATGCCGACTCTACATTGGTCTGTACCCTGATCATAGCTCCCTTGGATATTGTTTCTCCCCCACACACACATTTCAGCAGCTGTGCATCATCATCATCATCATCATCCACAGCGGTTCCTGGAGAAGCCTTTGGAAGTAAATAACTTCCTCAGTCTGGCCCATCTCAAGCTATTCCTGTTTTCACTCCTTTATTCCTAAGAGTGCAGTGTGCGTATGCTATATTTCTGTGTGTGCAATTTTCCCCTATACTATACGCCCTGACCAAGCGTTGGGGAAAGGGAGATATGGCCAGAACAGAGTGGACAAATGTTACAAAAGAAGGTGGGATTGCTGTTTAGTAGCTATCCTGCCTTCAGTTCCCTCTGTTTCCCAGAATGGTTTGGGGAGCAGACCAACCATTCCACAGAACCTCACTCTGCTCCTCTGCAATGCCAGGTCGGTAAAAAACAAGACACATATCATTCAGGATCTCCTCCTGGATGAGGATGCCAACCTGGCTTGCTTTACAGAGACCTGGCTGGGAGAGGATAGCGCTGCTACTTGGGTGCAGGTCCCCCCAACTGGGTACTCTGTTAGTGAGCAGGTGAGGGGAAGTGGGCGGGGGGGCGGAGTGGCTCTAGTTCATAAGAACAATCTGAGCTTGACCAGGATACCTATCTGGAACATGATCCACTATGAGTGTATGTACCTTAGTCTGAAGACTAGGGATAGTTTGGGGATTCTATTAGTCTACCAACCACCCCGTTGTCTAGCAGATGCCCTGACTGAGCTGACACAGCTGGTCTCCGAGCTTTTGTTGGAACTGTTAGGTTTAAATGGGATATAGAGTCAATGTTAAAATGTTGAA
>CM034706.1:150584202-150595704 GCA_020142125.1 Phrynosoma platyrhinos
TTTTTTTTTTTTTTTTTTTTTGCATTTGCCTTGTTTCATTGCAAGTGAAACTGAGCACAGTAGGAAGTGGTTTCAAGTGGGAACGATGATCATATAACCTGATCAGTAATTCACCTTAAATCATAGTGGGAATGAGGCCAAAGAAGATTTTAAAAATCCAAGTTCCTATATAACTACATGGCAAATACAAGGTGGCTGCCATTTTGAATGCAGCAAATGGGGCCCCTTTCAAACCTTAATTTCCTTGGAGTATAGGGATGTAGAACTCTGCTGGGATGTGAGATAATTTTCATCTCTATATGGCCCCAGTGGGCCTCCATAGGTTTTTTATGATCTTCATTTTAATCCAGTATAGACCTTTGGGGAGGATTTGCAGTGATGGGAAGCAAAGAAAGAAAAATCAATGCTTTGGGGGATGTTTTTGAAGCAGATTCAGGGATCCTGAGGTTTGTAATTTGGTGATGCTCTAAAGCCCTCTGGCTGAGAATTTTAGATCTCTTTCTAAATTCTAAATATTTAAATATCCTTCCTTAAATTACAAATCCAATTATTCCATAGGTTGTTACCATGTAAGTTAAAGTGGAATCATAGCACAATAATTATAGCATGAAAGTACAAGTCTCTGGGAAGCTGCAATAAGCAGGGTGACATTTTCCTACCTCTGGTTACTATGTGATCACATGAGATATACAGCTGTGCTAGACACTGCATATATTAAAAATATGAATCCCACTTGTGTCCTGCATTGTACTATCCAGGATCCTTCTATGTACAGTTTTTCACTGCTTCAAAATGTGGTGGACCTTACATGAGGAATATGTGTGGCTGCTGTTGGGAGCACACATTGGATGACCTTGGGTAGACACACTTCTTATATGAATTTGTGCCTACACACTTTCTGTATGTCAGGGATAGGAACTTATTTTTCTGTACAAGGTTGCCTTCTTTAAGGCAGGGTTGAGCAATTGCATAGGGATGTGGGTGAATTTTGTTGCACAACCTCCCTGTAAGCCACTCCTGTCACTAATGGTCTCCAGTTTGGGCTGAGATTTGGGCAAAAATGGAGAGTTAGGGTTTGAAATTTGGAATTGGAGGATGATAAACCTGGGTGACGACAGGCAGGTCATACCAAAGTCACTTGGAAGACCAACAAAAAACATCTCAAAGATAGGTAGATAGTGTGGGAGTTGCAAATGGACCATCATCACCTCCATAATCAGAACGAATGGGCAATAATTCCCTAGATGTCTCACCTGATGTGCCAGCTAATGACGTAATCCTTTTCCCATTCACCTTGAATATTGCCACACAGGATTACTTCACCCATACAATCTCACACTTTTGTGCTGCAGGTAGTTTTAGCCCTTAAAAAACCCTGGATTTTCCCCCTCAGTGTGCTAGTTTGGGTCCATGAGGAAACTATATCACAGTGATATCTAGTTTAGTTATTGGCACTTCTGTTCCAACCAATATTCTCAAAATGGCAGTGTCCTATGCCACTTCACCCCATTGGATCTCAGAGAAAGCATCATCTGCAGTAAGTATCACCCATAGTTTTACCTCAGCATCTTTTCCAAGCTAACACCTGATTTCCTGAGCCTTGAATGAGTGTGTGTATGCATGTGAATTGCTCTGTGATTTTCCCTCTTTAATAAAGTAATACTTTAATTGACGAATTCTGTCCCTGCATCAATTCTTAGATCCACTGGCTTCATGGTATACAAGCGAGAGACAGTCTCGTAGGGTCTTTGTAGCTTACCCCCCTTTCAGTTTGAGCTAAATAAAATTCCCCATACTAGACTTTTCACTACAATTTAGTGGAGAAAGCAGGGACATTTAATTGGTTTCCCCAAAAAATACAAATTAGGTGGAAGTAATCTCCCCCGAGGTCTGTGCACTCCGACCACATAATCGAAGTGTTCAAATCCCAGATGTAGAGTATGGGGATTGAGAGAAATTGTTGCAGATGCAGGGCTAAATAGGAAAGTGTGTGATAGAAGTTATTGTGTCTGGACATAAAGGCAAAGGGATATCTTGAGTTGGTTGACCCCGTTTCATTCTTTGGTTGTATGGCTTGTTGGCTGGCTCAGCATGAGCAACCCAGTGATGAATGTTCACCCACCCTTGGGTGTGTCATCAAAGCAGATCCTGACACTCTATTTTTATTTTTTCTATCATGGGTTGGGAGACAGAGGCAGGTCCCTTCCTATTCAAACCATAAAACCAGGCCCATAACCTAAAAACCACAGACACGACCTTGGATGAGCAAGGTAGACAAAAGTGGAAAGATGTCTCCACTGGAGGCTGAAAATCCAAGTGCAAGATTGGGACATGCCACAAAAGCAGGTATAGCAGGACCATAAGCTCTTTGGGTCAACAGATCATCTTGGATGAGCAAAGGCAGGAAAAGGGAGGAGATGTCCTTGTCCGGAGGCTGTAAGTCTGAGTGCAAGGTTAAGAAGTCAGGGAGGAGGTGCTTCCGAGTAGAAAATACTCAGGGGAGGGTCTAGCTAGGGACTCAAGTTCTAGTGTTTGTTTTGTGGCCTGCCAATGGTGTTTCTTAGTGAAGGGATTGGTGTGAGGCCAATCAGATCCTCCGGCTGAGTCTAGTGGTGGTTATAATGTGGCCTTTACTGCAGAAGTGACACAAAAACCTTTGTGAGGTGGGTAGAAGCATCTGACCCCGACCCAGAGTTTAATAACAGGAAGTGGTTCCCAGTTGAGGCTAGCAGGGAAGAAGTTCCCAAAAGAAGTTGTTAGAGGGAAAGAGGTTTCCTCCAGAAATAAAATGGAAGTATCACCAGCAGTTGCAAGAGTGCTCAAGGAGGAGCAGGTCCAGGATAGGCTTTAAAAAATGGATACTTAAGAAGGGACCCAACCCGTGGAAGTCCAGAGGTTTCCTTACTGAGGACCCATTTGCCAAGATGGCAAAGTAAGGGTTAAAGAGCATTTCCAAGGCAGAAAAGGATAGGTGGGTCTCATAGGGCATTTGGATGTTAGCCCATGAAGCCACAAAAGGGTATAAGAAATTGAGATTAGATTTTGATGTATTGAAGAGACAAATTGGAGATTTGGTCACACAAGTAAGAGAAAAGGTGACTGAAAACACTCTATTGTCACTCACTTCCAATGATGCCAACCATAGGGTGGAGAGAACAGAAAAAGAGAATGTGAAGTTGAGGGAACAAGTGAATGAATTACAGGCTAAACTGAGTCAAACCAAACAAGCCACGGACTTTGTTCTGTCCAAGAAGACAGAAGGGGCAGTATTGGCTGATCACACTGCCTGTGAGTCCCGCATTAGGGCATTAGAAGCCAAATTAAATCTAAGGTGTGCAATAGTGGTGACTCTACACCTAAAAATCCTAGAATCTTCCATGCAATCAAACATCCTTCAGGACAATTCTATGCCTGAAGAGACGAAGACGCTCCCTCCCTACAACCCCCAATGGAATCACCCCAAAGGGAATGAACCCAACAAGGAATTAAGTATTCCAGGAATTTCATTAGATCCAGTGAAAACCTGGAGCATAGTAGAGACTAAAAAGACTGCAGAAGATGGTACCATTACCAAAACCCTAGTGGATACCATATACTGGACACTGCCTTAAATTAAAGCACTAGCAGATTAATTAGGCAAGCTGAACCCCCAGAAAGGATGTCCACCATAATCCTCTCACACTCCAAAGCCAAGGGACAGGACTTAATTCAGGTTACTAGGCTGTTCATAGATCCCAGTTTTTCAGGACCCTTCGAGGTGGCAGTATCGAATTATGATTTAGCTAATTTAGAGCTGCACAAATGGGCAGCTAGAATGGTGTAAATCCTATGACCTGGAACCATCTTACGGGCAAGATACCAAAATGAAATATAGCACTCTGACGAAGCACCAGACACAAATGTGGTCCAGGAAAAGATGCTAGGCATCTTATCTGGACCTATAGGACTAAATAAAGATGGACAGCCACTCCTAAACAACATCGAGGTCATTATATAATCTATCAAGGATTACATGAATCAGCTAAAAAATACATAGGATCAGTGACCTTATGATTCCAAAACATGGATTGGCAGGGATTTATGCAACATATCCAGGAGGCATCCTAAGTATATTGGACTAGGGAGGCACAGAGGGAAATGTCCAGAGAAATGTTAGCTGCAACAACCAGGAAAAGTTCCAAAGTGGGAGGCAAGAAGGGAGAGAAAGACAGAGACCCAATCCACAAGGTTACATACCGTAACATAGGCCCTCACTTCAAACCTGTACCAAAAGAATCTGGGAGATTCAGGATCAATAACCCCTTTTGGAAGGGACCTAAGAGCAACCCCCGAGACCATTTAGAAAACCCAGAGACCCTTAGGCAATTACTTCAGGAAGTTTGTAATAACATATAGAGACAGCTCCAAGAGTTGGGATTCAGCAGAGAGCAGTTAGATGGGAAGCCCAATGTGGAGTTAATGGACCTCCTAGACCAAGCCATAAGCAGGTAGCACAGAGGAGCACACAGTCAGGGAGAAGCCTTTTCCAACTCCCCCAACCCAGACCATTCTAGCTAGGGACACCCCTCGCTCACAGAGAGCATGAGCAGACCCTAGGATCCCATGGGCTAAAAAACCCACTGCCCGACAGAAAATCAGTCCTTATGGAACAGGACCCATCAAAGTCCTTCTAAACAGTTAATATAGCAGCCCCACAACAGAAGGCCACAAATACCATTCCTATCACAGCCCCTAAGGCAGAGACACCATGCCAGCAGATAGTAGCTGCATTAGTACCAGATTTGTGGGGACATCCCACTGTACATGCAAAAGTTGGATCAAAACCCAAACAAAAACCAGCACAGCTTGTAGTTGACTCTGGTGTAGCAGTTAACACCTTTCACCCCAAATTGGCCATGTCAGGAAGCAAAATGACACACCACATGGAGCTGGTGGAGTACAGGAAAGGGAAACACCAGGTGGCTATATGGAAGGAGATTCCATTTCAGCTTGGCCCTATCCTAGACCTCATATAGGCCTGTGAAAATCAGGGTGAAGATGATGGAATTCTAGGAGTAGGATACCTAGGAAAACACAGGATTTGGCTAATGGTCTCTTTTGGCAACTGGAAGAAGGTGCCCTACAAATTTCAGCCATCCATAGATGCACTGCCTTAAAGGCCCCAGTGCCCCCTTTTCCCATAACCACAGACCCCTGGGTAGCAGATTTTCCTGAGGTATGGATAAAGGACAAAATAGAGTGTGGGACCATAAAGGGAGCTTGTGTACTCATAGAAGAAAAAGATCCCCCACCACAGAATACAGATATCCCTGAGAGGCAGAAGAAGGAATTGCAAAAAAAAAAAAAAAAAAAAAAAAAAAAAAAAAAAAGGATTGTTAAAATGGAACGTTATTTTGCCTATGCACTCTATCTGCAATTCACCACTATGGCCCATAATAAAAGTGGATGGGGTCACGTGGAGGATGACGGTAGACTTCAGGTCACTTAACACAGTCACACCCCCAGTAGCTCCTGTGGTAGCAAAATATAATGACATCTTGGTGGCTATAGCAGCTGGAGCCAGGTCCTATAGCATTATAGACCTAGCCAATGCTTTCCATTCTATTCTGCTGCATGACAGCTGCTACTACAAATACACCTTCGAATTTCACGGGATCCAACCCGTGTTCAAAAGAGTCCTCAAGGTTTTCACTCCAGTCTGAGTATATGTCACTCACACATGGTCAAAATGTGGATAAAATTGTGACCCTCATCATGCCCCCATGTTTTGTCCTATATGTATGACATATTGGTCCACTCAGACTTACAAGAGAAAACTGCTGACATCACTTGAGAAGTATTAGAACTAATCAGGAACACTGGATTCAATGCTAACAGAGAAAAAGCACAATTGGTCCAAACCCAAGTCAAATATCTGGGATCAAATTTACAGACAGATTGCAGAACCTCTGATTTGCAACAAGTGGAGACAATTGGCAAATTCCCCACATAGATTGCCATAACATGAATTGCCCCTATTTTCCTCTAATTCCCCCAGTGGCACAACCCATAATCACCACAATGATACTCAATTTAACTGCAGTTAATGTAGCCAAAACCATTCCAGCATGCAGTCCTTATTTAAAGGCAGCCTGATCCTAGTGGGAACAGCTAAAAAAACAGTGGCACCTAGTGACTCTCTGCTTTTCAGAAATAAAAGAAACCTCACCGGAACCATTAGGAGGTTTAGGTGTAGGTGAAGGTGTCTAAGGTTCTAGCCAAGAAGTTGGGACTTGTAGGATCCAAAATGCAAGACCTAGGATTTCCCATAGCAGCAGGCTTTACTAACATCACACGAGAGGTGGATTTAATCAGCCACATCATACCTCAGTGGGTTGGAGTAGAAAAGGAAATAATCATAGACCTTGGATGTTCAGTACAGAACAGTGTTTATAACCTTGCCATCATGATACAGTGTTCCCAGGTGCAAAGTAGTTTGATATCATTTGCTTCCCAATTAATCTAAGCCTTCCTAATGAGATGTCATGGGTTACTCAAGGCCAGATACCCTGATTTCTTCCAGTATCCAGCAGATTTAATGAAGGTGGCTGGGGCCCAATGAGCCAACACGATTCTGAAAATAGGAATATACCATGAGAAATTTTGGGATACTCAAACAATACACCCCACATCTTACCTTGGGCTCCCACTTGCTGAGAGTAACACTACCATGATCCCAGAAAAACTTGCATTGGGCCAATACTACACACTTTTTTGATTTGGCTGGGTGTGTCAAAATGAACCAATGGATGGTGCTAGCTTTGGAGTTCATGGGGACACTACATCACTGTGATCTCTCATCTAGTTACCGGCACTTCTGTTCAAACCAATGCTTTTGGATTGGCTGTGTCCCACACCACTTCACACCATTGGAAGCCTCATCTGTAGTAAGTATTACCTGTAGTTTTGCCTCAACATCTTTTCTAAGCTAATCCCTGATTTCCTGAGCCTTGAATGAATGAATTTACAAGTGTGAATTACTCTGTGATTGTTCCTTTAATAAAGTAATACTTTAATTGGCGAATTCTGTCTCTGTATTAATTCTTAGTCCCACTGGCCTCTTGGTATACAAGTGGGAGACAATCTTGCAGGATCTTTGTAGCTGACCCCCTCTCAGTTTGATCTAAATAAAATTCCCCATAATAGACTTTTAGCAAATATATATATATATATATATATATATATATATATATATATATATACATATAATTTTTATTAAACCTTTAAAGAATTCATAATACATTCACCATTCACTTATATCTTAAAATTACCCCACCACCAATCAAATCTATTAATCTAGCTTCCTACCATGTTCCATTAATAACCTCGTTAATATCAATTTTATATATCTAATTAGCCTCCCCATCTAAAATATAAATTTCTAACCATATTCTCCTAATCTATATCATCTTCTCCTCTCTAATTTCCCATTAAAACTCTTCCTTCTCTCAATACTTCTCCTCCTTGCCCAAACAATGACATTCATGAATGGTTTTGGATATATGGGCATGGTCTGGGGGCAAAAGTCACCCCAAAACTATGCTGGAAAAAACTCAAAAGTGTGCAGATCTCAGGAGGATTCAGGGGCTATGAAAGTTTGGAGGCCACATGTGGCCCCTGGGTTATACTTTCCCCACACCTGTCCTAATGGAAAATTTGTCAGAGGCAGCATGCCAGAGTAGGAATAGGTAAGGACAAAAATGAGTTGGACCACTCTCTTCCCCCTCTCCCTTAGTAAGCTCTGAAGTTCTCTTACTGATCCTCTACATGTAGTAAAGGTAAAGGTAAAGGTAAAGGTAGGCCCTTGACATGAATGTCTAGTCGTAACTGACTGTAGGGGGCAGTTGTCATCTCCATTTCTAAGCTGAAGAGCCAGCATTGTCCAAAGATTGCATGACTGTACCAAACACTATTACCTTCCCACTTAAGTCTATTTACTTGCATTTGCATGATTTTGAACTGCTAGATTGGCAGAAACTGAGAGTAGTGACAGGGGCTCACCCCATCATGCAGCACTCAGGACTCAAACTGCCAACCTTCCAATCTTCAGATCATCAGAATTGGTGTCTTAACCACTAAGCCACCACATCGCTCATTACATGTGGTAATAGATCCTTAAAGCCTACAGTAGTGTCATGAGGAAAACAGAAAAGGGAAAATGGTTCCCATGATGTTGCTGCAGAATATAAAGGGCAACTCCTAAAGAAATGTAGGTTGGATAGATGTCTTAAGATCAGATAAATTGTCTCAGGGGTTGGTCCTGGAAAGCTTAATGTAAATAGGTAAAACCTAGCTTAATATAAATCAACCTCCCAGAGGAATGTATTCTCTTTCACCAAGTGACATTGATGCAATAAAATGAATGGCTGCATCAAAAAAGCAATACCTGCAGAAACAGGTTTCTGGAAATGCAAATTTACTCAGAAAGATTTATGGGATGATCTGACACACTTAATTGCCCAGAAACCTCAGACTTTAAAAGCAGATAGATTTCAGCAAGTGACCTCACACTGAAATGTATACATTTCTGTAATGTCAAATGCATGGGCACAGAGCTCTTGAATTTTAAGATATACTGTAGCAACCTTTGATTATCTTTGGTGAGTCCTACTACTTTACCAATAAAATTCAGATTGTTGGAGGTGAACTAAAATGCTACAAGCTCAGGAGCATTATATATAATACTTTAATAGACTATCATAAAATGTAACAGGATTTTAAAAGCATGAGACAAATCTAGTGTACTGTGCCAAGAGTCAGCCACACCTAGATGCAGAGGGGTTGCAGCTATTTATAATGGGATGCCTTTCAAAATGGTTTTGCCATTTGAGTGGCGAATGTGAAACAGCTGTGTCAAAATTTAAGTGCTTTCTGTTTCTTTTCTTTTTGACAAGTATCCATTGTGGAATCTCATAAATTATGAAACACAATATAAGAAGAATATTGTTGCGAGAATATGAATTTAAACATTAATCTTAAATCAGATTTATGAGAGTTATTGCAAATCAGTATGTACTTGATTTAAATCTTACCTAAGAAAGCCAGTGTGCCATAGTGGTTTGAGTGACTATGGGCCTTTGCATACTGTCAGAAATAATGCAGTTTGAGGCCACTTTAATTGCCCTGGCTCAGTACTAAGGATCCATGGTAACTGTAGTTTATTGTAGTACCAGAGCTCTCTGACAGAGAAGGTTCAATGTCCCAGAAAAAAAAAATACAGTTCCCATGATTCCCTATCACTGAGCCAGGACAGTTAAAGTGGTCTCAAGCTGCATTATTTCTGGCAGTCTATAAAGGCCTTATGACTCTGGAGACAAAGGTTTAATGCCAAATAGGCCATGAAAGCCACTGGGCAATGGTACCTCTGAACAAACCTTGTCAAGAAGACCCTATGATAGGTTCACCTCAAGGCTGCCATAAGTCAGAAACAACTAGAAGGCACACAACACAACACATTACACACACACTTAAAAATTCAATAGGCTGTCATTGTTGTGATACTCGTAGACAATGGGCCTTTACAGACTGCCAGAAATAATGCAGCTTGAGGCAACTTTAATTGACCTGGCTCAATGCTAGGAAATCATGGGAACTGGAGTTTTTTCTGAGACATTGAGCCTTCTCTGTTAGAGAGCTCTGGTGGCACAATAAACTACAGTTCCCTTGATTCCCTAGCACTGAGCCAGGGCAGTTAAAGTGGCCTCAAGCTACATTATTTCTGGCAGTGTGTAAAGGCCCAGTGTCACATCCTATGTTCTATACTATGTTTTGTTCTACCCAACATGCAGAAGCACAATGTATGTAAAATTCAGGTGGCTCAAACCTAAACATGACAACTATCAAAATAAAAAATGTCTCAATGTATCATTTCTCAGAACTGAGTTCCACCAAAAAGACTGTCTTCTGTTTTCCCACCAGATTTACCTGTGAGGGTGGTGGACAAAGAGAAGGGCCTCCCCAGTAGACCTCAAAACATGACCAGGCTCTTAAGTATGCTGATGACACCCAGATCTATTTCTCCGTATCTCGTTCGTTGGCCTCAAATTCCAATGGTGTCTCTTCTCTCAATGAATATCTTTGGGCAGTAATGGGCTGGATGAGGAAAAACAGATTGAAACTGAATCCCGAAAAGATGGAGGTGCTTACAGTAACGGCCCCGAAACCAAGAATTGGGTTGTAACCTCCAGTCCTGGATGGGGTCACACTCTCCTACAGTAACTGTGTTTGCAGTCTGGGGGTGCTCCTTGACTTGTCGCTCCTGATGACAAATCATGTAAATGCAACAGTCAGGAGTGCTTGTTATCAGCTTTGGCTGATATGCCAGCTGTGCCCTTTTCTGGAAGTAAGGGATCTCGAGACTGTTGTGAACGCGCTGGTAACCTCATGTCTAGATTTCTGCAATGCGCTCTACATGGGACTACCCTCGTGCTTGGTTCGGAAATACAGCTAGTACAGAATATGGCAGCCAGATTACTATCTGGAACATCTAGGAGGGACCATATTACTCCGGTTCTAAGGTCCCTCCACTGGCTGCCCATAAGCTTCTGGGCCCAGTGCAAGGTGTTGGTTATCACCTTTAAAGCCCTAAATGGCTTGGGTCCAAACTATCTCAGGGGCCGCCGCCTCTCCTATAATCCTCCCCATGCACTCCAGTCATCTGGGAGGAATTTACTGCAGCCACAAAGAGCCAGACTTGTGACTACCTCCCAGAGGGCTTTTATGGTTATTGCCCCAAGACTATGGAACAGCCTCCCGGACAAGATCTGTCAATTGACATCTTTAGACATCTTTAAAAAGGCCGTCAAGACGGATCTCTTCCGGCAGGCCTTCCTGTGATAAATAGTCCTGATCTCAGGAATCCCTGCCTTAGAGGGCTTCTAGGTTTCCATTTTTTAAATATGTAATTAAAAATCGCTGCTGCATTCTGGCACTGTCTTTAAATATCATTGTTGTTTTTTATATCATATGTTTTAACTAAAAACCGATTAAATAACTTTTTAAGGGGGGAGGGAACTAAATTTTATTGTTGTATGTTAAATTTTACTGTTGTTAGCCGCCCCAATTGATCTCAAAGGGGCAGGATATAAATAAACTTTATTATTATTATTATTATTATTATTATTATTATTATTATTATTATTATATGGTCCTTCAGCCTGAGGCATAGAGTGCTTTGAAGGTAATAACCAGCACTTTGAATTCTGTCTGGAAATGAAAAAGTGTGCCAGCCAGTGGAGCTGTTGCAAGAAAGGAGCTGTGTTCCATCTGTGGCTAGCTCCAGTTAACAATATGTCTGCAGCTTTTTGGACCAGCTGAAGTTTCCAAACACTCTTCAAAGGAAGCCCCACACAGTACTGTATATACTTGACTATAAGTTGACCTCTGATAGGCATGGTAACGCAGCGTGTGGAGACAACATAACGTGAAGCACCAGGATCCAGACTTCTCCGATGAAGCAGGCTG